>CM053514.1:55793772-55871213 GCA_028627145.1 Eidolon dupreanum | reverse complement strand
ATTACTCCTTGGTTTGAGGAATAAAAAGTTCTTCCTGTAGAATGGCTGTGAAAGTGCCTTAGAGTCACTGTATACTCCCCCATGGTCATCAACTTCTCCTCTTCTCCAATAACTGATGAGCTAAACTCTCACAGCAAAGAAGTAGTGGCGAAATAGATAATGCAGGTTTTCTGACAGTAACACCATCATCATGTCTGTACCCAGTGCTTATCGTCCATGTATTTATTGTTGAGATGGGGCATGGCTGTGGCTGTTTCCTACCTTTGGTAGAAGGTTCAGAGATTCAGTGTTGAAGTCTGAGACACAGATATCACCTTATATCTTTCTATTTGTAATAAATTTTTCTGTAGTATTGTTTTATTGTTTGCTGCCTATAAGAACAAAGATTCTGGTTTTATTCTTATATAGAACCATCAGTTCCTCCTTTCTGAATATATTTATCATGGAATTTTTTTCTTAAATCAGATCTCCTACATGGAAGCCACTGGTCACATGCAAAGGCTAAGAAAGAAGCTGTGGATAAATACCATAAATACATTGCTCCAGCTTAGAATTTTATATTTTGTGTTATCTCTACATCCCATCAAACCTTATTTCCATTGAACTCAGCTTTCATTTGTTCACTTGTTCACTCGTTCACCAAATATTTAATGAAGTGCCTACTGCAAGATAGAATATAAGTCTGATGCAAAAAATTCAAAGATGAATAAAACAGCATCCATCATCAAAGAACTCATGTTTTAGTGAGGACCCAAGGCATATCAACCGTGAATTATAATACAATCTCATAATTATGATAGCAGTAGGAGTATTACAAGGACACAAAAATATTGTACCTATTCCAGATAACACAAAAGGCAATGAAAGCTTTCTAATGACAAGATACTTGAGAAATATCTTAAATGATGGGCAAGTATTATCAAATTGAAGGTGAGGAAGGAAGTCTGAGCTGAAAGTACCTAGGAGATAATAGCATGAACTATTTGAGAAAACAGCAGAAAGTTCTATGTGCTGATACATAGAAAATGGGTAGAGGTGAGCAGATTTTGAGGCTTCATGTGCAAGGACAAGGGGTTTGAGCTTTTTCTGTAGGCTATTAAAAGGATTTAAGTTACAGGTGGCCTGGTCATATTTAAGTCTTATGAGGGTAACAATGGTTATAGAGCGAAGGAAAACAAAACTGATGGCAGGCAGATCAGTTAGAACTTTTAGCAATAGTTTAGGTAAAGAATAGTAAGGATCTAAACTGGAGAAGAGATATATATGGAGAAAGACAGATTTTGAGAAAAAAGAAGACATTCAGGATGAGAGAGTGGATTAGCTATAGGGATTAGGGAGGAGGCAGTGAAAGATCACTTTAATGACTGGCTTGGCTGGGGTGACAGGATGGCAGTACCACCAGTGACGAGGCAACAGTTTCTGTTCTTCCAGGGAACTGGTTACCAAGCTATTCTGTCTCTTGTCATTGTCCATGGCCACTCTGCAACCACGCCTTAGTTTTGGGGGAGGGAGAATCATAATTGTCTATGGTCTACACTATGCGACTCTGAGAGAGCCCTGATAATACAGGGGATTAGCATAAAAGTGGTCTAACTGAACTCTTCTTGGGTCAATTCTTTGCCATGGATATGGTTAGAACAGCACCACTGTTTCCCAAGAGCTCTCAGAGAATGTTGGCTGGCTTCAGGAGACTAAAATAACACCAAAAATTTAGCTTGATGATTCTGTACATGAGAAAATTTATTTTTCACTGTACTTTCTCTGTTTGCAAGTGGTAATAAAACACTGCTCTCACCAGTAGCAACACAAAGAGTAATTTAATAGCAGTAGATTCCTTAAACATACATATTGCTGAATAGTAACAAACATGTGACATCAGCAATCATTTTGATTGCTCCTTATAACAAAATAAATCCAGAACTTTCTTAAAATAATAACAGGGTTAGAATTTTTTTTAAAATTTCCCCAATTAAAGGCCTTTTTGCCTCTTGCATAAATCTACTTTTTGCCAGTCTTCCTATTGCATCACGGTCCTTTCAAACCAAGTGAAAGTTCTATAGATAGATACATATGGATATTTTAAGGAAATAATGACATTATTATTTTTTTCTTCATAAGCAATTTGAAATAAATGGTCTAATGAGAGCTAATAGAAATATAAAAAAAGATAGATGACAAAAAGTTATCACCCAAATTAAGCCTGAAGTGAGAAAATTAGTGTTTAAGTGATAATTGAACCAAACTTCTTTTGAGTGATAGCAAATTTATTGCTTGGTTTTTAAAATCTTAAAGTTTACTCAAGAATTATAGTTCATAAGAACCACATAGTCTATTGCTGTGTTTCTAAACTTTCTACTTAATCTCCACTTATTTTTTAATTAATCTCAGTCAGGAAACTTCTGTAAACAGAGAGGAAGCCTAAACACTGGCCCTTTCATTTTTTAAAAAATGTATTTCTTAGTGATGATGTTAACCTATAAGTGTTTTAATATAAGTAATTTCAGTACATGATAATTTATGAATCAAATAAAACAAGCTGACAATTTACATTTCGAAGAGATTTATTGCAATGATATAGTAAACTGGTAAGTGCCCCTTAAGTATATATATAAAAAGGCTAAAAGAGAAAGAGACTTTAAACTAAAATGTTATGAATTACTGCCAAGGAACTATCAATCCTAAACAAAGACAAAATATTAAGATTGTCATGCAAGCCAACTATACTAATTTTTAATAAATTAATTATTCAAGGCTTTATTTATTATGCAAAATAAAGATACACTTGCATGGATTCAAATATATCTTAACTTGTGTCTACCTTGTGTCCCACCCAGTGGAAGATTCTATAACAGTTTTTTCAGTAACGATAGATTTAAACAGCTTCTCTTGTTGGATGAGCAGGTTCCTTGCTCTTACATAAAGCATAGAACAAGGGCAAAGGATGTGAAGCTGGCGCAGAGAAGAGAAGCCCCTGGAAGTTACAAAAATCCTAAGGAGGATTTAGGATTTCCACAGGCAGCGGGCTTGAGGGCGCAAGGAGGCCGGCTGAGTTTTGAGCCAACATAACCTAGATCTTTGAAAGGTTAACAGGCCCCAGGTGATGTCTGTTTTGTACACTTAAAGTTAATTAATACTGAAGAATGGCCAAAATTAAGAAGAAAGTAAAAGTCAACAGTGCACTTGCAGAAGAGCAAATCCCTCTGTTTGCTTTGGTTTAGTTAAGGGAATGTGCATGCCTTCACATATGCCACCACCAAATAATAAACACCACGTTTCTAAAGGTATTCAAGGCAGTCAAACTAGAATTCTTCAAATAAGTCACTCTGTTTCACTGCCCCAAAACAAAATTCTCAAAAGTTATATTAGTAATAACAAAAAACATTGCAAACAAAGTATTTTCTCCGGTTGTAGGTAGAATGAGGTTATAACTATCTTAACTCCAAGAAATCACTGCTTTCTTCATTTAGGAAATCCATCTATAATTTTGGGAATTTCAAAAAAGTTAACCCTAAGCCATATTTCTGTCAAACTGACAAACTGGCTTAGTATAAAACATTTATTTTCAATGACTCCACTGTGATTTCTTTCGGTAGAACTTTAGAATATCAAATGCAGGAAACCATTCAGATCTAAGATCTAATTCCATCATAATCATTGTGTCTTTTATTGAATCCCTTGGATTTTATAATCCTCTAAATCAGAAATATTTTTTATGAATTAGTTTTCTGGTACCATGTTCAAGGAGAAATTGTCTAGGACCTTGATGGGTATTTGGAAGGCGAATGCTGGCCACAAATGTGTTATGTTTCTAAATACAACTTTGACTTTCCAGTCTTGTTCTATGGACCTGTAGGGTCTGCTATGATTGCTTATTTACTTTTTTTTGGTGGGAGGAATACTTCTAGATCTGAAAACGCAAACATGCTTTCCTTCAGTGAGTCCAGGCTCTAGAAGGAGAAGACATGAATAAACAAATCAATGAAAATTACCAGTATTCTAATAATGATATGTATATATGATCAATTCCCTGGGGTATCAGGATTGGCTTAGAAAAAGGGAAGATGTTGAGTACCTGTTCACTAAAACAGGTACTTGTGCTTTCTAGCCTGAATCCGATCACCAGTCTCCTTGTTAGATAATGGGGTTTCGATATTTAATTGCAATCCCCTTGCCTGAGATCCTACTTTGCTCCTTGACCTATATTGGGCACTGGAGTTCTATGCCATGCTACACGAAGTTCGACTATCCTGGCTTCTGATCATAACTTGTCCATTATGGACTCTCAGGATTGGGAAAACCACTCTTGTTCAATTATCTGATCACTGCTTGAATTCTCTATGCAGTCTCTTAATAACAGGGTTTTTTGTTTTGTTTTGTTTGTTTTTTGTTTTGCCTCTGATGTCAGCTCCCTCAGCTAGGCTTATTCTAATTTTATATTTTTTTTGATGTTAGAAAGTATTTTCTCTATCAAAGTAAGTTCTTCTCCAAATTGTATCTACTTAGAATCATACAAAATGTTTAGTTATTTTCCCACATGATGGCCCTGTAAATACATGAATGCTGACACTGTAATCTCTTCATCCTTATCTTTGTTATGAAAGTCACATGTGCTTCTCATGCATCAGGACTGTTTACCAACCACATGGACTTTTCCAAATACTTTCCAATTTGTTTATATTCATTGAAAGCTTGGCATCAGGAGCAGGGCACAACATCCTCAAGGAATAAAATGTGGAAATACAGATGAGCTTTCCAAAAGATAACAAAAACTTTAGCATAATAATAACAGCACTTCCAGTTTGCACTGTACTTTCTTTGGAAAAGCATGGAATAATATTGAAAGTTCCGAAGTCAGACTGCTCGGTGGAAAACCTTGTCCCTACCACTTATCAGCTAACTAATCACAGGTAAGTCTCTTTACTTCTCTGTTCCTCAGTATTTACCACCTAAAAATATGGCCATATTAGGATGAACCTCACAGGATTACCATGAGGCTCAAATGAGCTAATGGAAGGAAAACAATTAGCATGGCACTTGACACAAAATAAGGGATTATGTACTCTCTCCACTTTACCAGTCCACTCTTTTACTGAATTATGACACTCTTTTACTGTCTCAGTGCCTTTGTACTCACCATGCCCTTGCCTGAATATTCAGCCCCTACCCCTAACCAGCTGGCCCCTTCTCTTCTTCACATCTCAACTGAAATATCCCCCTCTTGGAAGATATTTGAAATATCCCCATTTCAGCTAAGCAATTGTCTATCTAATCACTGTGTTTATTCTTTTCACAATACTTCTCATTATTTTGTTATTTGTTTTTCTATCTTTCCCTCCCTAGTAGAATGTATGCTTGTCAGAGCAGATACCTTATCTGTTCTGTCAATTGTATCACAGAGACTAGTACTGAATGAATAAATGGATGAGTATTACCTACAATTATTATTGCTATTGTATTTACTAGCATTTATCATTGCTCTTTATTCTCATGAATGCTCTCTGAAGCAGGCAGATAAATGAACTCACATTTCCAGAATAAGTAAAATGTACAGCAAAATGCATTTTACAATGTAAGAGGAAACATGGTCACTAAACTGAATAAATCCACTATGACTCTCCAAGCATTTCTAGGCAGTGCCAGAGAATTTAGTTCCATGGAGCGTCAAACTCCATTTCATGTGCCCCAGCTTGTCATATTGGGAAATTTCAGTATGCATATTAACAGGAAACGCTTATTTAGAGCCCTGAATGATAATGTTACCATGATAGATCTATTTAATTTAGTCTGGATTTGGCCTCAGAAATGAAATTCTTCTAATAAGGGCTAAGTAACAAATCCTTAAAGAGTTACGAAACAAATTCTCACTGCAACATCCTGCTTCCATTTATTTTAGATTCCCCGCAGACTTGAAATAAGAGTTCACATTAAATGATGCATTTCTGAAATACTTGTATTGTTTTCTAATCCAAATTACTTCTATAGAAAAAACATTAAGCTCACTGTAGAATTACCAAGTGAATTATCTTTGTTTTTCAATTAAAACTAGAAGTTAATTCAATTTGAAACTAGTGTAATGGAATTTCTGCTTTGGTGGGCACATATTTGCGGGCTCTGTGATATTATTTTTCCCTTTCTTTTCCACTAAACAATTAGAATTTGCATGTATTCTCAATATGAAAGAGCCACACATATCACCGTAGGGCAAAACAGTACCAGGCTCCCTCCCCTTCTACTCCTCTTTTAAAGACAAATCCTGTTAACTCATTATTGTATAACCTTTCCTGTGGAAACAATTTTAAACTTACAGAAAACATTCAAGTACAGAAGAAAGACATATTTTTTTCCCTTGGACCATCTGAGAGGACAGTGCTTCTGTGCAAATGCCCTCATTTCCATTCTTAGGTCTGACGGCCCTTGCGGGGTACTCCTAAAGCCCTTCTCGCCATGACCTTGCTCTGACATCCCATCCGAAGCTGCCTTCAATGTGACCATCCTCCTCCTTTCACTTGGATAAATACCCCATAACAAATAGCCACCACTCCCAGATGGCACCCTCCTTACCCTATGTGGGTCCCAACACCCTACACCAGGCAGCTCTCCTGTGTGGACAGTCTCCTTGTATGACTAGGGCTCTGACTCCCTGTGCCAAACCATGGTCCTGAGTAGATGCCCTCCTGATCTCACTTCATATCTGACACTCTGCCCTGGGTAGCCTCCTCTCTGGGTGCCCTGCTCACCATGCTTGGACCCTGCCATGTGGCTTTGGGTCACTATTGTTCCAATCCACTGGCACATTTATTTAGGTTGGCCTCTCCTAATAGCTTTAAGCCTGAAATGGTCAGGAAGAAATGAAATGGAAGGGAAAGGAAGGGGAAGAAAAGAGAAGAAAAAATACTCTAATCATTTGTCTATGCATTAACATTTGTATATATGTACATATATCCATGATCTTTTTTCTTATTTTTCTACAGAAATGGGAGCATGTTATATATGTCAATATGACTTGCTTGTTGTGTCTAAACAATAATGTCTTTGAGATAACTTGATGTCAGCAAATATAATTCTGCGATATATTTTTTTAAATGGCTCCATGGTATTTCACAGCATGGATATATTATATTTTACTATAATTTATGTTACACACCCAATATAGTCCTCCATCCTCCAATCCCCTTATTCTTGCACGATTGATTCCAATTTTCCTTATTACAACCAATTAAAATTTTTGTACACCAATATTTTTAACCTCACTATAGAAATCTTCATTACATTAAAATAGAGTACAAATTTTAGAGAAACTATAATGAAATAAAACCCACTTTGATTTATGGCATCTGGAGGCTGCTAAAGCATGAAATAACAAGCAAAATGTCCAATCTTGTCTAATGGGGAAAAAAAACCAACTATTCTTTGGTTTGGTATGATTGGAAGGGCACACAAAAGCTTGCTGACCAAATCTATCTCTCTCATGAACTAGCACAGTGCCTGAAATTCTTATGAAATTATTCTTTTAAGGAGTCTACCTATAGAGGTCCTCTGAAAGGTGAGCATCTTCCCTGAGAGGGCTTCGTGAACTTATTATTTCCTAATACTGTATCGGAGTGGAGTTCACCAGAGCTGTAAAACTACTCGAGAATAAGTACTGAGAGATGAAGTTGCCAAGGATAAAGCCAGCTTAACACTAGACTTTAGACGAAAGCTGGACAAATGAAAGAGCAGACATCTGGCAAATTCCTGAGAGCTGGGTGTGGCCTGAAGGGCAGGTCCTGCTGGGACAAAAAAGAAGGCAATCAGTGTCGTGGCTGCAGTTGTATGTGGGGTGGCTGAGGACTGGAGGAGGTTGCCAGGGAAGAATGCCAACCAAGGAGCAATTTCAGGGGTTCGTTTTAAGTCAAAGTACACCTGGTCTCTTAGGGCACAGAGAAAGATGACAAGTTTGAAAATTTAGATGGCATCATAACTAGTTTACTTTTTAAATGGTCTCTGTTCTATTTCTATAATTTTGAGTTATATAAAAATAAAAAATTATGAAATCAAATAAAACAAATGCAGTTAATTAACATGGATGAAGTATAAATACAATCTAATATTCTTCAGCAATGTTACTTGAATGAAAACTTTACATTATCAGTTTGGTTAGTGCAGCCATAAGTGCTTTTTAGAAATATTAGGGCTGTGCCAGTGTCAATATAATATTTAAGAAATTATGTTAAGTCATATTTAATGAGTGTTGTCACATAAATCTGTTGAGGTTCAAAGGTAACACAGGATTTTTAGTTAAATGAAATTATGCCCTTGGCAGAGCAATAACTTAAGTAATTCTAAATATGTTTAAAAATAGAGACATCTCCATTGTTGAAAAATAATTTTACTTTAATTTTATCTCTTCTTTTACAAGGAAAATTGTATAAAAAATATCAATCATAATTATGTTATTTTGTAAAATCCAACATCCTTTAAGAATAAGTTAACCAAGGCAACCACACTTCCACATTTGTAGGGCAAAAAATAAAAGGCTCGTTTTACTCTGAATTTGATCAGCTGGTAAGGGGGTGGGGTAGAATCAGTAACTAACAAGGTTACCAAGACACAAGCAAGTGAGAGGCTAGGAAGAAACTGACCTGTGTGTTAGGTTACAGGGACTGAAGCAGACACACAAGGAGACTGGGGTTGGCAATGATGGATATCTAAAGAAATTTATAATGTTTGAGCAGTTTGGACTGGGCTCTTCATAATTAAAGTGAGGGAATCATGTGTTCCTGGAAGGCTGATAAAAGACTCATTTTTAGGCATGGTTTAATTGAGATTCTTCATATAGAATAGAGGTATATTATAAATCCTCTCAAGCCAAGGGACAAAACAGAATGGAATGATATTAAAAGAAAAAAAAGAATTTGCAAAAACTTTCAACTTTGAAATTTATCAAAAAATAATATTTACTTAAAATAAGATAATGGCTTGCCTTTAGAAATGTTGTAGTTGTTTGTGTGCTGGTGATGAGGACTTTAACCCCTGTAGTTTTAGAGTGTCTCCAGATCGTAATAGACTAAATGGCCGTACCCAACATTCATGAACGGAATGGCACCCTGATGTAGCAGGTTAACACGTCACCAGGAGCCATTGCCTTTACCTGTAGACACTTGTTCTGTGTTATATTAAGACACAAGCTCTACGAGGGGCACTTAGTCTTTTTTCTTTTCCGCTGCCAGATAGAAAGTGTTCAATTAAAATGTGCTGAATAAATGAAATTATTATCTAACAAGTTCAGACTCTACTGTCCATTGTAAGATTTTCAAACAAATCCTCTGCTAGAATAATGAGATTTAACAGATTTTTTTCCTTAATTTCTATTGAAACTATGAAAATTTTCAAACATATGCCCCAGGGTTAGAGACTAAATTCCAAGAAAAATGCAGCCTAATGAGGGAAAATGTAATTCATATGTACACATATGAATGCACACATTCGTATATGTAAATAATTCATCCTGTGGAGTTGACATTAGTGATGTGGAAAGTGACAATTACACAAATTACTTAACTCTAAATATCTACTGAAGAAAGAAAAGAATAATAACCTTTACTAAACAAAAATCCAGAAATATTTATATTCTATTTTTAAAGTTTTGAAAGTAGCACTAAATTACATTACCAATAGCCAAAAAAAAAAAAAAAATTAGGAAGAAATCATTATTAACAACATAGTTTAGGATGAATAAAACCCTAGAATTTAGAACTTAAAAAAAAAAAAAAAAAAAGGAAAGGAAAAAAAAAAGTCCGGGAACTGAAAATACAATCTTGAAATCATCAGAACCCAGGGTCTTTTGCTTTTGGAGCCAAGTCCATAAAAAATTATTTTAAAAAAGTTATGAAAAAGAGCATTCCTTGGAAAATGTTAGAGATAAATGTGTTGAGAGTAATTCAAGATAAAGGTGGCTTTCAGCAAGACTCGCTAGTGAGGGATTCCCACCGGAGCCACCTATGCCAGGAACTTCACTCTGTAGGTAAAGAAGTCTCTAGGTGGGTAAATTGATGCGAGCTGTATTTACAGCTGTTTAAAAACTTACCTTATCTCTTTGTGGGTGTAGATAGCATGTTTTGAAAATTACATTGAAAATGTTATTACATTTTAAATAGAAGAAATTATAATATTCTGTCAATGGCAATATACCACATCTGGAGAGCTTTCACATGTATAAATGTGTTCATGTATATTCTTTATCTCTTTTACTCTGTCATTCATTCATTCATTAATTCCACAAATTACAGCAATATAAGCAAAGACTGATCTAGATAGTGGATACCACAATATGAGGTTTCCCAGACCAGCAGTAGGATCACCTGAGGATTTGTTAGATAATAAATTTGCAGCCTACACCTCAGATTTACTGAATCAGAAATTCTAGAAGTCAGACCCAGGAATCTTATTTTAGTAAGTCCTCTGGGTAACACTGAAGCACACTAAAGTTTAGGAACCACTGGTGTAAATTAAAAACTGTTTATACTTAGCATTCCCTTTATTCTTTACCATTGTAGTTGTTCTTTTGCAATTTCATTTTCCAAAAAGGGCAAAATGTAAAGTTTGAGAACATTCCAATTAAGACAATGGAATTTCTTACTAATCCAGTATTTTATTACTTTTAATGTTAAATATAAAGCATAGTCACAAAAAGGTTTTTTTACTCGATGTATCTTCACATACTGTGAACAAACATATACTAAACTACTGGTGATAGTTTAGCATAAATCTTAACATTATTAAGCAGATAAATAAATTTTTGTTGATAATGTATAAATAATATCAATTGATATCAATTACATAATTGATAATGTATAAAATCAATACCTACCTAAGGTATATGAATTTTAATGTCTTGTAATGTATTTAATATAGTCCAAATATGGTGAAAAAAAACTTGACATATCTACTTGGCAAAGTTTAATATGTATCTGGCCAACAGCTGCTTGTTTAATTACTTAACATTAGGAAATTAGAAAGCAGTGTGATTATCTATTATTTAAGGCCAAATATTAATTAGGATCAAATAAATATAGTTCCTTAGATCTCTGTGGTATCTAATCTATATAAATGTCTTGCAGTGATAACTCATAAATGATTAAACAAAGGCCAGATACATTAGAGGAATTTGCAGCAGATGCCAAAACTTAATTTTCTACTCAATTTACTTTTAAAAATGTTGATGGCATAAAAACCCTTCAATAGGACTTGGATTTTAAATCAAGCCTTTCCTGTGCTTCAGCATGAACAAACAATCATTATAAATGAAAGTAGAAGTTATAACTTATAACTTACCAAAACGTCTATATTTTGGGGATAAAGAATCATAATTAAAAGTCACAGAACCGCTTCTCCAAATCTATTCCAAAGCCACATAGACATACCCGAACTGGCTTTCTTCATTATCTCCACAAAAATTAAAGATGTAATTATTCTGCTAAAAGGAAACAATAGAGGCCGCTCTCTAAAGATGAACTGCCCTCCTTTCAAAAGAGAATGAACTCTTTCATGTCAATAGAGATTCACTTCGAAAATGGTGAATTGGAATGGGGAATCCTTTTTCTAGAGGTCAACAACACTGTCCATCAATCTGCAGAAGAATATGAGCTGAGGGGTGGGTGACAGCTCTGAAGTGCATTTTGAGGGCATTTCAAGGCTACAGGTTACCTGCACAATTGTTCTGATATCTTTAAAAACTGTATTCTGGTAAATGATGTAGAAAATGTGACTGAACTGGCCGTGCTTCAGACAATCAACTTGGAGAAATAGATTCTCACTGAGCTGGGATAATGATCTCAGATTATGAAATGAATATAGAGTGAGTATATTGCCCCATAGCAGAGAAGAAAATCAAGTTGTATGATACTTTTAGTGCCCTCGATGGAATGCCAGCTAGATTGAGTCCAGGTGAAATGCAAATGTATAATGATATGGTCATTTTTCTAGGGAAATATCACACTCATTTCTACACTAATTACAGTTTATCACCTACTTCTTAGGGGTATAAATGATTTCTATAGTATTGCCAACTTTAGTGATCAGTAAAGAAGTTTGTCTGCTACGGTCGAGTAGAAGTGGGCCCAGATCCAGCCACTCAGGAACATAAACCATTAGACCATTAAAGAGTGAGGAAGCGAGAAGGGACAGAAGACTCTGTAATGCAACATAATAAAATTTAATTTAAATAGTTTTATATTATATTAAATAGACATTTAAGTCACGTTTTCCCCAACTTGATCATAAAACAAATACATGTTTAGTGTAGACAACCTAGAAGATATGGACAAGCCAAGAGATGAAAGTAAAAGGCACCCATGACTTCACTTTTCAGAAGAAAGTGCTCTTAACACATTCCTTAAAAAATACACATGCAAAATGGAAAAAAAAAGACTATATCAAACACAGTGGCTTTGGAACCAGCATCCTTTATGTCTACATAAGAATTTAAAAATCTAACAGCTTTATGCCTTATGTTCTTACCCACATCACTCAAACAAAAGAATCAGATGTAGCCACCAGGAAAGAGTGCTGGGAGTCAAGACTAAGGTTCAAGTTTCCAGGCTCCTGCTCACTTTGTGACTCTGTACAAGTGACTTCATCTCTGTTTCTCTATTTGTAATATAAAAACATTATCTGCCTCTCAGTTTTTTTCATCCATGTCACAAACACTTGCTGAGTACATACCATGTGCCACACTCTGAGAAAGAAAAAATGAATAGAACACGGGACCTGCCATGTCCCTATGTTATGTGCAACAAAGAGGAGAGTGTGGGACAGTACATAAAAATGAGGAATTCGCACTGGTCTGGGGGCATTAGGAATCAGGAAAGCTTCAGTTTCTTGAAGGAGGTGCAAAGGTTTGGTATTCAGGCAATGCAGTGAAGAACAATTAGAATCAGAGAGACCTGCTTTGGAAAATGCTGATTTAGGAGTAGGCAGAGGGAAGGATAATTATGGGGGATGGATAGGTGTTCTGGAACCAGATTACAAAAGTCACTATATGCCACACTAAAGAGTCCATTTTTCATTCTGTAGGTGATGGGGAGCAACCGAAGGAACTTAAACAGAAGACTAATCATATCTCTACTTTAGGAAGATAAAAGTATGATGCATATAAACCTGGTACAAAACAAGCTCTGAATATTACAGAAGATTTATTTAACTTTAAGTAACATCTTTATTGAGCACTTTACATGTCCCAGGCATTATTCTAAGTGCTATGTAAATAGTAACTCAATCATTGCTGTACCCTTTGAGGCAGGTGTTACCAATATTAGCTCTTTTTACAGAAAAACTAAAAAGAAGTGGAGCTGATGGAGCCCAGTTTTGCAGACAAGCAGTTAGACAATCTGACCCCAGAGCTCATCCCTCATCAGGCAAACTAGTAAAACAACCCCCACTAACAGCTGCTTCTTTAGAACGTGGCCAGGTCCATAATCTTTTTCTCACCGTGAATTCTCTGTGAAGTCATGTGACAACATTGATTGGTCCTGTCTTCTTGAAACTCACTCCCACTTGGATTCTGTAAAACCTCCCTTCCCTCAAACCCTTCTCCTTTAGTCTCTTTTACTGGTTCCTCTTCCTTTAGTTTACTAACTAAAGTACTGATGGAAAATCATGCCTAACATCCCTTACTACAAAGGAAGTCAATAACTAAAAGTATAATCATTGCCAATCAAAATATGGTATCAATTCCATTATCCAGAATTTTGGATAGAACAGGATAGCAGGTAATCAGAATTAATTCATGAGGCTCTAAGAATTTTTTCTCATCACTTTCTTTAGTTTTCTGTCCAAAAGCAGGAAGTGTTACAGCAGCTGGAACATAGTGATTTCTCTCACGGTAAGCACAGCTGCTCCCTTTGCCCCAAACAATCTTTCGCCCATGTTGGCTTCATTAGCTCTTACTTGTTCTTTATTGCAATTTAAAGTTCCTTTCTCTGGGAAGCTTTTCCTGAACTCCCAAAGCTGTGAAGGGGCCGTTAGACTTTGTGTCACCACAATCTACCACTGGGAATTTATCGCACTTTGTAATCTTTGGTGTGGCATACTTGTGGTTGCTTCCGTTCTTCACTGCATTCCTGGAGCCTAGCACAGAGTCTGGCTCATGTTTTACACTTGGTACATATCGGTTAATTAACCAAATAATCTCAAGACTTTAACTTTTCCTGTGTAGAGGATAATATAATAACATTCAGATAGAAAAGCCAGGGAAGTGATAAGAAGTTGACTCCTTCACTTTAAAACACAGATTAACTGTATCTAAAAATCTTCTCAAAGATATATGAGGGTACTATAAGTATAAAAGCAACTGATCAAGAAATAACATTTGGGGTTTTAGAAGAGAAAAACGATATGTTATCTATGGAAAAAGCATTGTATGCAGCTCTTACTTCCTAGGGGTGCTCATGAAAGGATAAGAATTATACATATGAAAAAGTTAGATTAGCCATTCCCTGTTTAGAGATAACCCTAGTTTGGTTTATGACCAATTTTGAATTTACCCTGATGCCGATTCTGGTGACTTTCAGTTTCCAGGTGTCAAAGGGCTACAAAATACAGCCTTTCCTGTTTCCCACTTCATTAAGATTCACAGCTACTTCTTGTATACCAAAACTTGCTCTGAACTCACTCTACAATACTTTTTGTATGTTTCTATTTGTTGCAAGAATGATTTGGATTGGCTCCCTAAAATTATGTTATTACTAGTCACAACTCTTCCCAGGTAAAATTAGTTCTATGTCCCAATAAGATGGAAGAAAGGAGGGTAATAACTACCAAATATTTATTGGGCACCTGCTATGTGTGAGGCTCCGCTTTAGGCATGAGGCACCATGAAGAAAATAAAGCTTTGCCTTAGAAGCTTAGTTCTGTGTCCTCCATCCTGACTCAGTTACAACTCATTTACCTAGAAAGACAGTCATAAATTATTATTGAGATAAAAGCAAATTACAGAGCAGCACATTTAGTAAGAGATCATAAAAATGTCTGAAAGAAAAATTAGGAAGTATAAGGATAAACAAATCTTAAAAATATACAATTCTCCTGTTGAAGATAGGGAACCAACCTTACCTCCTTTTCTTAGAGTGTTTACTTTAGAAATCTGATCATTGCAAGTCTTTCTCCTCTCTTTGAAAACATACAAATCTTTTTTTGGAAAAAAACAAAAACAAAAAAAGTCCACAGGACTTTTGTCAGCTTTATGACCCAGGAATGTCTTTCAAGGACCTGGAAGCCACCTTTTATGAAGTGTAAACAGGGAAGAAGATAATATCCATCTCCCAGTTTCTGTGGGAAGGTAGGAGCTTAACTTGGGGGGTAACCACGCTCCCATTTTCAAACCTACTTCCTCTCATGAAGATACGAGATCTGTTTTCCCTCTGGATAAAGCCAATAAGCCAACACAGGAAGTCACTGCAATTACCAGGTAAATAGAGGATGAACTATGTTGTGACAAAAGTTGCTGTCAAGTCCTTACTTGAGGACCACTCATTGTTTATCTTGAAAACATGTATGTCGTGGGTTGTACCTACTTGACTATATAAAGGAGTTAGATTCCTTTTTGTCTTTGCAATCTCATTAGAATGTCTTGATGTATATCACATCCTGGTTTAATGCTTATTCAGTAATAAAACCATTTCCTTTCTCTACTACCTTTTTGAAGAGACTTTCTGGGTTGGGAGATTTTATTTTTAATTATATTTCTTCAATGGAAGACATTAATAGCAGTTATCACTGGAAGGCAAAATTTCAGTCATTTTATATTTATACATATATAAATAAATTTAAGTATTATATGTTTATATAAATATTAAAGCTTATAAATAAATATTATATTTATATATTTTTGTTTATAAATATATTTTTATATTTATAAATACATGCTTGTATTTATAAATATATTTTTATATTTATAAATACATGCTTATATTTATAAATATATTTTATACTTATATAAATATGTTTGATATTTATAAACATTTATTTTTAATAATAAAAATAAGTGAAGTGATTTTCATTTAGGGAAAAAAAATATATATCAGATCCTCACCCATGACACTCATCATGATAATGACTCAGACCTCTCCATTTCCTAGATTCATAAATTCATTGGGAGAAGTGGATCAGAAAGGCATCTACACAGTCTTATCACAATCTCCTCAGCCTGGGTATGGTCTCCTCTTTTGACATCTGTCATCAAAAATCATTCTGTTAAATTAGAGAGCTGAATAGTATCTTCTAAGGGAATGAAGTTTAGCCCATGTGGACAAGAATCTGACTTTAAGTCCAAGGTTGCTGCTCCTTCCTGGAGACTGTCAATCACCTCCCCAGCTATGGGCAGCTTCTTTACTAGACTGGATGCCTGCACTTCTGTTGGTCTGCTCTATGCGTCAGCACTGGAACGCCCAGGGCCTTCCTCTTCTCATTTCTATTTGAGAAGGAGCCTAACTGTGGAATTGCTTGGGCTCTTTGTTTCCAGCACAGTGTGGTGCAGGCATTTGAGAGCAAGAAAGGCTCTGGGTGGGAAGTGGCCCAGAAACATCACTTTTAATCTCGAACCTGCTCCAGCTGACGCCAGGCTCCACTCTGCCCTCAGCTACTGCTGCTGGATTTCCTCCTCGATTTCCTCCTCAGTCACGATAAAATTGTCTCCCAGAGACTCCCTACGGCTTCTCTCTCAGTTCCGGCTTCCATTAGGCCCACCTCCTTAGGATATTAGACACTGTTCTGAACTTACCTCTAAATAGAGTTCAAGTTCTTTACCCTCTCCATGAAACCCTAGGCTTATACAATTTGAGGAATAAATCTGGACAGTGGTTATAAGCGTCCTGGAATATTTCATGATTATTAAGAAGCTTCTTGCCCAATCTATAACAGTTTGAGACTGGTGTGCCAGAGGCCACAAAGAACCTCTAAGATTCTCTGCACTCCAGCCAGAAAAAGTCCTGGCTTGGGCCCAGACAAGGGCTCTCTTACCCAAACAAAACACAATACATGGTTAAAACAGAGATGTGATATTTGTAGGTAGCAGAATAAAGAGACAGACATATTGACACATGTGCATATCCAAGTGATAAAGAAAATAAAATATATCAGTCCTAAATATATCTGAATGTATTTCAGAATCATTTTGTAATTTTGTGCTTCAGTCATGAAAATATAGTTAATAAGAAATCTTTCTAAATTTAAGTGAGTAATTTACATATCTTTCATCTTTTTACTCTTTAAAAATCTTTGATTTAAAGAATCAAAATTATCATACAGGAAACACCAGAAACTAACTAACTAAATAAGCATTGCATTCAGTCTTTACTGATTCATAAAATAAGAAGGTGATATAGGTCAACTTAAAATAATTGCAGTGTTATTTTTGCCTAAAAGTTGAAAATATTTAAATTAATTTTCTGTGACAACACAAACTGTGGCCTAATCTTAGATTTTTTTTTAATTTCCCATGTAATATATTCTCTTTTTTTCTTTTGCTGAAATATGTACTTCACGAACTAGAGCACTTCAGAGAAAAGAACACAAATTAAGATAAAGAAGTCCCAGAAAAGGGTAGAACAATATACATAGACATGAAATCCAGAAGTGTGAGCACAGACTGAGGAAAAACAGCTGGATTTTCTCATCTTTAGCTGCCAGGAGGCTGGACTAGAGAATGTATACAATTTTAACTTTTCTCATAGTGGAATACTCATTAGTATATAGTATTACTGTTAGATAAATTTAGCAACAATTATTTAATTGTGATACTATTTTGCAGCCACGCTTTATCTTTTGAATTATATATTAAATGATAGTTTAAGACAAACTCTGAATTTTAGATCATTTAACTGATCCTTGTTCCATCTCTACAATAAGGCATACTCTACTCATCATATTTAGCGTAGGAAATTTTTCCCAGAACATAAATCTTAGCTAAAGTCTTAAACATACAGATAATAGAAAATACCTGTGTCTATAATATGCATTCAAGTAAATCAACTCCTTCTAAATCCTTTTGTAGATTATCAGATACGCCCAGACCTGTTTAATCTGTTTGGACTCAAGTTAAGACATTGTCAAATAATAATCACTTGGATTGCAGTGAACTTGCTTGAAGAGTTTTCCTACAACATTTATTTGATCCATGGACAATTAAGTAGGACATTATTAAAACTTTCTATAAATACAAAAACAAATGCAGAGCAGTTTAGCAGACTGGTCAGTCTGTGTTAGTGATGTCGAGAAAGCCTGATGTTAACTTTTCTCTCTGCTCTGGTTAGATGTCTGTGACTTTCTCTCACTGCAACTCAGTCAAGCAGAGACCCTATGTTTTGACTGGTGAAAACCCAAAGCTGTGGTTCTTATCCAACTACTTTGCCCTTCTTAGCTAAAACAAATCTAAGTATGTTGAAAACCTTTTGTTTCAATATATTTGTTAAAAAAAATTGGCATGATATAAACAGTATACAATAAATGGTGAACATCTCTGCCTCCTTTGGCTTTCCATGATCCCATTTCTTAGGGGTAACTATGGCCAACAGGTTAGTATGTATCTTTTCAAGCCTTTCCTCTATGCTCATGTACAGGGTTTTTTTTGTTTGTTTTTTGTTTGTTTGTTTGTTTTTAACAGAAATGAAATAATTCTATACATAGAGTTCTGGAACTTCCTTTTTTACTCCAAAGTTGGAAATGGTAAGTGAACTTTTTAATATAAGGAGTGATGAATCAAAGAGGAAAATACAATATGTTAAAAAGATATTTCAGATTCTTGAGTAAAAAGAGGACCAGATGAGCCAGAAATTAGCCATTATTCAACATGGGTTGAAATTTACTTTCTGAGTTACATTTAGCTTACTTTATCCTAGGTTAAGAAGTAAAATGCTAAACCTAACTGAATCAAAAACTCAATGCCAAACATCGAGCCACACTCTATACAACATATCATGGTGCTTTAGTTTGCCGTAAGTAGTACCTCCTAGTTTGTATATTTATTGGAATGGAAATACTGTTTAGACAAATATTCTGTTTAAAGAAACAATCAGTTCAGTATTTAAAGCCTCCTTCCTTTTGGAGTATTCGGCCAAGTGTCTAATAGTGACTCCTGCGTGCCTTTCTTACTTATATCTAATGCAATCCTTTAACTAAAACTAGGTTTTAAGAACTTGGGAATATTTCACTATAAAAAATTTCATTTTCAAGTTTCTTGAAAGTATAATGAAAGAGAAACAACAGAATATTTATAAACATCTAGTAAATAAGGACTAGATTTCAATAGTGATACTTCTAAAAATGGAGCAGTGAAAATGCATTCATTTCTGATGATCTCATCATTGTATGAAGTTGTGAGGGTCTAACAACTCAAACAGGAGGAATGTTTTAATATCTCACAAGATAATCATGGACTACATGCTCATGACATCAAAGAAAGACCAAATAGTTTTTATTTTCACTGAATTGTCTTTGGTTAAGCATTGTGATAGAAAATTTAAGGCTAACAGGAAGAAGGAAATTCATTTTCTGAAATGAATTTCAGAACCCTTAGAAACACTGAAGTTACTAAGGAAAGAATTGGAGTTTAGTACTGATATTCTCAGATTTACAATTTGCTCTTTTGTCTCAAAGTGATGTACTCACTTAGCTCACCTTCTTATAATAACTTTAAAAATGGGACTGTCAACTGTATTTACCACCCTGTCATTTCTCAGCATAATTATAGCCTGTATCCTGAATAGAAAGTTGTTTTAAACCTATGTAAAAAACCCATGCAACTGAAAGAGTAATACCTTCCTTTCTTCTACCTTTTCTTTCTCCACCCATCTGGTAGTTAGCAGGGATTTTTATTGTTTCTTCACATATTACAATTGTGTAATCTTTCATAAACAACCTTAGCCAAAGTTATTTCATTTCAATAATGCTTGATGTTCTGTATATTTCTAAATGGATTGTGGTAAAGCAATAAGCTCTCTCACAGACATATGTTTTGATGTTCTTAGTAATTTTTATTAATAGAATTCTATATGTACAAGCATTCAAGGGCAAGTCCTTCCTTCTGAGATTGTAGCTAATAAGAAAATTTAAACGCTAACACAATACAAGAAGGGACAGAAAACCATAGCTTAATAAGATAAGCTGTTATAAATGAAATTGACTAAGCATATTCAAAAATAATTTACTTCAGCCATTCATCAATTCGTTAAATTTAAGAATCTTATAATTAATTTATTCTTAATTTTTAATCCAGTTAGTATAGATTTTCATCTTCTAGGTGGAATATTCATGGAAATTGAAAATATCAATCTTTAATTACTGGTATTAATGAGAAAAGACTCTGAATAACCAAAGTACTCCTGAGAAAAAAGAACAAGGCCAGAGGTATCACTGCCTGACTTTAAAATATACTACAAAGCGACAATAATAAAATGGTGTAGTATTGGCAGAAAAACAGACACACGGACCAATGGAACAGAATCGAGAGTCAGAAATAAACCTTTATATAGACGGGCAAATAATTTTCAACAAAGGAGCCAAAAACATACAATAGAAAAAGAAAAGCCTCTTCAATAAATGGTTATGGGAAAATTGTAAAGCCACATACAAAAGAATAAAACTAGATGGCTATCTGTCACTATACACTGAAATTAACTCAAAATCAATCAAAGACCTAAATATAAAACATGAAACAGTAAATTGCATAGAAGAAAACATAGGTACTAAACTATTGGGCCTTGGATTTAGAGAAGATTTCATGAATTAGACCTCATGGCAAGAGAAATAAAAGCTACAATTAATGAATGGGATTATATCAAACTAAAAACTTCTACATGGCAAGAGAAACCATCAGGAAGACAAAGAGGCAACCATCCAAATGGGAGAATATATTTGCAAACAATGCCTCTTAAAAGGGCCTAATATCCAAAATATACAAAGAACTCATACAACTCAATAATAAAAACAATACAATTAAAAAATGGGCAGAGAACTTGAATAGACACTTCTCCTAAGAATATATACAAATGGCCAACAGATATATAAAAAGGTGTTCATCATCACTAGCTATTAGGGAAATGCAAATCAAAACCGCTTCATACCTGTTAGAATGGCTACCGTCAACAAGACAAGTAATAAGAAATGTTAGAGAGGTTGTGGGGAAAAAAAGGAACCTTCATAAACTGCCTGTGGGAATATAAACTGGTGCAGCCACTATGGAAAACAATAGGGAATTTCCTCAAAAAATTAAAAATAGAATTACCATATAACCCAGCATCCCTCTTTTGGGTACCTACACAAAAATTTTGAAAACATTTATCCTTAAGATATAGAAACCCTAATGTTCACGGCAGCATTATTCACAGTGACCAACACATGGAAACAACTGAAGTGCCCTTTGATAGATGACTGGATAAAGAAGATGTGCTATATATACACAATGGAATATTACTCAGCCATAAAATAAGAAAAGATGAAATACTGCCATTTGCAACAACATGGGTGAATCTTGAGATTATGATGCTAAGTGAAATAAGTCAGACAGTAAAAGTTGAGAACCATATGATTTCATTCATATGTGGTATATAAAACTGAAAAGAACAAATGAACAAGACAAACAGAAGTTCATGGACATAGATAACAGTTTAGTGGTTACCAGAAGGAAAGGTTAGAGTTCAGGAGGGGGAAATAGATAAGGGTAAAGGGGGTCAACTATATGGTGGCAAAAGGAAATTTAACTTTGGGTGGTGAAAGCAAAATGCAATATACATATGATATATTATTGAATTGTACACTTGAGACCTATATGTTATGAACTAATATCACCCCAATAGATTTAATTTAAAAAATTAAAAAGATAATAAACTTTATAGTGAATAATCCACATTTTAAATGCTTGGTTTTGGTTTTATGTGCTTGGGAGAGGTACATTCATTTGGATAGACTTTTGTTTGTTTTCTTTCTGATACTCTAGGAATTCAGCCAAAATAATTAATCCACAGTCAGCTGTTAAGTGCCTTCATATGAAATTCTGCTCTCACCCCAACTCTGGAACATCCCCTTTTGAGACCTACCACACCTCCCTCCACAGCAAATGACGTTTTTCTAATGAGTCTATCTCTTTGATCTCTAGACTGTCTCCTAAAGGAGCTGAAGCTAGCAGGCCTTAAGTTATAAGCAGAATGATGTAACCTGGTTATGAAGCAAGGAACCGTGTGTTTAGGCAAAGACACTTCCATGAATGCCTGGCTGCTCTATAGGTGCCATGTCTATACACAATTAGACCATTAAAAGAACTCCATGGCTTCCTCCTAAGATAACAGAATGTGCAAATAATAAACTCGATGTTAAAACTTCTGTCTTCTGATCTGATGAGGTACAACCAGCTGCTTAGGGACCCTGGTCTGTTGGAAAACACACAGCACTACCACTCTACCAGTCAACACACATCAGCCCTTGGTGGGGAGAACTGTAACCCTCTCTCCCTTTAGAATACAGGTCCTCCATTTTCTGATTCTAGGTTTAGGGAGAATGAAGGATGTATTTAAATTTGTTTTTCATTTTACTCGGAGTTGGTGAATATCTGAGTACTCTGGTTAAAGTTTTATTGTCTAAAGAAAAATAACCCTTTAGTTCTACCTCTGAAATGAGGAAATTAATTGTTAAAAAACTAAACCGGGATGATTTTTATTGTATATATTACTTTCTACCCATAGCAAAAATCACGTAAATAATAATAGTGGTGAATTTTTAAAAGATGGCTTATGATATTCTTAGTAGTTAAAAATAAAAATGTAATATATAATACAGAAAAATTGGTCCAGGGCCTAGAATCAAATCCAAAGAAAATAGGATGCAAATTTATTCAAATAGAATATAACATGTACACTTTTAATAAAAAAGTGTGATTTTTTTAAGGATAAACAAATGAATCATCCATTTTTAAATACTAGTTAGTTATTCACATCTTTTATTCCTAATAGCAAAATATAGACAAAACAGAAAAAAGAACTACATTTAAGTAATAAAAGTGATGTACAATTATGAAAATTTTTGCTTTTATATATTTCTCAGGACTTAAAATATTACAAATAAATACTCGATATTCCTTAGACATACTGGTCAAAATTATAAGGGGGTAAATTAAGTGCAGGTCCTTCTATATAATATCATTCAGACCTGCCTCATACCTAGCATAAGTAAGTCTTAATTTGTTTATTTTTCTTGCTCTGATAGATGTCTTATTTTCCATGTTCTAATTTATCTTATTTCACAGAAGAAGTAATACAAATAGCTAATAAAAATTGAAATCTTGACTTCAGTGGTAATTAAACAAAATAAATTAAAGCAAATTGTCATTTTTAAAGCTACCAAATGAGTAAAGATTTTCAAAAAGATAATCATCATCCTAGCTAGCATTCAGCTGGATGGTCATTAATTTATAATACATATTCATGTAACCTCTCTGTAAAGCAATTAGGCTGTGTATATTAAGAATTTTGAAGTATTCTCAAATATAGAAATGATAAAATACAAATAAAAGCATATGTCAATCTGTCTATTAATTTATTGTCACTTTTATACCAACATAAATATCTAAAAAGGATGGTTAAAAATAAAAAAAATTATTTAATGAAATATTAGGCAGACATTAAAGTACCAAGATCAACAATAATCATCACTGAAATGAGAAAATGTTCAAAAATAATTTCTAGAGTAAATTGGATGCATAACCCTATGTATAAAATATATAAACATAATAGAACAGAAACTGGCTTGATAGGAATATACCAATTTTTTAGTAGATATCCCTGGAGGTAGTAAAGATTGATATTTTATGAGTAATCAACATTTTTATTCTCTGTGATTTTCAATGACTCTTCTTATAAGTTTTACAGAAAGAAATAATCTTCTTGATTAGAATGCTATACTTAAACTAAAAAATTATTTTTACATATATTTTATTTTTCAATTACAGTTAGCACTCAATATTTTTTTATATTAGTTTTAGGTATACAGGATAGTGATTAGACATTTATGTAATTTATAAAGCGATCCCCGTAATTAGTCTAGTACCCATCTAGCACAATACATAGTTTTATTGACTGTATTCTCTATGCTGTACTTCACATCCCTATGACTATTTTGTAACTACCAATTTGTACTTAATCCTTTTACCTTTTTCACCCAGCCTCCTAACTCCCCTCCTATATGGCAACCATCAGAATATTCTCTTATCTATGAATCTGTTTCTGTTTTGTTTTTCATTTATTTTGTTCTTTAGATTCCACATATAAATGAAATCATATGTTACTTGTCTTCTTTGTCTGAATTTTTCACTTAGCACAATATCCTCTAGGTCTATCCATGTTGTTACAAATGATGAGGTTTCATTCTTCTTTTATGGCCAAACATTGTTGGTGAGATTGCCAATTGGTGCAGATACCAAGCAAAATAGTATAGAGGTCCCTCAAAAAATTAGAAATAGAATTACCATATGACCTAGCAATTCCACTTCTGCATATTTATCTGAAGAAATCCAAAACATTAATTTGAAAAGACATATGTACCCCTATATTCATTGCAGCATTATTTACAATAGTCAGAATATAGAAGCAATCTAAATGCACATCAATAGACAATTTAATAAAAGAGATGTAGGATATATATATGATGGACTATTACTTCACCACAAAGAGTGACTTTTATATTCTAAAATTCTAAATTTTCTACAATGACTATTTACTACCTTTAGAGAAAAAACAAAAAAAGAAATAAAATGCATACCTATCTACAAAATTCACTGTACTGCTGCCTTTCATCTATATAGTTCAAACTGGGTAGGCTCAGGGTAAAGCCCTTCAAATATGATTACACCTTATTAATCCAACCTTATTTCTAAGGAGTAACTAACTCTACTACTCAAGTCTGTCTCAGGTGGCCAGCAGGCATGTCATGGTCCATCTATCGCCACCCATGTTCTTCCCATCAGGCCTAGAGCTTCTCCTCTACCCCAGGGTTTCTGGATCATAGTTTCTGTTTTTAACTATTTTAAGCCAACTTCAGATATTTATGATGCTCTAAGCTAAGTCTGGCAATCCTGCAAAATCATTTTAGACCCTGAGTCTAATTAACACAGTACAGTAATTCAGAAGAAAGCCCCTTCTAGAGCAAAAACCCCATCAAAATTTGTTAAACAAATGAAAAAAAAATCACTACTGTGATCATAACAACAACAGCTAATATTTCCTGAGAGCTTTCTATTTATAAGAAGGTGCTGTGCCAATTTAATTTATCTTACTTAATCCTCAGAACAATCCTCCATTTCAAAAATGAAAAAAAAAAATGAGCCTCAGGTAGTTTATGTGTATTTCCCAAGGAGATATAGCCAGTGTGGACCTGAGATTCACATCCAGCTCTATCTGTTACCAATATCTCTACAGTAACAAATTCGCTTATTGAAAGGTCACTAGAAATCATTTTGCATGTAACATTTTTTTACTAATTAATCTAAATGAATATCCATGTAGCTGAGTTAAAAAGATGTACTGAGTTACAAAATTTCCTCTTACATATAAAAATAGATAGAAAGCCAATAAAATCTTCTGCTGAATCTCATTATACAATGATGTTTACCTGTGTAGGACCAGCCAATCTCTTCAACAAGTTTTCTCTGCTGTCTGTAGTATCCATAAGCCCAATCTATAAGCAAGAAGAACCCATTAATCAATGTGTATAAAAATACGTGTCTAAATTTAAAAACACAAAATGCCCAGATCATCCATACCATAAATAGTTCCTGATTACTCCTTTCCATGTCACCTTCCCAGTGTCTCCTCCCAACTCCAACCACCACCATTACAGTCTCCACTGTTCCTGTTTTCATAGTGTAATGTTAAGGGGCACATTTAAAGAATGCTGAAGTTCAAGCAGGGACAAAGCACATATTTTGGGTAAAGCAGGAGCTACCTACAAGCTTCATCCTAACAGAAGATGAGGATCAGAAAAAAAGTTTGTCCTATTTTAAAACCTTTCTTACCATTTCCCAAGTTTAATGCTTAAATTTCTATTGATTAGCAATATTTTTGGGTTTACAAAAAACTTAAGTTTTATCTGTAAATATTTCTGGGAGACCCAGACATTATCATGTTTTCAAAATGTGCTTCCTTACAATATGAAATTAAAATAAAGTGCTTTGAGGAAATGAGAATTAAAATATATGCATGTCAGCTGAGACTAAAGTTATGTTAAACAGTGTTCCCTGGAGGAACAGAGATGCCTGAAATGGGTCACACAGTGGGAAGCTTAGGGCATCATAACAGTAGTGAATGCCTCAGGACTAGAGAGAGAGCTCTTCCTCCCTGTTTCTGGCACAGAGCTCTTAAAACCTTGGAATTTCCTAAGTGCAAAAAGCAATAAATGTATCTTTTGTTATGTTAATGATGTGACTTTTGGCCCCGTACCAAATTTTGGGGCTGTGGCCACTGAAACCACTGTGTAATTAGAGGGTTGAAACTTTTGGTCCTCTCTTCCCCAACCTCTGGAGAGTGAGAAGGGGCTGGAGGTTGAACCAACTGCCAGTGGCCAATAATTTAATCAATCATGCCTATATAATGAAGCCTCTGAAAAATTCAAAAGGAGAGGGTTTGGAGAACTTCCAGGTTGGAGAACTTATTACTTGGTGAACGCTTGGAGAGTTGGGGAGAGTGGTACACCTGGAGAGGACATGGATGCTCTGAGCCCTTTCACTATACCTGTTCTATGCATCTTCCATCTGGATGTTCCTGAGTTTTATCATTTCGTAATAAACTGATGATCTAGTAAGTAAAATGTTTCCCTAAGTTCTTTGAGCCACTCAAGCAAGTTAAACCCAAGGAAGGGTGTTGTCAGGACCTCTGATTTATAGCCAGCTGCTCAGAGCACAAGCGACAACATGGACTTAGAGACCAGTGTATGAGGGATGGGAACAATCTTGTAGGACTGAACTCTAAAACTGTGGGATCTGATGCCACCTCCATGTAGATAGTTGAATTGAGATGAATCACAGGACACCCCTTTAGTGTCCAAGAATTGTTGGTGTGGAAACGCCCCTGCCCAACAAGTAGAAATTGGTCCCAAAACCTTTTAAAGACAAAGTCTCACTCTGTGTAATTCAAAATTTTTCCTGTAGTCATGCTAGTACCCAGGAAATGGGGGTGTTATGATTTATCCTCCTCCTTCTTGTGCCATTGTCCCTTAATTCCAGACTGTACTAACATTAGTACTCTATTTCAACTGTATCATGGCTAAAATAAATCTTTTGGAGTTAGGTTTGGAACCTGATCAATGTTGACAAAACTGTTTCTATAGAAATGGCTACAAATAGCTGTTTACAAATGAACTTATGAAACATTATTTATAAATTGAGGTTCTGTCAATATAGTTTTCATTTGAGTGCAAAGATTTATTTATGCTGTTCTATACCACACCATACCATTTTAAATCATACCATTCCATATCATACCAAACATATATTGATTTTGCTCATCAGTTGGGAAAAGAAATTCTATTTCTTTTTATTCTTGATAAACAGTCTTATCTTTGTTGACAGTTCCCATCATTAGGGAAGCAAATATCTGAAGTACATTGTAGAAATAATTATCCTCTCTTCCATATCATATACTCTTTGATTAGTGCAACGTGGTAATAAATAACTGCTAAACTATTTTATAAAAACTGAAAAACAGACCAGCTACCAGATATACACATTCTAGATCCATAAATTCATCAAAACATACATTGGAGAAATAAGGGTTTTGTTTTTCCTTAAAAAAATTTATTGCTCATAAATATTGGTAAATATTCCATTGGCCTTGTACCACATTTCAACACATATTTGTTTTTGTAACAGCTTTATCGAAATATAATTTATATATCATATAATTCACCCACTAAAGAGTACAATTTAATGACTTTTAGGATATTCACAGAGTTGTGTAATCATCACTGCACTTTTAAAACATTTTCATTACCCCAAAAAGAAACCCCATACCCTTTAGCTCCCGCCCAGAACCCCATCCTCACATCTCCCAGGTCTAAACAACCACTAATCTACTTTGTCTCTATAGATTTGATATTTTAGACATTTAATATAAACGAAATTACACAATATATGGTCTTTTGCGACTGGCTTCTTTAATTCAGCATAATTAATGTTTTCAAGGTTCATTCCTTTTTATTGCTTAATAATATTGTATGGTAATCAAAATGGCCTTCAAGTTCCTCCCAGCATGAATAACAAACTTTGAACTGGCTTTTTCCCGACTCTAGACTTCTGATATACTTTTTCTTAGAGTTTATAAAACTTGTAATTATAAATTCTCTCTCTGCCCCTTTGAGATATAAATCATTTTCACAGCCACATGACAGTTTTAGTACCAGAAATATACTTCTCAGGTACACGGGAATATGGGAATCATCTCTTTGATATGCAATCATCAGAGGAAATAGTAATTTTATGTCACAGTTTCTGTGAGAGTGTAGGAGCCTAACTTCATTGGGGTGCCTGCTCCAAGTTGCAAAAACTACCTCCTGTCAGAAAGAAATGCACTTATTTTTCCTTTGGATACACTCAATTAGTGAACACAGATTCCCCCTGAATGTCCTGCAGTACCTTTCTACGGGGGCTCACTCCAGCCTTTAAGAGACTTTACCCCCAGTGCTTCACTGGTATTGCATTCAAACTTAATCCTGGCTTCTCTCCCAAATGCAATAGCCTTGCATAAAGTCTTCCTTGCTGTTTAACTTTGTCCAGTGCAGTTTTTGTTGGCATAATGAATATGCCACATTTTATTTATCCATTCATCAGCTGATACTTAGTTTTTTCTTCTTTTGGCTATTATAAACAACTCTGATGTTAAAATCCATGCATATATTTGTTTTTCTACTTAAAAATTAAATATTAGGTTCATAATTTATTTTTCATATCACGTTGTCTCATAAAATGGTGGTCATCTATGTTTAAATTCTGGGGACAAGTATTTCTTCATGATCAAGGAATATATCCAATTAAATGTTAGAAAGCACTTCAAAGGTTATTTGACTCAGACTTTAACAATCTACAAAAAAAATCCCTATTTTAGAGACAAACTACTTTATGCTAAAGAAATAGAAGTGGTCCTACAGGCAGTGACAAAAATAGAAACAATTATGCATGGCTCCTCCTCCTACTCCACTGACCCTTCCTCAACATCTACGATTCCTAACAATCCTAAGCTATTCGTTACTCTCTTCAGATGCTTTGCTCAAGCAGAAACCCTTATGGTGTGTATACCTTCAAGAGAAAAAAGTAAAACAATACACCTAAAAATTCACCAGCTGGAATTATTTGGATATACAAATTATTGAAGATTAACTGTATCCTTAATTTGACTTGGCCATCTATTGGAATTTTCCTCTGAAACTTTGCAGTACCATAGGAAAAAGGTTTATTGTCATATATTATATGTTTTAAATATAAATATTTTTTAAATGTAAGATTTTTTTTGTCCCGTAAATGCATTTTGATGATTTCGATCAAATACCACACAAAACCTACATTTAACAAGTATTACATTGAAATAAATAAAACAGTAAATTCGTGTTTTAATGATTCAGTCTAAACGAAGACAGCAAATAGCAGATTTTAGCTTTCCTTGTGGAGCTTTAACACTGCACAGTGAGCATTTGTCCTTGGTTTTTAATTACTTACATCAAGAAAGCTTTTTTCAATACAAGATTCCCAGGTGTTGGAGCTCTCTTCAGTTTCCTTTATGTATTGTTTCCTTAATTGTTAACTTCAAACAATCCGTTACGCATTCATATGCTAATTACACAGTGCTTGGGCGTGAGAGAGTACCCCACTTCTAAAATTCTACTTAGAGGTCTGATAGATGAGATGTGATAGCTCCAATGAACAAGAAAAAAAGAAGCTAAGTTCACTGTTTTTGATGCATTATATACTTTGAAAATCAGTAAATCCTGTGCAAAATAGAATCTATCAAAGTGCTTACACATTTTTAAATCAATTAAAATAATAAAATACAGATACGTTTTCTGTTTCTGTGGATGTTTTTCTTTAGTTTTATATTTTGTTTCTTTCCATTTAAAAGTATTTGCCAGGTCTGTCTGGTATGTTTTGTAGTGATAAAACTAAGAAATTTTAGGAATGAATTGTACATATGATACACAAAAAAAAATAGTAAATATTCTTAAAGGCTACTCTAAAATTTGCCCTTAAAAATATTCTTCATGAAGTAGCTTTATGACCTACTACAAAAATTGAGAGAAATTTGCTTTCTATTATTTCAGATAACCTTGGAATTTTCTGTTTCAACATATTCCATCTTTTACTTACCTTGAGCACCTACATATACGCAAATGTGTATATATATTATATGTTTGTGTATATGTACATTCCTTTGTTCTTCTTTAGATTCAGATAATAGAAATCAAAGTTTTGATATCCACCATATGGAAGATATAAACAACATTTTTTTGCTCACATTTAAAAACAACAGAAATCATTTCCTACTAAATATCATTATAAATATTGCAAATTATAAAAATGCCTCTAATTTTACCCTATCCTAAGATAGTCTCTGCTCCATGTTGATTAACATATACTCTATTTATCACCTGTATCCAACTACATAATCTAGTAGCAGTGCTTTGACGAAATACACACACATACTTTAATTTGATAGAGTGGCCAAACATATGACAGGGAGAAGAAATAGATTGGTCCTCAGAAAAAAAGAAATTTGGGGTAGGAAATAAGCGCAGATATAAGTTTGAAGTCTACGATTCTAAGACTAGATTTCCTTAGTGGACTTTTCCAAAGTAAATGATACTAGCATACTTCATATTCTTTAAAAGAAAATCACTAAGGAACTTCAGAGGAGGGAAAAAGGAAGTTTATTCATGATAGAAATCTGGAAAGGCAGAGGAGAAGGAAGGAATAAAGTTAGAGATGAATCTTTAAAGTCCTTGGGGAAGACTCTGATGAGAAGAGACCTGGAGGCAGAGAATGACATATTCAGGTAGAGGAAAGGCATGAGCACAAAGCAGTGGAAATCCTGGAACCAAAAGTTTGAGAGGCCACTTGGGCTCTCATGGAGGGTCTCTCATGGAGAGACTCTGCATAAGTCTCTCGGTATGTATTTATTCTTGGTGACGGCTCACCATAGTACAAAGGTGGCATCAATGTTCACACTTTTTGTTTTCATCCAACTCTCCCCTCTTATCTATACTTTTTTTTTTTAAAGAAGAAGAGGAAGTTCTGCTGAGCTGACTGAAAAGTGTGACTATATTTCATATATTGAGTATATTTAAAGAAAAATATTAAGGAAGCATATGTAATAATCAAATAAATAATTCTAAAGAGGTTGGGGGTGGGTGGGTGAGGAAAGGTAAGTGGCTGAAAATCGCTTGGAGAAAGACCCGGAAACCTCTAGGGACAGTTATCACCCACTGAGTCATCGGAATTCCAACTTGCAGTCGGTCTGAAATGACAGTGTTAGAGGTTGAACACTACAGTAGTCAAAATTATCTAATACTAGAAACGAAACAATAGAAATCCCCTCTCAGAAGAGAAACAAAATCAGAAATATGAGTTCCTTTAAAAAGATAATTAGTTTTTGATTAAAGAACACCTGTGAACACATCCCCTGGCTATAAAAGTTCTTTATTTCTTCAGATATTCTATTATAATGTCTTTTTTTTTTGTTTGATAAGAAAGTGAGTTTATGATCCAAATCATCTAAACCAAAATCTTGATTAGCTAACTAGGCAAACGTTTCAAGTAAAATTAAATTTGCTCATGAGTATAGTACAGATTCTATATCATACATGACAGATTTTTCTCTGTAGATTTTTTTTTGTAATTCAATGCTAAGGATTAACCTGCTGTCAAATTGTGTTATTATATGGCCTGTCTTTACCGATCTGGAATATAAATTTCATCTGGTATATCGGCAAAGACATTTCTGAAACATAATTTATCTAATTCTGATAATTCAGATAATAGGCTTGTTCAGGATATAGTTACAGTTCAAACATAATACTTACCGTTAAATATTTGGATGCAACAAAACTCCTTAAAAACATACTGCTTTTAAAGATTTTATACATATATGTAATTTTCACCTTAAATTATGTTTTCCACTTTCAGCTACTTTTCAGTGTTACAAAGAATTCCACTGGTTTTCTCCACTCTCTTTTAAAAGTACTGCTTGTAGTCTCAAAACTAAAATTTCAACTTAATGCTAAATAGGAAGTTACTTAATTCATATCATTAAAGATAGGAAATTCTGGAAAGAGATGAGTTACTAGAATCCAGGCGACCTTTTTATTTCAGGATAAGGTTAACAAGATGAAAACGTAAATCCTTGAGACATTGCATTAAAAAAGAAAAAAAAAAAGGAATTATCCAGGGAGATGGATTGGACATAATGCATAATGTAAAAGCACGAAGACAACCATTTCTTTCATATGCTTATTTTGGTACTCAGACTTCTAATTAAATACATATTTCTCATAGGACTAAGGAAGAGTTTGGAGGTGAGCAATTATATTTTATTGTTCCTTAGACACTGAGGACCTTGTATGCATCCCCAGGGAGAATCTGTATGTTAGCAATATGTCTTCCAAACTTACTTAAAACTTTTCAATGAAAGCTCAAATTATTTGCAGGCTTGTTTTGGAAAAGTAGCCAGTGTATTTTCTTATGCTTAGATATATGTGTTTAACCTATTCCTAGAGTTGAGGTATTTTTCTGTCAAAAACATAATAATAATTTTGATTTTGATTATGTTTACAATAATACATGCCTATTTCAGATAATTTAGAAAAATAAAGTAAAAATAACTTTAAAAAATCATCTATAATCACTTCTTATGAATAATCACACTTTATTATTTTGTGCATGTATATACATTTTTCTAGTTATACTATATATAGACAATAAATTTATACTTTACATAAATTGAATTACACTACTTTGTTATTTGGTGACTTGCTTTTTCTACATAATAATAATAAATCGCTGACATCTTCTCAAGTTAATATATATGGTTTTACAGACTCAAGAATTCATTTAAAACATTCTGTACTTTTGAATATTAAAATAAAAAGGTGATTTAACTTTGGAAAATTTATTCCTTGGGCTTAAATAATATGCATAACAAAAGTTTCCATCAAGCTAATTTGAGCTTTATATATAAGATAAAGTCTGAAGATTAAGTACCACTTTTTAAAAATAACTTTCTATTTTTCAGTAAAAGTTGGCATATATTTTATTAGTGTTGGGTATACAATATAGTGATTAGACATTTATATAACTTATGAACTGATCACCCTGATAAATCTGGTACTGATTTGAAACCCTATGTAATTATTACAATATTATTGGCTATATTCCCTACGCTATTTTTTACATTCCCATGACTACATTGCAAATACCAATTTATACTTCTTAATACATTCCTTTTTCTACCTAACCCCTCAACCTCCCTCCCATCTGTCAACCATCAAAAGTTGTCTGTATCTATGAGTTTGTTTGTTTAATTTGTTCATTTATCCTGTTCTCCAGATTCCACATGTAAGTGAAATCATATGGCATTTGTCTTTCTCTGTCTTACTCCATTCTGCACAATACCCTCTAAGTCATTCATTTGTTGCAGATGTCAAGATTACATTCTTTTTATGGCTGAGTAATATTCCATTGTATATACATACCACCTCTTCTTTATCTATTCATCCATCGATGGACACCCTGGTTGCCTCCATATCTTGCTTATTATAAATAACGCTGCAATGAACATATAGATGCACATATCCCTTCAAAATAGTGTTTTGGATTTCTTCAGGTAAATACGCAGAAGTGGGATTACTGGATTTTTCTTTGTCTCTGGTTATAGCTTTAGTTTAAAAGTCTATTTTGTCTAGGATTAGCATTACTACCAAAGTTTTTTCTTTTTGTTTTTATTTTCATGAAACATATTTTTCCATCCCTTTACTTTCAGTCTGTGTCTTTTGATCTAAAATGAGCCTGTTGTAAGCACCATACATAAAGGTCTCATTTCCTTATCCACTCAGCCACTCTATGTCTTTTGAATGGAGCATTTAATCCATTTATATTTAAAGTAATTGTTGCTTAATATGTAGTTATTGCCATTTTATTATTCATATTTTTAATATTTTTCCCCTCTTATTCTTAAAGAAGTCCCTTTAATCTTTCTTGTGATACTGTTTTGGTGGTGATAAACTTCTTTAGTTTTTCTTGTCTGGGAAGCTCTTTATCTGTCCTTCAATTCTAATCATAGCTTTGCTAGATAGAGTTATCTTGGTTGTAGGTCCTTGCTTTTTATCACTTTGAATATTTCCCACCAAGCCCTCTGGCCTGCAGTTTCTGTTGGGAAATCACCTGAGAGTCTTACGGGATCTCTTTTGTAAGTAACTAGATGCCTTTCTTTTGTTGCTTTTAAGATTCTCTGTCTTTAACTTCTGGCATTTTAATTATGATGTGTAATAGTGTGCACCTCTGTAGGTTCATCTTGTTTGGGACTCTTTGTGCTTCCTAGACTTGTATGTCTATATTCTTTACCAGATTAGGGAAGTTTTCTGTCATTATTTCTTCAAATAGGTTTTTCAATCCCTTGCTCGCTTTCTCTCCTCTTTCTGATACCCTTATGATGCGAATATTGGTATGCTCGATGTTGTCCCAGAGGCCTCTTAAACTGTCCTCATTTTTTTGGATTATTTTTTCTTCTTCCTGTTCTGACTGGGTGTTTTCTGCTACCTTGTCTTCCAAATTGCTGATTTGATCCTCTGTTTCATCTAATTAATTGTTGATTTCCACTAATGTATTCTTCATTTCAGCTATTGTATTCTTCATTTATGACTGGTTCTTTTTAATGTTCTCTGTCTCTGTTTTTATATTTCTTTTCACTTTGTTGAATTTCTCACTGAGATCATTGAGCATTCTTATAACCAGTGTTTTGAACTCTGTATCTGATAGATTTCTTCTCTCCATTTTTATTTCTTTTTCTGGAGCTTTGTTCTATCCTTTCATTTTGGACGTTTCTTTGTCTCCCAATTTGGGTACCTCCCTGCACTTGTTTCTATGTGTTAGGTAGGACTCCTAAGTCTCCCAGTCTTGGTAGAATGGCCTTATGTAGTTGGTGAACTATGGCGCTCAGTGGCACAACCTCCCTGATCGCCTGAGCCAGGATTCTCCAGGTGTGTTCCTTGTGTAGGTTTATATGTGTCCTTCTACTGTAATAGAACTTTGATTGCTGTTGGCACATCAATGAGTAGGACTGACTCTCAGGCTTATTAATTGTGAGGACTGGCCAAGACTTCAGTGCAAGATCTGTTGCGTAGCAGCTAACCTTATGGACAAAGATTTGCTTTAACAGGGCTCTGGTGTCTGTGGAACCCAGCCTTTGGTGCATCTTTTGTGAAGGTAGTTGGGTAGTGCCTGGTGTGGTCTGAAGCAGGCCACCAGGTGTATTGGTTCTGGGGTCTCTTGGGATGGGTTCTGTTTCGAGCCAAGCCAAGCCATTGTCTATAACCTGCCCCAGGCCACTTGGTATGAGCTCCAAAGTGACCTGCAGACATCTGCCACTTTTGCTGGGCTTGGAGATGCCTGGGAAAAGCTAAGCTGTGAACCAGGGCCAGCTGCTGCTAGTGCTAAGTGTGGGCCTGCTCAGCATGAGGTATGGGGCATGTCAAAGCCAGATGATGCTTGTTTGGGGTTTCTGAACTTTTGAGAGATGTTAGGAAAGTCCATACAAGCCAAGACAGGCCGTTTGTATGGAAAAGCCACTGGAAGTAGCTTGGGTGGGCCTGAAAGTTGAGTTGGGCAGGGTCTCAGGGAATTACTAGGGCAGGGGAATACAATGTTAGCCAAGTTTTGAAGACTCAGATATGTTGGCAACCTGTGTGTGTATGCTGTGGGGGAATGGGAGTGAGGGTGGGGGGGTGTGGGGAGGTCTAACAATGAACAATGGCTTCTGCCAGCTATTCTGTCTGGGAGAAAGCTGCCCCTCTAGTCCTCGCCCTGAAACCAGACAATTCAGTTCTTCAGTGTATGTCGCTGGCTCCTTTCAAGCTGCTGCCCAGTTCTGGAGCTGAGAGTGAGTGAATCCATCAGCTTGTATGTCTGTGCACAGGCCTTTTAAGAGAAATGCCTGGGACTCTAGCAACTCTCCATCTCACTCAATCACAATCTCCCCTTGTTTACACAGCCAGCTGATGTGGGGACTTCTTCCAGCAGTGGAACCTCAGGCTGGGGAGCCTGCTGTAGGATTGGGACCCTTTGCTCCTCAGAGGGGACCTCCACAGCCAAGATATACCTCCCAATTTTAACTGCCACACATGGGTTGGGACCAGCCTGTTCTATATCTCCACTCTTCCTACCAGTCTTGACATCGCTTCTTCAGTATATCCTTTGTTATAGGACTTCTGTTAACCTAGATATCAGGCGGTTCTCAGTGATGGTTTTTCTATAATTTAGTTGTAATTTTGATGTTGTCATGGGAGGTGGAGCACACAGCATTTTCCTATTTTAGTATCATGTCCAGAAGCCTAAGTACCCTTTTTATTTTCCCTGTCGACTTTCTTTTACAACACCAAGGAAACACTAAAATGGCACAAATTCATTGTTATTGTACAGGGCTATAATTATTATAGGTACCTAATTTCATGATCATTATTAACAATATATTTATTCCACCATAAGAGAAAAACATAATTGTTGATGAAATAATAGTAATGAGAGCAGAGATAGAAATAACAACATGCATAAAAATACTTATTAGAAGAAGGAGCTAAATATAATTCAAAAAGTGGGAAGAGAACCAAATCTATATAAGAAAAAGCATGTGAAAGTGAGTAGAAAACATAGAATCCATAACATTACAAAAATACTGTACTATTACATTTGTGTTCTGTATTATTATACTATTACACTATTACATTATTATCTGAACAATAGTGTGTTCAGAAATCAAAATAATGTTTAGCAATTGAAATAATGTTTCTGTTCTGAAGTCTTATATCCATGTCCTTTCAATGAAATCAGGAGTAGAGCAAGAATGTCTATGTCGTTCCATGATTAGAATCACTCTGGAAGTTCTGAACAACTAGGACACTAAAATACCCAATTAGAGGATACAATAAAATTTCATTTTACATTTTCCATAAAAAGCATAAAACATCAAGAAGGTGAATAAATAAAGATATGACCTATTATTAACATAAAAGAAAATGTGAATAGAGAGCTATGACATCCTTCAAAAGGAACATTGGATTTGGGGAAGATATCAGTTCATTCCATATCATTGAATAGGTTGGATCTCAATGGAATGTGTTTAATTTGCAAAGTTATTCTAAAGTTCTGATAAAAATATAAATGGAAAATAATAATTAATAAGAAAGTTAAAAAAAAGAGTGACTGTCTTGGTTAGCCAGTTACTAAAAGATAAATTGACAGGCAGATCAATAGAACAAAACATACTGCACGAAAATTGAATTTAGTATAGATACCAATTAAATCCATGATAAAGGAAACATCACAGTCAGTTGAGAAATGTATGAAAAGTCAACCAATTTTGGGAACACTGGCTCTTTGGAAAAAGAAGTTAAGTCATACTTCAAACATACATCAAAATAAAGTCCAAGTGGATTAAAGACTGATTAAAAAAATATTCACATAAACTATAAGAAAAAATATAAGTAAATATTTAATTTATTATAAAATGGAGAAGTCCTTTGTACACATAAACAAAATAAAATTTATTAAAAAATAGCTTTGATTATATGATATTCAAAACTTGTACAGAAAATTGTTTATGGAAATGCAAATTATAAATGTTAAGCTACTGGTAGCTGCTTAAATGTATTAAGTAAACATAACAATATATTCAAAACATCGAATTCTTACAAGACAATAAATATAAATATATCAGCAGACAAGTTTTAAAATGCAAATATAATTAATAAATATATAAAGAATTGTTAGATAGTAGTGGGTATCAAAGTAACAAATTAAAATAATACTGAGTAGCCTTTTCCAGCCATCAAATTGGCAAAGGTTTATTTATTATTATTATTATTATTATTATTATTATTATTATCATTTTATAATATTCAATGATACCCAAAATATCTTGAGATGTTCTTTTACATACAGGTAGAAATACGAACTAGTATAAATTTTCTGGAAAATAAGCTGGCAAGAGTTATCCAGATTCTTAAAATTCTTCATATCCTTTTAGATAGTAATTTCATTTCAAGGAATATATTTTAAAAGAGTAACAGAGAAGAGAACAAAGTGCTATGTACCAAGATGTTCACAGCACTGAAACTAACAGTGCCCAACTGAAAAATATGTTAATGTACAAAAAGTGGGAGAAGTTTAAATAAATTATGCACTGTTCATTATATGAAATAATGTGAATTCGATGTTTCAAAAGTATTTATTTATGTGGAGAAATGCACATGATATAAAACCTTATCAACAGTTATGATACAATTTTTAAAATATTACCTATATATTCAGAAATGTGAATTTCTCTGTGTGCTGCCACTGGGAGTGATTTTAACTTAATACGTTCTTATGCTTTCCATGTATTTTATGACACTGTTTTAACTAAATATTTAAAAAATTAAAGTGTATATGCACCTCTACAAGAATACCTATGATTCTGGAGCCAAATAGGTTACAGACAAATTTATAAATATGTTTTGAAGACTAAGTAAAGAAAACCTTGAAACTCATTTTTCATTTCTTATTTTGGGTTTTACAATAAAAGCTTCTCCGTATTCACAAGAGACTGCATTCACCAGTTACCATCTACAGCATTTTTAAGTTTAGGAAATCAGAGCCAAGCCTACACATGGTAGGCAATCTGAGCATTGTAGCCACCAAGAAATTAAAAACACGAGCCATAGCAAAATAGGTAGCACAGCAAACTCTCAGATCATCTTACTGGCCATGACGATTTTTGAGTAAACTTTGAAACAGTCTTGTTTTAATTTGTGCCTTATTTCTAAAACAATAATTTTTGCTTAGATAAAATTAAGCCCAAACGTACATCTATCCATTATGCAGACAGATCTGATAAATTTGTAAGTTTGCAACCTGTTCTGAAATAGGTGTGGATCACATGTTAAAATTGCTGCCAGAGTGTTGACTGATTCATTATGTAGTTATGTCTAGGCAAGCAGAACGATTTTTTTGACTTCATTCCAAGGTAGTGACTGAAAATTCATTTTTGTCATATGTTTCATTTAGACTTTACTTTTTCCTTGCCTAGAAAAATAAACTTTTATTTACAGGAAGCATATCCATTATAATAAACAGGCTGATAATTTCTCAATAAATTTTTAATGATTTTAAATATTTTTGATATGCTAATATAGTTTATAAACCTAATAAGCCACATGGTATTGTTCATTAAACCTACATAGGCTTAGGCAATATTTCAAAAAGTGGGGATAGGTATCTCCTGTTTAATTACAAGGATACTGTTACAAAAGATAGGGCATATGTTAAACCATTTTGAGCTCTGTAAAAAATATGCTTATATCAATTCACATTATTTCCTGAATTTGTTTTTTATGTACTTTTTTCCTTTTAATAGTGAAGCAAAATCCAAAAAATAATGTGACATTTATATCACATGCATAGCACATCCTTGTTCAGTCACTAACTACATTATTCATTTGTTTATTGCTGCTGTATGATTTTTAGACAAATATTCTTTAGTCTTACAGATAAGTATGGACACTTGATGTACAAATCCACATATTCAAATGTTTAACTGAGTCTCAAGAACAATGTGAACACTAAAAAATATAATTGTCAATTTTAATTCAACTTTAAGGGACTATTTTTATCTAATTTCCTAGTCATATTCCAAAATGAATACATTTTAGAAAGTAAGATTCTCAGAACATTTACAGCTTTTTTGTTTCACAAGACTTAAGGCATTTAAGATCATCACTTATTTAAAAGCTCATATTATTTACATTTTAAAGAAGTTCGTTGTAGAACAAACTTCTTCACTAGCAATTTCAAGAAATAAAAGGCTTTGATGTCACCCTTAACCAGCTGGCTTTCAATTGTTGAGAAATGCCTATATTAGGCACTGATTTTGTTCATAACTGTATTAAAATGATTACATGTATTGCTTTACTGGTATAGATGTTTCACTGCCAATAGGCTATCAAGTGATAAAGCTTACTCATCATCTTAGTTTGTTTTGTTTTAAGTTTATTTGAAGTGAGTGGAAACTGCTCAAATTCTATTAGTTCAGTTGCTTGGGATAGTGCAGGGATGTCTCTCTGGGTAGAAGAATTTTATTTACTTTACTCTGCTTGATACTGCCCACCCCCATGCCTGCACTCTTTGCAAAATATCCCACTATTATCTTTCTCATGTAGACATGTGAATTCTCCATGGAATCTGGTGTCTCCATGAAGTTAATTCTGTGAACTACCAAAGTCCATTCTAAGAAAAGAGGAGTAGTCAGTTCAATCATCAGTCACAATGCACTTATCTTCACTGGTGACCTATCTTGACCAATGACAGCACTGGTACAGGCCTACTGCTGCAATAGTTTTTTCCCAACTTTTGCCTGAAAGCTCTCTGCAGTGGCAGATGTTCAAAGATGCTCATTAGGTTGTCTAGATAACCCAGGTTTATTGCACTCAGAGGAACAATATTTAAAAAGCATTCCTGTTTGGTAGATCATTAATAGCCTTGGAGAATTCAGCTCATTAGTTACTTCTTACACACATCGCAAATGGTTGGCCAGGGGTTGAATATTATTTATTTTGGAATAGTTAACTCAGTTGGAACAAATGTTTTCTCTCCAGGTTTACTGTTTGTGAGGATGTCAAGAGACTGAACGAGTCGATGCAGCGTTTTCAAGCTGGACTGTAACCAGGACTCTCTTGGCACTTTGCCCTGAAGTTACTGGGCCACTGGGACGCCTCAAGGTAATTAACACACTCCTGCAGTGTCTAATGTGATAATGGTGATGGTTAAATGAAAAAGAGCATCTTACAATAGACCAAGGGTAGCATCTTTGTACCTCAAGGGAAAAGAAAATTGTTTTTTATAAAGGGATTTAGGACTTAAAATTTATATATGTTTTAAAGACTTAAGATATTGAAATAGAATTTACATTTTCATTAACATATTTTTAAACATCTAAGTGACTTTACACCTCTCTGAAGTTTATGCTTTGCCATCAATTCCATTTTTTGGTGGCAAATGTTTAATTGATAATCTATCACATGTCTAGCCAAAGTCACATTGATTTAACCTAGGAAGTAAAATCTTATGTGCATTTTGTGCTCAAGTGAATGCTATTTTATTCATGTCTTGAGTTTTATAATTAAAAAACAAGAGTGACTGAACAGATCTATGATGAAAAAGAAATGCTACAATTACCACTTCAAGTTTACCTTTAAACAAAAAGGTGTTTTTTTTGTTTAACTGCTGATTAAATATAAAAATGGTAAATTGTTGATTAAAAATAATACTTTTTTCCCCCACATTTACCCTTTACATAAATGGGCATACTGAATATAGTTTATAGGAAGGAAAGGAAAGGGCTAAATATTAAGTTATTTCATATATTTGTATTTAACACAAATATCTCATTACAGATTTTATATTCATATTATCTAGTTCACAGTTACCTGCCTCCTACAATAGCTCAAATTCTCCAGTCAAGGGTGTCACTCAAAAAAGTAAAATCTATTTTTTATTTATGATACTTTGAAAGGCTGTGACTCATAATGGAAAGAGACTAAACTAGAGACAGGGCCAGAAGAACTAAGGATGTAAATCCTGGCTTTTAAACATCCCAGCTATGAACGTTTGGAGGGGTCATTTGTCTTCTGGGGTCCCTAGTTCTTCTATTTGAAACATAAGGTCCTCCTGTCCTGGTGAAGTGGTATAGGATCCAATGAATTAATTCATGTGAATGTGTTTATAAAGGATAAAATAATACATTAACAGAAGCAATAATGCTTTCATCTGGGAAGTAAACTGAACCCTATTTAGACATTGTTTTATGGAATGAACAAGGTTATTTCATGTATTGATAAGGCAGGAGTTTTCTCTAGCTTTTCTTTTATGTTCCATATGAGATATTGACCCAATTATACTGTTAAAAATGGCTCCTATATTGCTTACTATCCCTATGGGCAAGTCATGTTTGTCTCTAAGTCTCAATTCCCATATCTATAGAATGGACGTAATAATTATATCAATATACGCTTGGCATCAAGCACACATAGCTATTAGTCCATATATATATATATATATATATATATATATATATATATATATACACACACACACTTATTAAATGTTTAAAGTTCATCCTGCTATTGCTTTTTCCCCAACTTCAGCACTTTCACTGAGTCATTAACTTCTCTGCAACACTAAAAGTTAATTTGAAAGTAGGGAGTGGCAAGTCACATGAAGATACTTTCAGGAACATGTTCACTGAATTTCATCCAATTCAAGGAGAGATACACATTTTTAACCCATGTTTTCATAGTCAGATTTACTCAATAACATACTTTAACCTAATTGAAAAGATACAAAAAAGTAAGCAATCAATAAATTTTAATTTAATTAAACTAAAATCAATTCATTTAAAAAGCTATTCAGAAATAGCTTCAAAGCAAATGGGTACATGGAATTCTTATATTACATTAGCAATACCCATAGTTTAGATTTTGACATCCTCAACATATACATACAACTTATCATGAATCCAGAAAAGAATAAGAGTCAGAAACACTATCCCATAATAATGGACCTAAGATAGGCAACTATATCTAATGTAAAGGAGAAAATCTGAGGTAGGAAATTCCGATAGTATTAAAATGTGACAGTGAGTAGGTGAGGAAGTTGACCAAACAACCACGAAAAATCAGAAAGAACCTTAAAGATAGCGATTGGCAATTTAATGATGTGAAAAAGGGTGCTCTTTCTTTAACAGAATCTTGAGGAGCTATTACATATGAGAATACCGATATGAGACGTCATGTAAGAAGTTAAATTATATTAAAGATATTTTTAATAAAGTAGAAAAAACTATTTATATTTTAGAAATACTTTTATCATAAACTGTGGAGATATTTAAATAAATATTTTTGACTGTAAAGGACATATTTTAGGTACTTCAAAATTTCAGTTTTGTGGAATGCCCAGTTTTATCACAATAGTAGAAAATGGAATGCTCATATAGGATTCATTTAATAGTTTGTGGCCTTTTAAAACTGTTTGTACTGGGGACACACTACTTAAAACAGTCCTTTTTAAGGAGCTCAAAAACTAACAACGTAATGTGTAAAATTCTTTAACATGTCATTCTTCAGCAAGCTAACAAAATAATAACAACAGAAATACAAATTAAACTACTTTTTTAGACCTCAAAAAAAAAAATAGCTTACAGAAACTGTCAACTACTTCCATTTTAAATATCTATGTAGTTCCAACTGAAATGTTTTACTTCGTATAATATTTAATGAAAGATATGTTTCCTGTGAGGATGGATTTCCCAGAAGCCTCTTTGGTATCAGAGTAAAGTGCCTTAATAGGCCAAGAGGTCTGGCATTGCCCAAGGAGATCCCTGCCAGCCCCTTAAAGTTATACACTTACTTTCTACCTGAGCACTCCTAATTACTACAGTTATTACAGTTATCACTGTTCCCTCCCATTTGGGGAGTGTATGGTGACTTTGGAGTGCTGTTCCACAGCAGCAGAACTATAGTAACATCATCGCCTGGACTTGGTTCTCCCTTCTACACAGGGCCCCTGTCAGTCAGCAGGCATGTGTGGGCAGTACACTGTGACTTCCTAGTGGCCCTTGCTTATTCCTCTCTCCTCAGAGGGAGAAAGACCAGCTCCATCTCCTTGGCACATTTAACAAAAATGAATGTAATTTTATTGGTCCCTCATATAATGTTGTCCTTAATTCCCAGTTCACCAAATTATTTATGAGAATATAACAAGTGCTTTTGGATATAACAAGAAAACCCTGGGATGTTTTTATCTGTAAAACCAGCATGGTACCTGGCACGTGAGTGAATAAATGAATGAAAGTTATAAACCTCACATTGTGTTCATGTCTATAGTCAAGAGAGGCACAGTAAATATCCAGTACAAAATCTTTAAGAAGAAAAAGCATTGAGGATTTTATTCCATGGTCTTCAATAATCTTAGAATGTTCTAATTTTAATATTTTTTATTTTGGTCTTTAAAATAAGACTGACCAAGAACATTTCAGAAAAAAAAAAAAGATTAACAGATGATTTACGATTTTAATGAACTTGTTTCTCTGAATTCAAGACATGTCTTGAGGATTTTTCGCAAAAACAATTGACCCTTTTCATGGCTAAATGCTGCTGTAACTTCCTGCAGATTGCCATGGACACACACTCCCGTGCCTTTTACGCTCTAGAACTCCAGAAGTTTACATTTGTGTACAGAAGAAAGAGCAGTAGGATCTTTTGTATGCATTAAGTTTACTTAGGACTTTAAACAATACACACTTTTGTAAGTGATAATACAAATCACTACTAGAAAGTTATGTTAAAAAATTTCTACACAAATTAGAAAAGTAAAGCTTCAAAAATTCAGATAATATCAAGTGACCACAAACCAATGATTTAACACAGTGGTAAACACAAATATTTCACAAAAGTATAACAAGCCACAGCTAAGAAAAGCAATGCCAGGTGTTTTTTTAAATAAAAGAAATAAATAACCTTTATTGATTCTTTAATACTTTCTACATAAGCTCCTGGCTATTTTTAAGGTCTTTGATTGGTTAATCCACATTCTTGATCAGTTAAACTATTCTGACATTTGTCCTACTGCATATTTACATATTTTTTAAAATAATTATTATTTTCAAATCATAGTTGAATGCCAGGTTTTTATTTTCTCTTAAACAGGTGCTGTATTAGGGATAGAGGTAAAGAGGATGAGCATGCAATTTAAAAAATATATCTGTGTAGCTGGATAATTTCAGGCGGCAGTTCCAGTTTTTCTGAGCAACTAACTTGGATTATTTTTGTCCAAGCTTTATAAATAATTCCTGAATTATATAATATTTCTGTGTAAATAATTTGAGAATTCTTTTGGTTGAGTATTATATAATTTGAAATTCCACTCATTCTCATTCTATTTTACTGACAATACTCAATAAAAAAAGGAATGAGAAAACTTTCCCCTATACCTGCTGTCTAAGGTAAGAGTATTGTTCTACCCTTTCTGTTAGCAATTCCAAGATAAACTTTGGTTTTACTTGCCATCTGTATGTTTATTTGTATTTATAAAATGAGAACAGGTTAAATACAGCATCATTTTATCAAATACATATTTGCTAAATAAAGTAATTAATTCAATGACTGTAGACACAGGAGCCATAAAAACATCTTGGGATGTGCCAAATTTGGTACATGAGAAGTGCCAAATGAAGGTAAACATCCAGACATCTCATGTACTCCAGGCACCTTGCTATGGATACAGATGAAAACTTTTCAGGGTCAGTTCCTCTAACGCAGGGCTTCTCCACCTTCTCATATCATGACTCAGCTAGAAAATGATAATTTCCGCAGTGCCCTGGGCTGATACATAAGAGCTGAATAGATGATTATTAGACACATCTGTCACCCACTAGCAACTTCTTACCTCAGAGCCCTTACTCTACCTGGATATCTTTATTCTCTCCCTTCTCTGACTCCTAACTCATGCCCAATCCTTCTCATTCCTCAAGTGTATCTTAATACCACCTCTTCAAAAGTCCTTCCTATAATGACTCTTACATAGTCTTTCTTACAATTATAATTAAGTAATAACGTGTGTAATAATTTTTGATATTTACTGTGTGTGGCTGTGAACTCCTTGAGAATCCAGAATGTGTCTACTTGTTTCACTGTGTACTCAGCTCCTAACGTAGAGACAAAGTAGATATTAAGTAAATAGTCATTGACTGAATAAACTACAAATTTAGGATTTACAATCTCAGAGCACTTTTCCTCACCAGGTATCATTTACCCATCTCTGGTCATCAACGTTTCCAGACCAGTGACTGCTAAATCCCTCCCTTTACTATTAGGCACTGACTCAATATTCTATTATTGCCAAGAAAACAGAAGCCACTGCACAGGAAATTTTGCAAATTCCCATCCTCTTTACCTTTTATTTACCTTTTATCTTCACTCAAGAACCTCTTTCCCCTTGTATCTCACAGAGAAAGATGTCCCCACACTTTTCCATCTTCCTACATCCTCCAGGATTTATTTGGCTTCAATATCTCTCTCTTCACTGGATTGTTTCCTTGGTCCCTGTAACACATTCAAGCCTAAAAATTCTCCTTCCCTCTACCTCTCTTTACCTTTGCACTAACACCTTTGCTTCCATACATTCTTCTAATGGCAGCTGTTGTCTTCCTTCAATAAATGGACACCTGTTTTCTTCCTTCTAAGATTCACTTTAGGAACAGAAACCAGTGAATCTTGGATCCTCTCTCAAACCAAGCGCAGAGTAAGTGCTCAATACATATTTAACACACAAAAAATAAATGAAAAGAGTCCATGGAAATATAACATTGCAAAGCAGTGCTAAACCCATTATCAACTTTTAAAAATCTCTCGTTTCCCATACTTGACAGATCTCAAAAAACTGTGGATAGGGACACAATACTGATAATGAAATGTTGAAATTAGATAATCCAGCATTTCTATTTATTTTTCTCCCGAATCCTTCTGTTCCAATTTGGTGGTACTACAACCTGCTGCCTCGGTGGTATCCTCAGGTTTTCTTCATTCTGATTGCTGTTTCATTGGTTGAAAACCGAATTCCACAAATTCTGCTGTCGGTTTATTACTTTGTTTTTGGTGGAGCACTAAGGCAATCCTTCAGCAGCTTCTGAGAAAAAGTTCACAAGGTGAAAGGTTTGAGATTGTCTTTTCTAAGATTGTCTTGTTCTATCTCCACAATTCTAGATTTAAAATAACTTTGCAACCTAATTTTTCAAAGCATGTATTGCTTCTTTATCTTCTAATTTCCAGTGTGGATACTGAGGAATTTGATGCCTTTTTTATTCTCAGTACTTTCCATAATGAGTCCAATTTTTTTCCTCTTGAAACATTCAGAATATTTTCTTTATTTCCAGTGTTTTGAATTTTCATAATGATATGCCTTTGGTTTGGATCTTTTATCATTGACTATACTGGGTCTATTATGGCTCTTTCAATTTAGAGAGCCATTTTTTGGGGGGGGGAGTAAAAGAAAATTTTCTTTATATTTCCTTTATAAATTTCTCTTGTTTTTCTTTTTTCTTTTTCTGTAACTCCTATTAGTTAGACATTTGGTTTTCTGGAATGATAATCTATTTTATATCATCTTTTCTCTCATATTGTCCACATCTTCAAATTTTTGTTCTATTTTTAGAAAAATTTTCTACCAAATATTCGAATTTATTTCCACCATTTCTTCATATTAAAAAAATTCTAAGGGCTCTTTCTTGTTCTTTTATTATGCCATTTTAAAACCATCTTGTTCTCATGTTATTAATGCAAAATTTTCTATTATCTCTCTAAATATATATAGATTTTATAAAATTTTATTCTAATTTCTGCTTTGTCTCAGGTTCTTCTGCATTACTCTTTTTCTGCTTATCTGTGTTGATCACTTTCATGCTAGAGATGTTCCTTAAATATATTTCCTTAAATATATTTCCTAGACTTATCTTTTTATTTATGTAACATACTAAATAATACAGAGTAGATGTATTTGGTGAGTGGAGTTTGTCAAATGATGTGTTTCACTGTACGGTGATCACAATATAAGATAGATTTTTCATTGTGGAGTTCCAAATATCCATATTTGTTGACCACAGCCTTTGGCATTCTGGGACCAGAATGCAGGAATGCATCACATCTGATGTTCAGACTTTCAGTAAATTCCCCTATTCTCGCTCCCATAACTCATTTCTGCCCTCTGCTATGCATGGGTATCTAAGGCAAGATGCCAAGGGTAGGATGAAAGTTTAATTTGAAAACAGAAGAACAAGCAAATTAACTCAAAATAACCTTAGTATACATACTTAATATATAGAACAGTCAGAAATGTCACGATATTTTTTTTTTGTAAAAGAATATTGTCTTTATAAATATCATGTCTGCTGATATCCTGCAAATTCTAAAAAACCCTCCATGAAATCCTCAGGCATCAATGACTATCCTAGTAAAAATTCAACAATGCGTAAGTTTTTCACTTACAAAAATAATTTGCTCTATGTAGGCACTTTGCCAATTCTCATGCAAAACTACCTGACATTTATTTTTAAAAGATGAGTAGCATTATCAGTACAGTGTCATACACAATGTTATTCTAGCCTGAAATTTGGTTATTGGGAACATTTTTAGGTTCTAAATGGCTATTTAGTAACCTATTTTAAAATCTCAGTTTATTGAAGTTTTTAATTTTTAAAAGGAGCTTACTTAAAATGTTGTCAATTATAATTAAAGGGTAGTGGAAATCCAGAAAGAATCATTGTAGAAATATACGATTCATATATGACTTGTAAGACTAGGGAGAACTAATATCTGAAGTTCTACTAGAAAGACTAAATGCAGATTAAATCTAATGCAGAAACTAAAATATGACATAGACAGAAAGGAAGTATGAGCATTCTTAAAAGAGAACAGAATAAAAATAAGAAATATACATATTGTATAGTTGATATTCTTTTCCAATACACCTGCACAAATTTGATAAGATCTGCTGTTTACAATGTTGAATTCAACTATTATAGAAGTGGTTCAGCTGGACAGATATGCAGTCAAATACCATGTAGCTAAACATAAAAGGTTGTGATTATGTGGTCAGATCATAGCTAACTATCACCAATACATTTCACCAAAACCCTGAAATTATTCATAATTGTTCCACAGGAAATGATTAACTATTCCTAATATAAAACATGGCATCCTCTTCCACTATACTTATTTGACAACAGTTGACACACGATTAGAGCTTGACATGACCAAGTCTAAAGTCACTGGCTCGATTCTCACATCAGTCATTTAACTTCTCCCTGTTCTGTACCCAAAGACCGAATGTCTAAATTGGATTATCATTTTGTAATTAAGCAGACACATGAGTAGATGAATCAGTTTCAACCAAGAGCATATAATCTTTGGATGATGATTCATTTTATCTGCATTTGAAAATACTGCCTTATAAATATGATCTGAAAATTCAAAATTTTGTTTTATTACACATTTGAAAAAGTAATTACCTTTAATTTTGTGAAGTTTTAAGTTGAAAAGATAATATAGATGGGTTAAATTATATTGCTAAATATGCTAATTTCTATATTTTCAAAACAACTTGACCTCAGGCCTTTCCATAGATTTTAATGTATAAATATTAAAATTGATGTTAATTTATAATCATTTAAAATAGTCTCTTAAACCTATCATTAAATTATGTGAAAATTAAATTAAATTATGAGATCACTCTATAATGAACAGTTGTTGCCCATCACAACTAAAATGTATAATCATTCAGCATATACATATCTCCTAATAAAATAATGGGAGACTGAAGATTTTTATTCATAAAACATCTGTTTCTAGTTGTTTGTCAGATATGGTAATAAAAATAAATATCTTGAAGTTATTTTTCACATTTAATTCATTTTAAACATATGTAAGTTGTTATGATGCGTAGTTCTTTAGGAGAACAAGGTTTTTAATAAACATGTCACTTTGTTCAAAAATCATTTTTGACCTGTCACTGTATATTTAACAATGGCAAAATAATATTACTCCAGGTTTTTATTAATGTAATATTTGTGATGAAAATTACAAAACCTATATTTTCTTTCATCCTTTTATTGAATAGTCATATTATTAATTATTGACAAAATCGAACCCCTGTGAATAGTGTTACTTTAGGTAATAAAATATTTAGATAAAATATTCACACACAGAGGCTTTAATTTTTAAATTCTAATATCTGCATTATAGAATTAAAATTGGGGAACAACTTTTGTGGAAAATCTCTCTGCGTATGTAAATAAAATTATATAACCTATATTATTTTTTCTTTCATCCTTTTATTGAATAATCACATTATTAATTATTAACAAAATTGAACTTTTGTGAATAGTTTATTTAGATATTAAGATATTTAGATGAATTATTCGCACAAAGACCTAAGTTTCAATTCTAATGTTTGCATTATAGAATTGAAATTGAAGAACAGCTTTTGTGGAAAATTTCTCTGCAAGCATAATGTAGAATTATGCCACTACATCAAAATGTCATCTTAAAAATATAGTAACAATATTCTATATGCATACTGAATACAACCAAAGTTGAACTTCTAAAAGTATGGATCATAAACTTCATCTTTAATAGTGTGCAAATTCATTATTTTCATTGACATCAAGAAATGAAGAACAAGCAAGCTACTCTCCAGATGATGTCTGGGCAGAGAATATTTTTGATATGGTTCGACAAATGTCAAAACTCTTGCCCACTTCCCATGCTGCAACCACGACCTCCCCTTGAAGTGGAGGGAAAGGAGCGACTACCTCAAACACCAAATTCATATTTTGAAAGCTCAATACCAAGTCAGGCACCCAACGAACAATAACAATCTTCAACTTAATCAGAATTCTTTATAAACCATGAAACCATAAAAACCTCCCTCATGACACTGGGTCTAAAATACTGATACAGATTGCTATAGGTTGAATAACAGTCATTTTTTTTTCTTCATGTTTTAAAATCAACATAATTTATTTGTGGCTACAAATTACTTACATTTCTTCCAAAGGCAAAATATACTCACTCCTCCCCAAGATCCCCCTCTTTCCAGTTTATCCCATTATAATACAAGCTCAGACTTGAGGACAAGGATCTCTTCATACAGATAAAGTCCAGGAGCTAATGAGATTCCTTAGATACAGTCCCTCCAAACCTGAAGATCAGTGAACTAAAGACATAGATTATCTGACTCTGTCCACCATCGGGCACACATATATACCCAATGTACAATGATGAGATGGATAAAAGTTAACTGCAATAGAAACTCCTGTGAAAGGGGAGAAAATCTAGACACACAAAAGTCACTGTTTCATAATGATTCTGAAAGCCAGCCAGACTCATGTCACTAGTTACTTGATTAGGGCTTAATCTTGTTCCCCGAATAAAGATTTTCTGTGGTTCATAACTCTGTACTCTGGAGTCTTGGTTCTTCCCTCTAATTCTGTAGCTATTGTTTAAATATTCCTTCTATTTTCATGCTTGAAACTAAATAGTTTTAATGGTCTGCTTCCTACATGAAGAAATCTGCATATCCAAAGGCCTTGTTTTCATTTTCTTTACTTTTATTTTTGAAAATTTTATTTTATTATTAGTTTCAAGTGTATATGGCATCGGTTAGACATTTATATAGCTTATGAAATGATCCCCCTGATAACTCTATCTTCCCTCTGGCTCTACATATAGCCATTAATGCTGACTGTATTCCCTGTGCTGGGAGAAAGGGATGAAGGGTTAAAGAAGTACAAATTAGTAGTTGATAGATGGCCACAGGAAAGAGAAGCACAGACAACATTTTAATAAAATATAAAATTCCTTTTACTTAACCTCCAGTGCATTAGTAAGAAGACAATTCATATAATTTTATTTAAAAAAACTGCTGTTAAATATAAAAATAAAATAGCCATGTTGGATATCAGAGAGTGATTAATACTCATCCACATGCTTCCTTAATTCTGAAATTTATGTTTTAAAGGTTCACAAGGCCAGAAACATTCCAGACCTAATTTTCAAGTTCTGATATAGTATTTAATCAACCACAGATCCCATGCTCTTGGAATAATTGCTTCCTTCAAATGGAAGTAGAGCCTTTTTAAAACTATTAGCACCAGGCTAAATTCTAATACTAGAGATTCAGGAATAGAAGTTTCCTAGAATAAGTACCACTAAGACATTACAGTGAGAACAAGAGTATTACCACACACACAGAGAACCACAACTTGCATTTGAGAAACAATGGCTTAAGTAATCAAGGTCCTTGTGCCCTTTTAATAGTGGATACAATTGAAATAGAAAGGAAACCACTTGTATTATGATCAGTACTTCTCGCAAATTTTGCCAAAAATCTAGGAGAGGATAATGGGGGGAAAAAGAGAGTGAAAGAGAGAGGTATTGGTAAATGAATAGGATTACTAGAAAAATGCTGAAGATTTACTCATGGCAGGACCATGTCGAAAAGGCAATGTATTTTCAAAGTAGGTCTAAATTTGAATTCATATCACAGATCCATGTTTTTCCATACACTGTTGAAGCTTAGATGCCCACCATTTGAGTGTGTGTGTGTGTGTGTGTGTGTGTGTGTGTGTGTGTGTGTGTACATAAAGACAAACAAAGAAATCACTGCATACCCTGCATATATCTGCAACTGCTTGCAAAACTTCAGATTCAAGTCTTCTTATGGATGTCAAGTCTTCTTAGGAATGTCGATTTCCGTTTCTTGTAGAAATCCCAGATCTTTCTAACAATTCTCATGCCCTAACGTCATATTTACATGGCATTGTTGTAGGCAGCAGTTGGGAAGTGGAGAGAAGTACCCTTTACCATAAGCTCTGTATAAGTCAATTGCTCTTAATGAGTCATCCTATGTCTCTCTTTTCTAGGACTCTTCTCACAAAGTCTAGGAAGTAGTGCAAGTAGCACAAGGGATGATAGTTGATTGGAAGGTACTGCCTCCAGTTGTTGGTGGTTTTCTATGGAACGTGGAACTCCTAGATGCCTTTGTTTTCAGCCAAGGACAAATATCAGCAATTCCAAGGCTATGGGAAAAATCCTCCTCCACATCCTGTTCCAGAAACTATCCATAGTTCCTTTGGTTCAATTAACATATAAAGCATATCTTAAGGCTCAAATCAGTAAAAGGGCATTAAGTGTTTTAAAAGTAGACATGAATCTACATACATATAGTTTACTTAAAATTTTTTAAATTAAATACACTAAACAACTTTAGTAGGTAGCAAAAATAAAATTAATGTGAATCTATTAAAGTCAAGCTAAGGAACCACCTATTAATTTTCAGGTCCACGTGAAAACTGAAATATTATAGATTAGGGGTTCGCAATCCCCAGGCCACGGAATGGTACCAGTCCGTGGCTTGTTAGGAACAGGGCCACAGAAGGTGAGCGACACACGAAAAGGTGAAGCTTTCATCTGTTATTGTAACCACTCCCCAGCTCTAGCATCACCGCCTCAGCTCCACCTCAAATCATCAGTTGTTAGATTCTCATAGGAGCACCAGTCCCTGGTGCCAAAAGGGTTGGGGACCACTGTTATAGTTTACTCAATGTAGTTATTTTTCCAGGTAGTTGAAGAAAATTGTGCTTGTATTTATTAAAGTAGTGCTGACATGAAAGTTACATTTTCTATTCAGAGTTTTCATTATTTTTAGAAATCAAACCATAAATTCTAGAAATTACAGAAGTTATTCCTTCAAAATCTAGAAACCCTGGAAGCTATCCTTTTAAGCTTATTGGACAAAGTTATCTGAGTATCTTCTGATTATAAAGCCCATTAAAATTTTATTAATAAAGAATTAAAATATATTCCCTGCTTTATGGGAATGACAACAAAGTATTAAAATTATTGTGTTAAAGTAGAATAATCAAACTATTAAAACTCAAAATAATTATTACAGTAACTATGGTCATCTAAGAACATGCTGAGAACATGAAACCAGCACAGGAAGAAACATATTATACATACTCGATGTTCTCTAAATGTCAACTGAAAAAGTGAATAAATAAACGAAATAAACACAAGAAATTAAATTTAAGGATGTGCTATAAGTTAATGTGAAATGTATACAGGACGCTGTTCCAGTCTTACAAAAAAAGAAAAAAAAAGTAGGTATCTGGACTGTAAGAGTTTGAAGAAAAAAGAAAAAATGAAAATTCAAGTGAAAAACTCTTTTGACTATAAATTCATTTTTTTATATTATTCTGCAAAATGAGTATGTCCTGAAGACTTCAATGATGGATTTCCAGATAATTTCCCATTCTAGTTGGCCATATGTTTATCAAGAGAGTGAGGTGATCTTTCACTTTCTCCCTGAGTATGGGAAAAAGGAAGTGGACAGAAAAGGGAGGGTGAGCCATTTTTCAGGTATCCCACTTAAAAGGCTCACTGTCAGTTGAAGGTACCCCAGAAGGAAGAGAGTATGGGGCAAATCACTGAGATGGGAAGATGACGACAGTCTAGAACCAGGCTTCCTGTGTCAGGGATCCATGCCATGAGAACAAGCTGATACAAAGAAAGCAAACATATGACCCCAAGGAAAGTCATCTTCTGGCCCCCACCTATTGAGGGCATTAACCAAAGAATGAGCACCAACTGACAAGGCTAGGATCACTACAGCAACACTTTCTTCTTCTAAGAAGGTGTTGTCTAAGAAGGAGGAGGGAACTAAATGGCAAATTAACTCCCTCTCTATACTTCAAATTCTTCTGGCCTGAGTTAAGGAATGGGTTAGAGATGAGGTTTGAGATTGATTTTCTGAATAGAACTGGACTTTTGAAAACCAAAAGTGACCAGAAAGTTGTGGAACCAGCGCAGGATGCCATTACATGATGGGAAAGTAGAATCTGACCTAGCCAGGTGGACGCCATGGCTGGGTACAAATGAAAAGGTTTACATCTGTATTCCACTGAGTGATGCTCTTCAATAGTTACATATTTACTCAAAAATGAATAACAGAACCCTCATTTTCCTTCAACTGGTCTTGAAAATTTGTAATCTTTGACCATTCAAAGCAGAGAAATCAAATGCTTTAATAATATAAGTCTATGATGAAATTAAGCTCTACCATTTTTTCATGGTTAAAAAATAAAGATAACAGCTTTTTAAGTAAATAAATGATATTGTAATTGATAAGTTGTAACTAGAGAATTCTTAGCAAATTCATGCTTGCCAGATTAAAATATGTATTTTTGTGAAATTAATTTAATTTTGAAATCACCATACAATATGTTATGCATAATTACCTACAAGGAAGAGTTGCCTACCCTTAAAAGTTGCTTTCATAATTGGTATTGCATTAGTTTTAAGTATGTACAAGAGTATTCTACAGGGGCAAGGGACTGGACAGTCTTGTTCTCCTCTATATTTTCAGAACTCAGCCCAGTATCTGACACATAATAAGTGCTCTGTACTGAATGAATGTGTGGAGTACTCAAAGTAGGGAATTTGTGGTAGGCAGCAGTCACCTGTTTTTTCTCTCTCCTGAAAAGTAAATCTGCTAATTTTTCTACATTATCTGACATAGCTATGGAATCTGGAAGATATACAAAAATACCATAGTCTAAGGTTTTTGCTTCATTGTGGGCATTCAAGAAGATTACAAATAAACCTTCATAAATGAACTAAATAAAAATTAAAACATTTTTCATGACATTGGATTAAAATAGGTGAAAGAAAGTTCAGGATAACAAGTTACTGGAACCAAAGAATTCTTCATGTTCTGATGCGCATTTGTGAAAAAATTCCTGAAATCATTTCAGTAAATAGAATTAAAAGCAAAGTAACCAATATTTTTAAAAACATTCTCCTGCAATAAACTACCAAAAGACTAATTATAAACAAATTCAGGTTTGATTTGTAAAATATTTCCTTCATCAAATTTTAGGATAGGCTAAACAATAAAAACATTGTTTGGTAACATTATAATTCCATAATGTTCATTGAATAATTTTAAACAGTGATTTCTGTTTCCTATTATGTACTGGAACAGACATATTGAAAATATTTTAAGATCTCATTGTTCTGTTTCCCCAACTACAAACCATTTTCACAAAATACATCATTTTTTCCCCTATATTTACATAAAATTAGCTTTTATTACATTGTTCAGGAACTTTACATTGCCTCATCTCTAGTTTTTGGTTTTGTTTTCATACTTTGAGTAAATTGTGAATAAGAAAATAAGATTTCTGGCATGTGTAATGTCTTTGCCTGAATTATGGATGGGACTTCTTAAAGTGATTTCTTTACTGCTTTCAAGAAGGAAACACTATTACTCATAATCTAAGGGCATTCATGATGGTAAATATCAAAAACAGAGAATGGAACACACATATAGGGACAAATACTACTGGGATCCTCCCTTTTCTTTGGGTTCAGACACTTTAAACCAAGCTCTCCTACTTACTAGCTACATAATTTTGAGAAAGTTATTTGACCGCTCTATACTTCACCTTTATTTGTAAAATGGAGAAAACAAAACTTATAGAGTTGCTGTTACAGTTAAATCACATGAAAAATAGAAAAATCTCAGCAACGCTTGGCACACAGATCCTGTGCAAGAAGCAGTGGTCATTATGCTTAATGTTACACCTGGCAGGTAGGGATTTCGCCGTCTTCATTTTGCATCATAAAAACTAATCACAGCGCTTATCTAAAAATACATAAATACAACTTCTGGCTCCAGGTATGTCCATATATTCTTATGCTTTTTGACCAAAGTAAAGATTTAGAGCCAGGCAGAAGAGGCACTGAATGGATTGGGGTAATGTGACTTACCCTTATCTGTATCCCAGAATGAACCAATATATCAAGGCTATTTGTTGATTCTACAAACAGATACAGAGACTATCCTCTACATTTTTGCTAATTAATCATCATTTATGTACCATGTGGTGAGCTAGTTTCTGGCACCAAGGTGTTCACAGACTAGAGACTGAGAAGAAAAATGTATAAACAATTACCATACAATGGGATCTAAGCAACAAGAGGCACATCCGAACAATACGATTTCAAGGAAGAGAGATAGATTCTCTGCAGAGAGTGAAAGAGCATCAGAGATGAGATGTTTGTGTTCTCTTCTGAAGGTTGAGAGGCCGCTTCTGGGTTGGACTGGTTTCCTGAGTTGCCAGCCAGGGCTTTGACCCTGATTCACATTTATGATCATGTCTTTGGCGTCTACTTTCAGTTCACTCTTTGTTTACCTTCTCCCAGGTCATGTTTCTTACTTCCTTCCAGCTCCCAAACTTAACCTCTTTACTCCTAAAACCAAATATGTACTCTTGACACCCATATCTCAGGTTTCAATGGCTGTTTTTGTGTCCTATTCTACGTCAATGAATGGCTATCTCACCTCAGCTCAGACTTTGGCCATAAAAGTATCTATTGACTGCTCCAGAGTTTTCTTCAGAAAATGGATCTGGGTCTGTTCCAAGAACAATGCAAGCCACAATGTTTACCTTCTGAGAAAACAGTGTCATTGCTATTACACAACTATGTCTTAAGCCACAAATGATACACCCAGAATTTGCCAGTACTTTAAAAAACTCTCTCATCCCAGGCCCCGAGCTTGGTCTTCGATAATTCATAAAAGGCACCCTCAATCCATATATGCCATGTAACAGCCTGAGATGTGTCAAGCTCCCATTGAAAGCTGCTCTACCGCCCCAGCCTGGCCTGCCCAGAGCTGTAGAGCCTTCCAATCAGATCTGACCCTTGCCTGGGCCTGAAACATGCGTCTCCCTTTTCCCCAAGTCCACAGTCACCCACTGTCTTCTAGCTTCAGCTCCAGTTCCAAGTGCTCTCAGGAGGGAGAGACAGTCTGAAAGAAACTAGATACAGTTCACAAATGACCATTCTGTTCAAATGAAATCTAAACTTTGAGTAACTTTAAAGATAAAACAAAACTTCTGATAATGTGAAAAACAAGATAGGAACTTGTACAGATACTAGAATTTATCTTTCACATATTCAGTGATATGTGTAAAATAATAAGAATATAATGAAGCAAGAAAGATGCAGGAGATGTATTTCAAAGATCTGAAAATCATATATGAACATATCTCCAAGAAGTTAGATATTTTGAGTCGTGACTGAAAATAAATGTAACTGATTTGAATTGGAATATCACTGCAATGCTTAATAGGATTTGCAAAGAGGAAAACAGAGATATGTTGTCATCACTACTGTTTTAGTCTAATAAAAACCGATAGTACTGAAGCTTTGAAGCTAATTTTTTTAATATCCTGGGATTCGAATGTTAAGACAAGCTGAGAGAAAGAGGTAGAGAGAAGAAAACAGTGATGGCAGTTGTTTATCTAAGAATATTTAAGAGATAGCAATAATCTCAGGATTTATGATAACGAATAAACAGAAGTATTAGGCTGAATTTGCTGAGTTCTTTCTGTTGTGTCACCTCATATTAATTCCTCATGCACTCCTATCATTAACTATTCTGTTCCCTGTTCCATGCCTTCTTTTATTTCTCACATATACATTCAACATTAGTTTCCTCCCTGAGGCTAATCAACCTGAACCACTTACCAAGAGCTCCCCTGTGTTCTGGTAGAGTCTAAGTATGGGAAATATTTCTCTTTGTAGCAAGATGTACTTATGTTTAGAGTAGCATCCACCTTGTTCCGATGTATAAATCAGCAAACAAAGCATTCAGCAGCACTTCTTGGGCAGTTTACTCAAAAGAAACACCTCCAACATTATTCTTTTATCTACCCAAAAGAAGTGTAGTAATGCAAATGAATTTGCCACTATTCTTGCAGGGAAGAAAAACATTATTTTTTAAATAACAGAAGGGTTGACAGCAAACTTCAGCTTTCCCTTCTCCAGGAAATACTATTTGAGTATAACAGGGATGATACTTATTGTATTTATATTATACTTACTCCCAACAGCAGATTAAAAGACTTTAAAAAATTCCTTTAATAGCAGAGACAACTTCTGAAATATACTTAACAATATCATTTTTGGACTGAGGAAAGATCTATATCCTGTTTCTTTCAAATTCCTTCATACTGACACCATGAACAGAACATGAGAAAACCATACTTCCATGGTTAATAGAGATCTTCTCTGAAGGGAGTTGACTGACTAGGTCTACAAGAGCTGCACATATTCTTGAATGGCTCCAAATGCTTATATGGTTTATTGTTTCAGCACCAGGAAGGGCCATACCTCTCACTACACACATTCAGGTATCACTTTCTCATACTATAGAACTTAAAGATACCCCCAAATAGATGTTACTTTCCTATTTGACTGGGGGAAAAAAGTTCGTATTCTTTTTTTCATGTAAGCTAGCTCAACCAATGGATCCATTATGATATCATAAGGTTTTAGGGGAGATAAGGACTGCTCAAAAACTCTAATTGAATGATTAAATGAGTAATGAATGGAAGAAATTAATAACTTTGTCTTATATCCCATCACGCTACTTTGTATTTCTGACCACTACAGTCACTTACAGTTTCTTGATCACTTGCTCTTTTTGCCCGTGGAGCAGTAAGTGTATTCACTGCATGTTTCTTGGAAAAAGAGGCAGAGAGAGCTGAGGTGCACAGTGCTAGGTAGAGAAATGCTGTGAGATGGGCAGGAAGACCATGCTCAGGTTTCTGTCACAGCGGGAAAAAGACTGTCTAGCTAGCTAAAGGCAGGGATGTTGGTGAAATATGAGCATTAAGACAGGTAGTGACAGAGCTGGCAGACTAACCAACCAGACAGCATTGGAAACAGAGGAATTCACAGGGGAGTTATGTGGGTGGGGGTAGAAAAATGACAGAGACAAATGTCCGTACTTCTGAAAGCACTATGGCAGCAGGGAGCTTGAAACCAAAAGTATCAAAGTAAAAAACTTGAAATTCTGGTTTTTGAAAAAATCATGTTGCATTTTTTTCCTCCAAAGAGATTAGTGCTTTGAAATGTGTATGCAATGAAATTACTGTAATGAAAAGATATGTCAAACCTTAACTCCTACCACTACCTTGAAAAAAGCATTTCTTACAGAATGGTACAGAAATTAAAAGCAAACGCTTTGGAATCAGTGGACCTGTGTTCAAATCTCAGCTCTACCACCTTCCAGTTGTGACTTTAAGGTAGCTAAAAAATGAATAATAAGAAAAATAATATCTATTCTAACATTATAAAGATTTCAGGAGAACACAAATATGAAGTGTTTGTTACTATAAAAGTCTCAACAAATGGTTATTATTAATAATGAAGAAATTAAGCAAGCTAGTGTCTCTATTCACTGAACAGGCAATGCAGATTATTAGATAAAACCACTGCCAACATAGAGATTAAGGCAATATGTCAATGGAGGGGGGAAAAAATAGTTTGAAGTCACAGGTACGAAGCAATGAAAAACATCCTACTCCAGAGAGCCTATTGCTCCAATCTCCCCAAAATAACTACTCTGTACTTATACCGGTTACAAAATCACTGGTGTTAATGTGCTTGTCTTTTAAAATGTACCTGTGTCCTTATTAATTTTGGCCATTTACAAACCAGCATGAATTACATTGATTGGACAATCCATGAAAAAATATGCAATTGAGTAGTCAAGATAAAGAAATGGAGAGTTGATTGGGACAAGAAGTAGAACAGCTAACTAATGGGGGAGCTTAGAACACTTGGCAAAAAGCAAGATCCAGAAGGGACGTAGAAAGAGCAGATGCTAGGCTTCCACGTGCAGCCTGAAGTATTATGCATCTGGGGAAGGTGGGAGAAGAACATATAGAGAAGAGGGAAAGTGCTAGGCTAAGCTTCCTTTTCTTGGAAATCTGCCTTGGTTTCTGAAAGACTGGTTCTTTTGTATCTCATTGAAAATTATTTTCCTAAACTGGTGTACAGACTGTAGGTTGCCAATTTCTTTTCTACCCTTTCCTTTTAAGGCCAATTTGAGTCATCACGAAGCTCTCAATTGATCCTTTAAGACAGAGCTCTTTATTTCTGAGATTAATAGTGTGTAACACCAGAAGATTCATAAAAGTGTAGTAATGGTTATAATAACATAACTTAATATCCTGAGTCTTCACCACAACATGTGTTATATAAAAATCGCTACTCTCTCCATAGTTCACATTTCCTTTAAAATACTATTATTTTATATCTCTCAATAAATATCTTTTTTTAAAAGGAGCATTGCCATTTTTGGTGCAAGGAGTCTGCAAGAATTCTAAGCAGCTTATAGGATCAATCACATCCAACACCGTCAACCTCCTAGGTGTCCCCATTTTCGTAAATGACTAGAATCCCTATAGCTGTCTCTAAAAATATATATAACCATGCTTATTCCACACCTGCAGGCCATGACTGGAGCAATACAAGGCTAGAAGCAAACAGAAGAGAGACAGGGCTTATGTATTTTCCTCATTAGGGTCACAGCCAGATTTGTTTTATGCCAATGTCTATTTTTATGGACCCTAAAACCACGGGTGCAACCTCTGGTTTGGAAAAGAAACAACATGTCTTTTCTAAGCATTTGGATCTCAAAATAGCTAAAGATACTTAAATAAAAGAGTTAATCAATTTATGAAAATAAAAGTCATCAGAGAACATATACTCTTCAGTCCTCTACACTCTAGGAAAGGGATTGTTATTTTTTAAATTAGGATGATCCTTTCATGCAAGAGTTAACTATCATGACATTTAGGCTATCTTTTAACCTTTAAAATTGATTCACTTTCAGAGTGATAAATCCCAAAAAGCTATATATGACGAAAACATTGAACATAAACAATATATCTTACCCCAAATCTAATAAACTATATCAAAATCCAAGGACATGGGGGAAATATAAAATATAAATCTTTATTTAAGATATAGATTTCTGATGAGCTCTAAATGAAAGAGAAATATCTTGATGAAAGCAATTTGTATAAAAGGTAATTCATAGTAAAAGAAATACAAATAGTAATAAATACAGATGTAAGTGTTTAACCCATTATTTATCAACAAATAAATATAAATTAAATGCAAACCAAAATCAGTGGGTTTTCTATTTTATTGTATTTTATTATTTTATTTTTTGCCTCTTAAATATGTAATGGCAAAGGGACCCTCCCACCCACCACCACATAGGAGCATCAGCTGGTATCTTCTTCCCAGAGGGTAGTTTGACAATCTGAATCAATAGTCTTGGAGGTATGCACACCCTTGTGGAAGAACCTTTTTTTCCAATAATTTACCCTAAAATAATAATTAGATAGTTTAAGTTAGGACTTGAACTTGGAAGTCAGACAGTTGTACATCTGAATCTCATGTTGGTCAACCAGTTATTAGGCCTGTGAATGTGACTAAGCTATTTAATACTTTCTTATTTAACCTTCTAAGCCCTTTAAAGATGATTCATGTCTTGACTTTCTCAGTCACGTCCCTAAATGAGGATAAAGAAGAGTAGCTACGTAATAAGATTATTATATTTAGTGGAGAAGATATACATAAAATATTAGCATGCTATCTGGCACCTGATAAATACTCACTTGGCTATCATTAAGAAGCTAATATCACAAGGGAATAGATATGGAAGTATGAGGATGTTCCTTAATACATTGAGAATAACAGCAAAAATGTGGTCAGAACATAGTTTAATGGAATGCTATTTGACAGTGATTGTTAATTGCTCACCAATAACCATCCTCCCTTTCGTCTACAGCAACAAAATGTTTAGCTGGGCACCTGGCTATCCAGAATAGTCTCTAAATTTTCTAGTTTTCCTTGTAGAAACATGGATAAGTTCTTGCAAAGTGCAAAGTACAACTTCTGCATTATAACTTTAATGAAATGTGAAAATGTAGGCTGCGCCATTCCTTTATTTCCCCTTCCCACTGACATGGTTGAGAGTCATCCAGGACACACAGGGTAGAGGATAATACCCCAGAGATGGTGGAACAACAAGGTAAAAGGACTTTGAGATTTGACATTTCTGAGTGCAGATCGTCAGCACTGACTCTATAGGAGAGAGCTCCATTGATCTGGACCGACAAGCAAAAGAGAAGTGAACTTGATTCCTACTTGAGACGTACAGTCATTTAGGGTTTCAACATACAATCAAGCTATATTCTAAATAATTCAGCAACTTAACATCACAATGTTTAATGTCATGGCAAATTATTCACTACACTTTAAATTCAAAAGGCAGATCAATAAGCTATTTGTATAGGCCAACCTGTGTTAAAAATGTACGCTTATCTCTCTCTCTCCCTTCCTTTCTTTTTTCCCTCTCTCTTTGTGTGTGTGTGTGTGTGTGTGCTTAGAAAAATGTCAAGGAGATAAACTAAAATGTTAAAAAATTTATCTCTGATAGAATTATGGGTGTAATTTATGAAGATTCACAATGATAACTTTCTAATCATGAAAAAAATCTTTCCAAAGAACAAGGAAACCCACTATCATGAAGAAAATATTGTATATACACATTTTTAAAAGTCTTGAATTATTATTTTTATTTGGCAAATCCTCTATGCTTTATCAGAAAGATTGGGGTTTTTTTTGTTTAAGAGTCACTGCATGACACACACACACATATACACACACACACATACAATACATGTGTATATGTATGAAAAATGCTTGCAGAACTCTAAATTTAAATAGTGAAATAAAAAAGCCAAATTTAATGCTTGTGAATGTTTATGTTAAATACTATAGTTGCAAATACTTAATTTTTAATGTATTTAATTACTTTGACTATGCAGAGCAAACTGATACTTTCTGTATGTCTGATGTCTCAACTGATAGAAGTCTGCATCCCTTCCTTTTACCAGGCAGGCATTGCATTTTGAAGAAACCAGGGTACTACTCCACTCCCATTACACCTGCCCTGTTTTTGTAGCCATTAAAAATGCCAGTTCTGGCAGAAAAGGAGGGGCTTTGGGTGGAATTTTTACCCTTTTCTCAATAATATTAAGTGCTATAATATAAAAAAGTGGAACTCATATATTTTGCAAGAAAAATGATTGTGAACAAAAAATTTTAGGTCATCTAGGTTTCATATGTGAAAAAGCAAAAGCGCCTTGTTTCTAGATGGCAGGAAGCCCTTCCAAGTCACCCACAGAACTCGTATATTTCCTAACATGATATTGCCCCTTTTTCTTTTGCAAAGAAGATCATTTCTTATCAAAACTTCTGAAATCACAGTAAGCTTTTCCAAAAACATAGGCTACGCATAACTTTATGATTAATATCACCTCCAAAGGACCATAACCATATCGCTGAATTTTGTGTAAGGCTTCTTACACTGAATGTTTAACTCAGGCCTCATTTTAAGTAACTAAAATAATTAATGTCTCCCTAAAGGGCAGGATGAAAATATTGCATCCCTTAAAAATTAATGTTAAGTCTACCCAATTCTTCTCTGAGCTCAAAATTTTAAATGTTCAATAATTTAATTTATTACCTACATAATTCTTTTAAAACCTGGTTTTCCCAAAGTAAATCTTACAGAAACCTTAATCATTGTTTATAGCTATTTGTAAATTCATCATCAGATCGTATACTGCTGCTTCTAGCTATTGCATAATAAAATAATAGCTTTCAAACTTTTAATAACCTAGTTAATATTCTACCAAGCATCACTGTTTCAAGAAATGCTCTTTTTCAGTGTCTTTTAATTAAAAATCTAAGTATTATATTTTTTTCAGATGTTTTGTTTTCCCTTACTTTTGCATTTCTTAAATTATGATTATATTTGTCTTGGACACATTAAAACAAAAATTTCAAAAGAACTTCTTAAATCATCTATTATTCAATATTAGTACAATTCACACTAAGGTAAAATAATGGCTATTTTTTTTACTACAAATAATTATGTATTTTAGTGGATCCTTTATCCTATAAAGTTTTCCTGAATTGAATTTTCTTATCATTGTTGTTCCCAGAATTAGGTTATGTGTAAAAAAATTTCTATTTGCCTATTAGTCTTATAGTTTAACTATTTTTATTGAACAGAACACTAACTTCTATAGTCATAGTTTCACTAAATATTTGCCCCATTTTGATAGATTTTTGTTTTCAGCAACCTATTTTTTCATAATCTCTTCATTTTTTACGTATCTTATTATGGACTCGCCAGCTACACCATAAACCAGGGCAGCATCCCAAAGAGAAGAAACTCATTCTCATTACAAAATGTTTTATAATGTCCCTCATAGCCTCCCAAGCAGGACAGGGCATAACTCTACTATTGTCACAATTCTGACTCTAGGATATCAAGAATACTGTCTCTCCTTTCCAAGGAAAATAGCTTTAACTTACAGATCTAAAACTTAATTCCACTCAAACATTTTAAAGCACTGGATCCATGATACAATGCTGACAATAAAGCTATTGACAGCCGCAGGTAACCAGTGGTAACCTACAGAGCTCTCAGCACGCCTGAATCGAACAGGATCTCACGTATCTCAGATCTTGTTCTTGGTTAAAAAAAAAAAAAAAAAAGGAAGGAGGGATAAAAGGAACTGAGAGAAATGCTCTTGGCTGGCCCTGGCTGGGGTGCTGGAGGGACGACGAGGTGTTAGCAAGAGGCATCCGGTATCTTTTTGTTTCATTAAAACCCTGGCTTGACAGGAAGCATAGGGAAAACTTAGCCATAGAAATGGCGCATCCGCTGTGCAGGCCAACAAGTAGATTCTCCCACCGCTACTTAGAATAAAGAAACTTATAGTCCTCTTTCTCTCATGCTTCTGGCCACAGTCATCTTTCTTCCCTTCTTCTGCATTCACTATTGTACTTGATTCCAATCACTTAACTTTCTTTCTTAAAAGTCTGAATGCCAAGAGTAAAAGCCCTTAGAAAGTGGTCCATGATAGTATGCCAATTCAGTTCAAAATCTATATAAACTCTTGGACCTGTTAAAATGAGAATGTGATTTGATTGACCTACTTTTAGTTTACTTTTTTAAATAAGAGGGATTGAGTGAATTTGAGGGTGAACTGAATTCTAATCCTGAATGCTGGCAGTGTGATCCCAAGTTTCTTCCCCTGTGAAGAGTGTGCTGAATGAGTTATGATGGTGGTAGTATTTAACACTTGACTGAATAGATCCTATTCTATTTTCTGTTTTTAAAATGACTACTTTGGAAGGAATTGCATTCCTTGATTTATGTCATAAGTATTTACCGAGCATCTCCTATATAGGCCTGGGGTCTTTAGAGTCCAGTGCTCATATGTCTCAAGGCCAGACTCCTTCAAGGGGAAGAGCTATGGAATCTACAGAAATACAATGTGATTGATGTGTCCCTCTCTGTGGGAAGAAAGAGTGATGTGTTAGAGAAAGCTTTCAAATGGACATCAAAGATAACTGGAATGCAAGAGGTCATGTGCCATCAAAGGAAAAAACACTTGAACCAAAATGAAGGGGCACAGATGTAGAGGATCAGGTCAGATTGGACAGGTAGATTGACTTCAGGTTTTGAAGCACCCTGAATGCCCCAGTGCGGGCCCCATATGACATCAAGAGTTGCAGGAACCTGTGGGTCCTTCCCAATAATGAGTAGAAACAATACAAAATTCCATCTAATATTTTCTCAATGGTTTCCATGGATGGGTACCCTTATTCCTCTACTGTGTTTCATCACTAAAGTCAGTTGCAGAATAATTTATTTCTGATAATTATAAAAACATACTATGTAAAAAGAAAGTCCTTTCCCTAAGATGCAAGTTCCTAGAAGCATTCCAATATCCATTGCTACAAACTTGCAAAGGCTTTTCAACATTGGCCTTAGACAAGCAATACTTTATATCAAGTAAGTAATGACTGTAGAGTACTTATTGAACTGTGTACATTTTGGCAAGAGAACAGGTCAGTTTCCTAGGTTAACAGGGGGTACATGTGTTGATATCTTCATGGCTCTGTGTTGGGGGTGGGGGTAGGGTATATGTGTGTCTGTGTATGTTATTTAATGCAGTGGAACTTTCCAGCTGTGTTTTGACCAAATAATACATGTATTTGGGATTTATAAGGCAACTAAGAACATGTAATATGTAATATGCAAATAACTCTTTATTGTTTATTACTGAATACCATATAAAGATCTCAAGAGGGCTAATCAATAGGAATTTATACTCTAGTTTACAAATCCTAAGTGGGATTACATGTGAATATATTTTCTCACTAAGACTGCATAGTCTGGCATATTGAACTGTAGCAGAATGCAATAAACATGCATAATTACCTCCACACAAAAGTCTATATCAATCTTTTCTTGATGACCTATTTTCAGTGAGTTTTCTCCAGTAATGCAATCACCCAAACAAATCTCCAGCAGACTGTGTACTATGGTCTCGAAGCCTCACATTTAAAAAGTCAGCCACCCCATGTAGTCATAAGGGAAAATTCGCTGCATGGAGGTACACTTTCTCTGCTAGCAGTCAGAGAAGACCCAACTTGTCTCAGGATAAAAGAGTTTATATGCCGTTATCATTAGCAGAGAGATTATTTGGCTAAATATTTTCTTATCTTCATCTGCCTAAATGCCATTGAGTCTAATTCAACTTAATAGCTCATCATAATTGTAAAAATTAACAGTTGTTTTATTTTTTCAAAATAACAGATGCTGTAGGATTCTAATTAAAAAATGTGGAGGAAGAGGAGGACCCACCACCCTGAAAAGCTCCCACCAAATACGGAACTGGAATATTTTTTTTAAGGTGAGTATTTTGCCATTTTGGGGGGATAGAGAGATTGGTATAATTTTGAATAAATTACCAAGGAACAAAAAAGCATTTTGTGTTTTCTTGACTTCTTCTGCCAAGAATATTAAATAGCTAAAATGTAATAAAAGATTAGGAAGAAAATAAATTGGAATCACAGGCAAGTGAAGAGCATTATGGGATACAATCTTGTGGGATGGATGATGCCCAGATTGCACTGCATCTTAAAGGATTTAAAGGCAACATGGACTTGCTATTCTTGGCCAATTAAAAATGATTTCATTTTTGTGCTTCTTTCCAGGAACCCATTTTTCAGACAGCATGACATCTATTTCCAAAATTCTTGCCCAATTTTGATACAACTATTAGCCAAGAATCATATGCAAATCAACTCATTCTTTGAAATCTTAGTGCCAAGAGTTTATCTTTGTCACAAAATAGCATCTGTCATGACCAAAAATTAAGCCTCAAATTGGCACAGAGAGAAATATAAAAATTATGTGACATTTTCTTAGCAATAGGTGTTGAACAGAACACATAGGTGAGTATTTAACACACACAAATCTTGCTTATGTATTTTGCTACTTCTACTATTATTTTGAATGTGGTAGGGTAGAATATACAGAGCTAAATGCATTTCAGACTAGAGATGTAAAACCCAACCCACCTCTGTATTCAAGCTTCTCTTTGAGTAAATAATCTGAAATGAGTAATATAAGCTTATCTTTCTGTTTCTGTATATAGCAAAAATAAAGAGTGGAAGACACAAAAGAGGCTTAAATTATTTAATGAAACAGTACATGTTCCATGTTCAAAAAGTGAAAGTGCTGCTCATATGCTCACAGGGACATTTTAAAAACGAATTCAGATCTTTATTTTGTCTCTCCTTTTTATGGCTTTTACAGACTTGAAATCTAATTCGTAAACCTAACATTTATTTCATGATTCTCTATTCTGGTATGTACCCACCAGGTTCATTTTATATCTGTAACAAGATTAACTCCTCAAAGAGAAACACTATTAAGTCCAGCAAACAGTAGCTGTTCAGTGAAGATCTGGTGAAATGAGTTCCATTGATCTCAACTGGACTCAGCCCCTTTGGAGAGCGAGAGCACTGTATTCAGGTCACAAGAAGAAGCAGACCTTCTTCCTCCCGGTTCTTTATGTTGGAGGCAGGAAAATGTCAGGCTCAGAATAACCAGGATAATTCCTACTATTCAACTACATAATTTTCCCAAAAAACATAATGTTGTAACAGTCAAAATGAGGCAATATCAGTTTTCAGAAGCAGAAAAACAGACATATATGTAAATATGTCTCTTTATTTATTGTGTTGTATATATGTATACTGTGCACATATACATGTATACTGTATCTATGCATATATATACATAAATGTAATTATATATAAAATGCTGATATAAAATATATTATATGTATGCATATTACATGTTATTTACCCACTCCGAAAGCCATCGAAGCAAGCTTCGCCATAACCAAATTTTACTCATGAAGAAACCATTCAGCCTTACTTCTTAAATACAAAAGTCTTGCATCCAACTCATAGAGCACAATATAGCTATATTTCTTGATTACACAAGGAAAAATAGACTTAGTTTCTATCCTTGACAGCAGCCCTTTCCTAAACTTACTGACTCATTAATTTGCTTCATGCATCCTTAATGTACCTTACAAGATATATAGTAGATAATAGAATCCTATTGTATTTTTCATGAATTAAAAGAAAAAAATTGCTAAAATCAATATAAAAAGGAATTCTTGAAAGCCTATTCTATGGACTATTTTCCATTGCACTGATTTTATGTAAAACATAAGCTGCAAGCAATTACAAAGATGCTAGGTTATGCAATAGCCTTCAAGCAATCTGAAATCATAGTACGAAAGCCTATTAATTGGCAGATGGCTGACTGAAATGTCACAAGACTACCTACGCTCATTTTAAAAAGGACAAATACAAAAATTTTAAAGGTGAATAAAGTAAATAGTTTTTACAAGTTAAGACTTGACAAAATTAGCTTGACATTGAGAATATAGGTACTCAAATCTTTCCAATCCTTAGGGAAAAAATTTTTTTTTGGTTAGGTTGTGACTGCGATCTCTACTAAAATAGATAAATATAGACCATTTTAAGCAGCAGCATTTCTTCTTATTACTTCTCAAAGCACTGTGTTAATTAGCTCAGCTTTAATTCCTACACTTCTTTTTAATTTTGGAGTTCCACCATTCAATAAATAAGCAGTCTTCAAGCTACCAACTTCTATTTCTCACTCCTCTTCCCTTCTAATGATCAACATCTGCGGAATTGTATATATTAGCTGCTTTCACTTTTCCTTCCTGAATATTTATTTCTTGGACTCTACATGGTCCTTGCTACATCTTTACTCCCTTGAGGAACATCAATGACACTCTTTAGAGAATGGCACCAAGTCCTAGTAATTATATCAACTACACTACTATCAAATGAGGTAATGTATTTGAATACTTGTTAAACATTTAAATATTATATAAAGAATGGTATTAGTATACTTCGAAATGATCTATTAAATTTCCATTTTGAATGCTACGGTGTAACAACTTGAGCTTCTTGATTCCCAATCTTACTCTTTGTAGGTCCACCCTATACTTGAGTCATCTTCCTAAAATAGAGAGATCTACCAAAGTCGTCTCACTGCTCAAAATCCTTTAATAGTTTCTTATTAGATAGTGGACAAATTCCAAACTGCAAACACTTCAATTAGTCATTGGAAATCATACCAGTTATTTGACATTTTTTCACTAAGGCATACCTGCCCCCCTCAACTTTTCCTCTCTCTGAACACCACACTCTCATTCTCATTCCATGCTTCTGTGTATGTCATCCTTTTTGCCACTAATGCCCCTTCTTCCTGAAGCCCTACCCACCCACTCTGCAGGCTCTACATCCAACCTCATCTTTTCCTAGAAACCTTCCCAGAGGTGAACTTAGCTTGCAATCCCATACAACTCACACTTTCATATTCTGCAAACTCTGCCATGTATGAGTGCTATTTATGTATAGATCTTTCTCTTGCAAAGGCTTATCAAACCATGAGAGGAATATTCTCTCTAGCAGAATACTTATAAGGGAGATGTTCAATAAAGACTCACTAAATTGATTTGTGCTTGTGTCTTCACGATTAATGATTAAGAATATTAAAATCATTTTTGGACCATTGGAAAATGTTCTCCATTAACTTTTATATGAAGCTATCAGTGTTTTTCAAGTATAATAAAAAACAAATAGTCTAGGCCTGATAAAAAATGAAAATGTTATTTTTAAAAATATACACAAATAAATTGCTGAAATGAAAAAATATAGCTACATTTTCTATCACATAACAGAAAACAATAACTCTGATTCTAACAAATTATGCATGGAGAAAAAATAAACAAGACAAAGGAAAGCAAGAATATATCATTGACAAAATGAAAGATACTATGTGCCTATGCCCTGGTAAATACACTTGAGACTCCCATCTCAGAGGCTGGTTCAGTTATCCTCCCACCTGCTGACAGACTTGAATCTTTGGACCAACTCCAAGACTGTCTGGCCTACTGAAGTTCCCCGGCTTGCAAAGATGATGAGGTCAACCACTATAGTCCACAGTCCTCCTTCTAGGGTTACTCTGAAACTAAAACTGCCTTAAGAAGAGAAGAAAAGGATGGGAAGTTTTCCAGGGCCTTGGTTCTGAGTTACTAGCTTTGTTTTAGCATAGCATGAAACTTGCCAATATCTCTGCTTAAGAAAATGAACTAAGATTAGTAGTATCACAAAGCTGACCTAGATTTGTGGCTTTAAACCCTAGCTGTATTCTGTAATTACCTGGGGAGTTTTAAGAAAATATCCATGTCTGAGCCCTGCACCCACATATGTATTTGATCCAGAGTTGGTGGGGCCGGACATCAATATGTTTTTAAAGTTCCCCAGGGGTATCAGTCAGCTTGGGCTGCTATAACAAAATACCATAGGTTAGGTACCTTAAACAAGAGACATTTATTTCTCACAGCTCTGGAGAATAAAAAGTTCAAGATTAAGGGTCCAGCATATTTAGTTCTGAAGAGGGCTGGAGAGGCCTCTCTTCCTGGCCTACAGATGGCTGCTTTCTTACTGTCTCCCCACATGGAATAGAAAAAGGCAGCTCTGGTCTCGGTCTCTCTTTTTGTTCTTAAAAGGACACTAAATCTATCATGGGGCTCCACTTTCATGACCTCATCTAAACCTAATTACCTCCCAAAGGCCTCACTTCTAAATATCATCATGTTGGGGGGCTAGGACTTCAACATCCGAATATTGAGAGGGGACCCAAACATTCAGTTCATAACAACAGACATTTCCAAGGTGCAATGATGATTGAAAACCATTGACATAGATCAATGATTTTCAAACTTCTTTTGCACTGAAACAAACATGACAATGATATCACGTGTAATATGCTCCTGTGGGCACCAAGATTCTGCACAATTCTCTGTGCCAGTTGAGTTGCTACCCTTATGTACCCCATTCAAGATAATATATCGGAATGCAAGAGAGTGAAAATGTCATTATGGAAATAGGTTTTAATATGATGAAAATATGATTGAAAACCATTGAGAAAATGAAGACAGCTCCTTATATCTGGCCAGAATTTTGTTATTCTAAGCACACAATGAAGAAGATTCTGGTGGTGACAATGATCTCTGCTAAAAGAGGTCATTTTAAACATTTTCTTTTATTCTCACTCAAGGTTCTGAATTATCAGTTTGAGAAAGAAGAAGTCTATTATCGAGCCCCATCTTTAGGTAAATGCGTTAGAGCTTTAGGATTTGAGAGATAAGCAGTCTAGTCAGTAACAGTGAAAAAAACAGAAAAATTATGGAGTAAATGCTAACAAGGAAAGCAGGGAGAGAGAAGGAAAAAATGACTCAAAAGAGTGAAAAAGTAACTGTACTCATGTTATAAATATTTTAAGGGAAAATCCTTCTTTCCTACTAAAAAATTATTTTTCTTTCAAATATATAAAGACTATATTTCCAAGGGAAGTTATAAAAAATGTATCTTGTCAATGTGTACATAAATTGATTTGTGCTTATTGAATGAGACCAGAAAGTTCACATTAACCCAGATCTTGAATAATTTCATTTATTGTGCAAATATGAAAAGAGAGAGAGAACTTGCCCATTTTAACACACTAGAATTTTTCAGCAGAAAGAAATGTTAACCTATACTTTCAAAATTATGTTAACTACAAAGCTCCCCAAATTATATCACAGTAAAAATATTTTTAAACAATGGTATCATATAGCATTAATGTCTGCCCTAAGTTTTCATCGAGACACTGATCAATGTTGAGGGACTTTTAATCTTATATTAATGCTTAAAGGAAGTGAAGGTAAAGAGGAATAGCCACAAAACAAAAGGAAGGAAAAAAGGAAGGAAAAAAGGTAAGTGAGTGAGACTAAAGCAAAGATCCTAATGGAAGAATTTCTTTTTTCCACTTTTAACTTCTATGAGGATTTCTAATTTATCCCATGCCCTGTTCCATTTGAATTTAACTCACTTCAAATATTTGCTGAATATCTATCTATCTGATATGTGCAAGGCTAAGATAGGTGAAGTACATCATCTCTGGGATTAATGATAAAACTAGAGACAAATTCCAAAATCATGTACATCCACATAATGTAAAGGACTTCCTATCATTTATCTGGCTTCCAGAACTGCCTTAGGCCACTACCTCCTACAGCAGACTTAATCCAAAATGATAGCTTTTGACTAAAAACACAGTCTTCATGGGCTCTGGACACATTATTTTTCATTATTGACCACTCTTACCTTCACTGCTCTCTCCTCCCTAACAGGTAAACATGTGTACACAGACACACACACACACTGACTTGATGACCTGCCCACTAGGACACATCCCAGCTTCACTGAGGCCAACTCATCTAGAATTAAATGCTCACTCAAAATCACTCCTGTAACTATACATACAGTATCTATTGTAGGGGCTTGATTTTTAGGCACAGATAGTGTCTGGATCTATGTGATGCTTATGTGCTTTTCTGGGAGAATCAAAGAAAGTGAAAATCTGGTGCCAGAAGTGGTATTAAAGATGAATAGCTGCCTTCACTAAGGAATCTAAGGAATAAAAAGGATGAACTAATCAAAAACAAACTCACAAATATGGTGGACAATTTGGTGATGGACAGAGGGGAAGGGGATTTGGAGGGCTGGGAAAATGGAAAGAAGGGTTAAAGAAGTACAAATTAGTAGCTGATGGATGGTCACAGGGATGGGGAGCATGGCAGAGGGAATGCAGTTAGCATGAATACTTAGCTAGGTTGGGTGTCAGGGGAGGGAGGGAGCAATTGCGGGGATTGTTTTATGCACTATACAGATGTCTAACCAAAGAACTGTATACTTGAAACTAATTAAAATAAATAATTTAAATAAAAAAAGATGGACAGCTGAACTAACTCTTGGATTGGGATCAGAATCAAAAACAGGAAAGGTCAGATGACATTGGCCCATGTCACCAGCAAAAGCTATTGCTGTCTAAGAACCTTACAGTACTCTTTCTCTATGACCTTGTGCACTGATTATTTATTAAGCACCTACTATAGGGGCTAAGTCCAAGAATACAAAGTCCAAGGATAAATGAAATACAGTCTTTGCCCTTAAGGAGCAAGTCTAGTTGGGGAGACAGACAGACACATTGCCAAATAATACACTGATTACTAAAACAAATTATGGACAATGTGCTGTGGGAACAGGGCACTCACTTCTGAACTAGCAGCTAATCTCTCCCCTTCAACATTAGTCAATAAAGGCCACAAAGTGGCCACTGAACTTTCTTTATTGCTGCTCTACTTAAGGCCACCAGAATGTCCCTGTGATTTTTGTAATATCCCACATACATCAACACTTCAAATAATTTAATAACTTCAGAAGTTTTTCTTGTTGACAACTTCTCATCAGTACTGTCAATCAATACTATCAAAAAGCACTAGCAATACTTTATTAGCTGTTTTGACTCTAAAACAGCGCTGTCCAATAGACTTTCTGCAGTGATGGAAATGTTCCATGTCTGCATCGCCCCATGCAGTAGCCACTAGCCACATGTGGCTAGTGAGCACTTGAAATGTGGCTAATGTGACTGAAGAACAGAATTAATTTATTGCAATAAATTTAAAATTAAATAGCAACATATGCTTAGTGACTATGATATTGGACACAACAGTTCTAAAATAGAAGTCTTTTAGGATTGTACAGGGTGATAAAATAATTTTTCTCTTAATGTTTATACAGTATGTTTACATGTCTCTGAAGAATTACAAACATGGGTAAAAACTGGTTTCCTTTTGTAACCTGAAGTTTCTACTAGGAATTATTTCCAAAGAGATATTAGACATTAAGGCATAATTGAAGTATATGCATGTCTTCTTTAAATTAGCTCTGACTTTTACCATTGACCACGATGAAGTAGAAAACGTCTTAAAATATTTGAAAGTAAGATACTGAACGTGCTAAGAGATATTGGAGAAAGATTATTATTCTCAACTAGTTCTAAGCAAAGAAAGCATCCCAAAAGTGAGATTTAAAGGTTTTCAATGTGAAATTTGAATCAAATCAGCTGGATTGTAGGACTCTGTATATTTAGGCAATGCTTAATTTTTAGTGCCTAACAGATGTGGGACACTTAGTAAACATATAAAAGAAAGTAGTTAAAATATTATAAATGGGAATATTCTGTATCTGTATTACATGGTTGTTGCATGACCATAGGCATTTGTTAAAACTTTCAAGACCTAGAAAAGGTAAATTATGCCTTAATTTTTTTAAAAGGGGGGAAAAAGTAATATGGGAGTGCATAGGAAAAGTCATGAATGGAGATCTGCAGAAAGCAACAGGGAACGTGAAATGCATCATCACATTTTATATGAAGCAAATGAGTAAATTCCAAATAGCATCTCCTAGGGATGAAAGAAAAAAAGGCTTAATCAAGTGTAAGAGTTAGAAGGAACATAGAGGCTGATACAGGCTGTATGATGTTAGGCAAGTCAGTTGACTTCTCTGTGCCTCAGTTTCCTCTACTGTAAAATCTGGAAAATGAAAACACCTACCTCTAAGGGTTTGGGGGAGAATGAAATGAGAACATGTACATAGCATGTTCAGCACTGGGCCTGCTGCACCCAGCAAACGCTGAGTCAGTGGTAAATGGAAATAAAACCTCATCAATTTAACCAAACCCTTTCTTTGAGGTCCTCTGGTTCTGAACGAGGGATTCCATTTCCGTTCCACAGTCTGAACAGTTGGCAAATGGGTGATCAAGCAAAGTTACCAAGTTAGACATAACTCACATCTCTTTAGAAAAAGGAGAATGGGGAAACACAGCTCGTGCTTCCAGAAAAACCCGAATTTTTGCCAGAAGCAAAATTCTCACAACATAAAATTTTAAGCAAGTTCCCAAATTTCTAGTGTAGACATGAGAACACAAATAAATTCATCAATGAAATAATTCATCCTGGCAAATTTCCCTGAATAGAAACAACCATAGTCTACCTAAAAAGGACAGAGAGATGAAATAAAGAAAATTGCTATTCTGTAAATCAAAAGTAATTGATTTCCTAAAGAGAAACTAGTTATTATTCGGGGATAAAGCATGAATATTTTCTATTCCAGGTCACAGTTGTTTTTTTTGTTGTTTGTTTGTTTGTTTTTTTTCGGAGGATAAATAGACCAAGCTGAGAGTCATAACATACTGGATTCCACCGATTCCATATGCAAAATAAATTCAGCAATTAATTCTTGCAGAAGAATTGGGTATAATTTGTAATTAATGTGGCCTTTAAAGAGGTAAAGTATGGCTTAAAAGTTCAGAATCGGATTCATGACATATTTAACAGTAATATTTAAACATTTGAATCTTGCATCTCTTGCAGGGCCATAATTCACTTAATTCAAAGATCCTGAATTCTCATTAGCTGAAAGAAACTATTTCCTAAAAGTTCTTAAAACACCTGCCTCTTCTCTGACTCACAGTTAAGCCTCTTTACAGGAAAACCACTTCAGTTTTTCCCATTACCTGTTCAGTGGGTCAAGATTAAATAATAACTAGAGTCATACAGTCATCACATTAATTCTCCACCTAATAGGAAACCTGTCAATTATTTTGGAAAAGGTCCAAATTCACTCAAGGAATTATCTTGAAATCATCTTTAATTTATCTCCTTTAGCTAAATAACATTAAGTGCTATTTTACTCATGTGATTTTTTAAAAATAACATTGTTAGATATCAGAAATCAAGCCCACAGTAAAAAGTTGTTAATAATCCAGAAACTCTGCTAACATTTAAATGTCAGACTAGCTCAGTAGCTGTCAAAATGTGGAACTGGACCATAGCATTAGCATAGCCTGGGAATTTGTCAGAAACTCTTCAGAGTGGGCCCAGAAATCTCTTCAACAAGCTCTCCCAGTGATTCTGATATACTTTAAAGTTTGAGAACCGTGATCTAGCTAAAACGTGAGGCCATAGGCCAGTCTTGACAGAATTATCCAAATAGATGAATTCACAGTATATTTAACAACCCTCCCCCCACCCCCAACAACAACAACAATAAATTCGTAATGTTCCTCTTTAGTCCCTCATAGTAATTTAGAAAGAAAGGATTTGTTTCAGTCCAAATAATCTGAGAATTTTTTCTGTTTTGGAAAGTTATTTGAAAAAAGCAATTGGTCCACATTTCCATTCAAAACACTAGGATACTTTGGACATACAAAGTAATAAGGTCATTAAGATATTCTTAATTGCCAACCTGAACACCTTAGTGCATTCTATAAATTGTTACAGATAATG
>CM053514.1:55770389-55793272 GCA_028627145.1 Eidolon dupreanum | reverse complement strand
TGTGTGTGTGTGTGTGTGTGTGTGTGTGTGTGTGTGTGTGTGTAATTCGCATCAGACACGTGTATTTTTCATTCAAGCCCACAATATCCGTAGCATGAATTTAACAGCAAAGACGCGATGTAGTATGACGCCCCGCACCACGGTTGTATTTCTGGTGGTATTTATCTTCTTATATGTAACGAACAGACTCTTTCTACACTTTGCAAAGAGAGAGAGGAGCTGTGAGGACAGCGACCGAGATTGCCCAATCTCTCGCCTGTGGCGGCCCGAGCTCGCATCCGGGAGGGCAGATGGAAGGTGACGGAGGTGCAAGGTGGGGAGGGGGCGCATTCTCCCACGCTGCTGACACCCATCGTGCCGCCGACGACACCGTGGGCTCCCAGTCCACCGTCTCTTTATTCTCCTTGCTTGAAGGCTCCCGCGGCAGCAAGTACCTAATGCTCTGAAATCCCCCGGCCCGTGTCCCAAAAGATCCCTGAGAGGAACCCCCACCGAGGTTTCATCACTTACCCAGGCGGCAAAGACAGAGGAGCTGAAGGCAAGCGAGGAAGCGGGTTAGGATTAGCATCTCCAGACGGTCCGGGGGGCCCGGCCACGCGGCTCCTCAGCTTCTCGGGGTGCAGAGGGAGAGGACGCGAAGGAAATATTTTCTTCTCCAGTGTATAGACTGGTGTGAGTGTGTGTGTGTGTGTATGTGTGTGTGTGTGTGTGTGTGTGTGTGTGAGAGAGAGAGAGAGAGAGAGAGAGAGAGAGAGAGAGAAGGAGGAATGAGGGATGGTGATGTTGGTGGTCGCGGGCACCGGAGCCACTAGCCCAGGTGCATGTCGGCAGGAGGGCGGGAGTTGGTCCCCTTGGCGTGCAGTGGCGGCCGGGGTCTGAGCGCTCCCAGAGCTGCGGCGCTTGTGTGCGGGTGCGCGCGAGGCCGGGCTGTGCGCGCCGCGGCGCTGCCGGGGCGGGGGCGGGGGCGGGGGCGGGGGCGAGGGCGGGGGCGCAGCATTCGGCAGCTGGGAGCGTGCGGCCCGCGGGAGTTGCTCGCGGGGGCCAGAGGGGCGGGGCGGGCGCCCAGGATCCAGGTCGCAGTGTAGCCATTTACGTGGCGACATCCCCCAAACCCCCAGCCCTTGCCAATGGCTTTGCAGCTTTGGAGTTAGTGGAACCCTCTGGGGTTTAGAGTCTTGGAAGAGAAAAGGTCTCTTCATTGAGACTTCTTCATCCCTTTGGAAGAGAAGAGACCAGACCCTCTTTGTCCCGCGCAGCTAGAGACTGACCTTTGGGGTTCACTCCTGGAAATGTTTTTCATGTTATTGTTGTCTTCCCTGCAGATGCTTAGTGGGTCGAATCAGAAAGCGGTGAGGGAAGCTGGGTTCCTATCCCCTACTCCTTTCCATTTTCCAAATCACCAAAAGAGTTCCAGACCCTATTACCTCTAGGGCAGTTGACTGCAAACACTCTCCGACCTTGGTTGTGACCAGTCAGACCCTTGTCTTTTCTCCGAACTTCAATCAAATTGTCCTGCTGTGCACTGCCGCTCGGAGGAACTTTCAACTCTGCAACGAGACGCACAGGAAGATTTTCTAATTGCTTGACTGAAGGATATACAAAAGAAACACAATACATTCCTTCTGCTTCAAATGTCACGTTGTACATGCTTGTTTCCATGGTGGTCTCGTGACTAGACTGTGAGCGCCTTGATGGCAGGGAGTGTGCCTTATTTATTTTCATAGCCCAGCCCCTTGCACATAGGCAGAAATAGTCAGTACCGTGTTCCATGAACGTTGAATTAATTTAAAGCCTAAGTGAAAAGATAAGGCAACTGGTGTTATCCTCCATGAGCCTGACTGCACTGAGCCCTGAAAATTCATGCACTTTTCAAAGATTTTCATTTATATATCCTTTAACTGTAAGGGCATTTTTCTACTTACATGAGACCCAATTTGGATCCTTTTAGGAGTCCACTGTAAAGCACAGAAAATCAAGTACTGGATTCATCTCTGGTATTCTTAGCATCCATTTGATGTAGGTTATCTGTACAGTATGCGCTCCTGTGTCCTGTTCTTCTCAAAATAGTATTTTAGCTTTAAAATTTTAAAGAAAGCTTATTGCATACAAAATTGGGTTCTGAATGTATTTTGAGTGTTACAATCTGTCCTCACTAATATCCGCAGCCTCTGAACCCCAGGCTAAGTGTGCAGAGCCAGTGATGCAATTTGCTTCAGGAATTGATTATAGTCGTGTAATAAATTTCAAATCGATCTAGAATGTTTATCCAGAAATTATATATAAAGATATTGACCCTTGATCTTATTCTTCCCATGAAGAAAAATAGAAATACTGCAACTTTGAAAAGAATTATAATGGAGATTGATGATTGCTCAATTTTCTCTTAGGAAGAAAATTTTTGCTGACATGGCAAGAAGTGTGTATATAAAATATAAATGCACAGTGGGGTCAGAGAAAGTGTTTAGTATGAACTGGAGTAGGCAGAGGATGTTACCTAGAGATGTAGTTAATCCAGAACTACCAGGGGAAAAAATTAAAGTTAAAAAGGTGGGACAAGAATGAAAGAATTAGAGTCATGCGCTATAAAAATAGTGTGAATTAAAGTTGACCAGATTAAGTGGGGTCAGACGATGGGAAACATTGATTTCCTAGTGGAGGAACTCATGCCTGAAATACTAAAGAAGAGGGAACCACAAAAGAAACTTTCAAGAAATTCAGCTGTTTAAAAGCTAGCTTTGCTCAGGGCCATGTATGATGTTCCATAAGGTCTCAGTGATCAAGTCTACCTCACTAGCCTGCCAGAAGAATCCAACAACAACAAAAATTACCCTAACTCCCCTCTTACTTGGTCAAGTCACATCGCTAGTCACTCTTCTGAGTTAGATCACGAAACATAGCACTGTTGAAACCAAAGTTTCCCTGGTAAAAAGGACAGGTGGATCCTGTGGTCTCTGCTAATCCTTTTCTCACTGTTATTGTCATTGACCTGGAAAGGCAGGAAAAACAGAGGAAGTACTCCAGTTGCTACTGAGGTCTGTGTGGGGAGCAGGATGTCAACCAGTTCTGTCTGACTGAGTGACAGCAATGAAAAACTGACTCAGAGCCAGTCAATGTGGATTAGATGGTCGTGGGAAGGGTGATGGAGTGGGAGGCTCAGGTGGTTTAGGTTCTTGGAAATTAGGTCATTGCAACTGCCCAGGTGTGGGAGAAAACAAGGCATCAGAAGGGCAGAACAGAAAAAGCATGTTGTATTTCACATTTCAATTTTATGGAGGTCACAGTCATTTCTGAGATATTTTACCTGCTCAATGTACATTAGACACTGTGATTTAAAGTTATAAACCTGTAAAACCACATCAGAGTCTGACTCTATCCATTATCTACCTACCTACCTATCTACCTATTTATTCATATTTAGATTGATAGATGTAGAGGGCTAGATATATTTTATATACTTTTATATATTTGTATATTTTATATTTATATTCTTTACATATTTATATATTTTATATATATTCTAGAATATATTCTATTTTTTATGTGTGTGTGTATGTGTGCGTGTGTGTGCTGGTAACGTTTATTTACATTATGCTCTACATGTCAATTACATTTAAGTGCTAGAAGTTTGTATTTATGTACAGAGTTCAGTACATTCCTGGGAGAATAATTTTTTTTTTTTTCAAAAACAAAAACAAAACAGGATGCAATTAATATGATAGTTGGATAGCTTAATGAACATATTGCTTGTTTGGGTTCTCATCTGAGATTTTAGACTGAACCATATCCAGAGGCTGCCAATGGCAATTTATGAGAAAGTCATAGAGTTCTTTGCTTTTCACCATAAACTCGTGGTTTAATTTCTAAATATTCAAATGAAGATACGGGTCTTCTAGTGGATCTTCATCTTGGTTTTCAGCCAGAGCTGTGGTTAACTCAAGTGTAACCGAAGTTTCAGCGGGTGTCCAGAGGTGTCACGGTCAGAAAGAAGGTTGTGTCCATTTCCAGCCACTGCATAGCCACAGCTGTAGCCAAAAGAGAATAACAGCTATGTTGCTGCTCATAGTTGCTAAAGGGATAACCCATATCGGGCTTCGCTCGTTGCCAGTACCAGCAATAATTATTTTGTTGAGCTACACCAACAAAATAAGATTTAGAGTAAATATCTATATCCATCCTTCCAACCATCCATCCATCCTTACAACCATCCATCCATCCATCCATCCATGCATCCATCTATCCGTCCATCCATCCACCTGTATCACTTCTTTAAAAATTATCCTTTACATTTAGTCTTTCATTCAACACATTTCTACTGTGTATCACACATTGCTGCAGGGGCTGACCATTCAAGTGTAAATTCCTCCATCTCTACATCATAAAGGAACTCACAGTCTAAAAGGAGTCAATAGGTATCTCTACTACAAAATGTCTTTGTTGAGGATTGCCAGATATAATACAGGATGATGCCTAGTTAAATTTGAATTTTAGATAAACAATGAATAATTTTTAGTATAAAATAATTTTAATGCACTAAATTTAATGAATTAACTTAAGAAATATATTTTTAGTATAATAAATAATTTTAGTATAAATTAATTTTTAGTGCACTCCCAAGCAATATTTGGGTCATATTTATATTTTTTAGAAAATTTATTTTTTATCTGAAGCTCAAATTTAATTGGGTGTCCTGTATTGTCTTTTAAATATAGGATACTTCACAAAATTGTGTGTCATCCTTGGCGCGGGGACCACACTTGTTATCACTGTATCATTCCAATTTTAGTGTATGTGCTGCTGAAGTGAGCACTGAGTGTCCCATGTTTTTATTTGCTAAATCCGACCATTTCACTTTGGTGTGTCTGGGAATCGTCGGATATCAGGGTTAGTAATTTGTGGTTGTGAAATGTCCATGGTCTCTCATAAGTTTCCTTACTCTGCAAATTATTTTCAAAGTGTCCCTAATATGAATACAGATAGAAGCAGATGAGGGAAAGAGTGTGTTTTCCCTGCAGAATCTGTGTGGCTCAAACTATAAAATATTGTATAGTCACTGAATAAAACATGGGATTAAGGGACAAGTAAAATATCTGTACTTCATATACTACGACAGTAATAAGTCATTCCTGTTTGGCTCATATACACTATTGCTCAATTTTCTCCAATATCATTGACAAATATATTTGTGCAGAAATTATTAGTTTGGGTCAATTCAATATTTATTGAGAATGTAAGTCTGAGAATATAATTGTTATTTTTTTTAGAAGTAAAATTTGGTTTTTGTCATAATAAGATGTTTGTCAGGAGATCTTATTTTACTTGAAACCAAGTATTTTAGATTGCAAGGATAGACTTATCTTATGTTTTGCACCTCACATATTTTGTTCGTGTAACGATTGACCCATGGCAGATACTCAGTATTCTTGTGGTGACATTTCTGCAAAGGGGAAAGCATATGTTACTTTCTGTAACATAGTCAAACCTTTTATTTGGATTTGTCCTACTAGTAACTTTCTACCTAAAAAGCAATTATTTCTGACTGCCTGAGATTTGCATCTTTGTTCCTGATGGCCCTTAGAAGTTTAACTAGATGGCCTATTACTGCCTTTCATAAAATCAGGCATAAAACAGGTAGGAGAATCCTCACTGACGGTTCCAGAACTGAGTGTGATGTGATATTCCGAGTCTATCTGAAAAAAAGGATGATTATGTTTAAGAGAAAACCACAGTAAGGTACATATGTAGCCTTTTAGTATCTTATCATGATTGACTATAAAATAATTCAGTTATGTTTGAAGTATATAATTTAGTGATTAAAACTGTATTAAAGAACACAAAAAGGTAGGAACCATTTTTTTCTATGTCAGGAACATTTAGTATAGTGTGAGATTCAGGATAATTCTTCCTCTGTGTATAAGTAGAATAATCTGTTTTTATATTTCATATATTTTCAAAATATATCTAAAACAGTGATTGAAAAAATTAACCATAAACTTTGTAAATTATTTGTGGATGAATATTGCTTAAATGTCCATTTCTCTCTCAAAAAGAAAACATGTCATTATAGCAAAGATCTCAGGTGTCTTAAATATTTGATTTGTTATAATTCTATCTTGGTTTGTAAATTTTCATCTGTCTAGTGGATAAGCACATTTTTGTGTGTTTAAAGTTAAGGGTATTAAAGTTTTCTCGAGTCTCTCTTTATCTTGAACTAAACTTTTTATTTAATTGACTAACCCATTTTAAAATGATTTTGATGTTTTAAATAGACTATTTTCCACAGCATTTTTAGGTTCACAGAAAATTGAGTGGCAAATAGAGAGTTCTCAAAAACTCTGTCCCTATGCACACGTATAATCTCCTCCACTATCAATATTCTACACTAAAATGGTACATTTGTTAGAATCGAGGAACCTACACTGAACCACAATTCTTCAGTTGTTAACTACAATTCTTCAATTGTTTACCTTTATCATTCTCTTCTCTCTTGTTTCTTCTCTTTCTATGTGTATATATCTACATCTATATCTGCAGCCGTATCTATAAACTAAAAAGACCTTCTTAGCAAAGTAGTTGGATTGATTTAAACTGCTTCACCAACCATATTTAGAACATTGTGCCTTCTTGAATTTATCAAAGAAGCTTTGCTGATTCCAACTATTTTATTAACAGCATGATTTATGATCATTTTGAAATGGAGTTAGTGATTATGAGGAGCGATCTCATATTATTGAAGAATAATCCATGTTTGATTCACGTTGCTTCCTTGGAAAGGTGGCTCTTGATTTTGAGAATGTTTATTTTCAGATACAACTCCCTACCCTCCATCCCTCATTCACATGTTACTGGCTCTGTCCCTCTTGGATAGAATTTTGCACCCGCCTTCTTACAGAGTGTCCCGTGATTAGCCTTTCTAGTTTTTAGTTCATACTCAGTACCAGAGTAATTTTTCTAAAATAATATCTAATATGAAGTGCACACCAGTAAATTGGAACTTGCATTAGTGATTGCTTCTAAAGATTTAAACATATTATCCAAAAAAATAATTAATTAGTATCTATAGTGGGAAATTTTAATTGAGGAGCTCACATAAGTAAGCAGCGTGCTATATTGTTAATTGTTAGTTGTATTAAAATAATTGTTAGTTGTATTCAGATAATCGTATTCTTTAGAACGGGAGAGGTAATTTCTCTTTTACATTGTGCTGGTCATAAGCTAATGACGGATATTTCAACATCCTGTCCTCATTTCCCTACTCCACTACCAACTCTATTATAAAACATAATAGAAGAATCATATTTTTCTTTTCCCCCAACAACCACAGCCTAAACTCCACTATTCAGATAAATTCTAAGGGAATGTATGCTCATATTTGTGTTGCACTACAAAGATTTATATGGCCAAATTTAGATTTATTGCTATTTCCATTTCCTTGCCATTTAAAAGTGAAAACAGTCTTTTCTCTCTTCTATCAGAGGCAAGCACAGGATTTAGTCTTCTTAAAAGCTTAATTTAAAATCAATGTTTGCCCGCTCCCTAGGCTTTTGAAAAATATCTAGTTTAGTGTTGGAGTGGAAAGCAAATGTGTAAAACAAGTTTTGAAAATCAGAAAATCAGCACTGTACTGTGTCATTGGAATGAGCTGCTCAATTTCGAATGCATAAACATTTCTGATAGTCATTTAGCTGTGTTTTTTGTTTGTTTGTTTGTTTGTTTTGCCTACCTCCAATGAAAAATAACATATAACCACTCTGGATGATCCATTATACTTTTAACAACATTAAAAATTTTGTTCACCTTTATTTTTAGCCTAAATATTATCTCAGTATAATTCTATCCACTGGACTTTAGGGACCCAGAACAACTCTCTTCCCTTTAGTGTAGAAAGAATTTCTTCTTTGCTCCAATCCTAGATGATGAGGCTTTCTTTCTCTTGCTAACTGCTCATTCTTCTAAGTTTGATCTGAACCCACTGACTCTTCTGGAGCCAATGAGTCATCATTTATTTGAATCTCTCCCTCTCAATTTATTCTTTTCATCAAGCAATTAAAATCTTTTTCTATTAAAAAAGGTATTGTCTTGACTGCATATCTCATTATATTTACAGTACTGGGTGTGTCTTCATTCATAATGTCCTTATAAGATTAGACTATAATTATCTCCACTACCTCACCTCCCAGTGTTCTCAAACCACTGACGGTAGGTTCTGCTTTCCTTTTCCCATTAGTAGTGGTCTTTCAAAGTTAAAAAAAAACCCACATTCTAATGGTCTTGCAAGTGCAGTGCACCTGAAACTAAAAACTCATCATTCCTCCAAAACTGGTATTTCTATGGTCCACAAAACCTGAGAAGTCTCCTTGGCACCTTCTTCCTCATTACCTTCATTCTAATCAGTCACCAAATCCTACAACTTACTCTTAAATTCTACCTTGTTTCTATTATTATTTCTTCAGATAATCAATGGGCCCTATCAGTTCCTAGACACTTACACCTTCTGACTAAGGAGGCATTATTTCTCTTGCCTTACTGGCTGGTTTTTATAATATACTTAGACTGCTCATAACACATTGGCCTTGGCTTAGAACTTACTCAGTGTTTTTTGTTCTTCAATGAGAGTATGGCTAGCAGGCCTAGAATACCACCGATGCATCCCCAGACTATGGTAATCTTATTCTCTTCTTTTTCTTCACAATTAACTCCCCTTCTACTGATTCTGTTCAAGCAGAGGACCGGTGGGGTCTGGGGACTTCAAACTTTCCCTGATGCAGTATTTCCCAGCAGCAGTATTTGGCCTTTAGTTATGTAAAACTTTGAGAGTTAAGAAGCACCTATATTTTGGGGCTGTTGTAAAACCCTAAATTTGCCATTGGCCAAATTCTCTCTAAGTATCCACTTTTATTTACATTATTTCTAGATAGCCTCTCCTGTTTCTTAAAATAAGAATAGGAGCTGAGGAGGTTGATAGCCCTGGAGGAGTCTCTCATTACTCTCTTAAGAAAAGATATAACTATATAGACAATGTACAATTGAGAAGCTGGCATAAATCAAAGTTCTAGAAAACTAATTATTGACGGACTACTGTTTCTCCTTTTAGCATAATAGTGATTATAGTCACACTTACATAGCACTAAACATTGTTCTAAAGGTGTCTTATATAATTGATTAATCCTCCAGCAAATCTATGATACGGGTAATATTGCATCTTCCCACTCTCATAGGAAAACTGAGGTAAAAATAATTTATCCAGTCACCCAGATTGTTAAGTTACAGACCTGAGGTGTGAACCCATATACTTATTTATTAATTTATACTGCATCTTCCTGAAGACACTTAAAAGATTCTACACCTACGAATCCCATACCAAACTCAGACCAGGTGCCTTACACAGTGGAAACATGTCCCTACTTTGCTTTCCTGTTACATAGTACACTTTACAAAGCTTATTGTCAAATGTCAGTATGATGAACAGTGTGTGATGCGAGAAATAAACATCATTCCAGGAATTCAAGCTTGCTGTGCAGTCTGCCCAAATAAGATTATTGTTAGCCTGAGGAGAATACTGACTTGTGTTTCTCTTCAGTTACCTAAGTAGATATATTTTAGAACTAATCCCTAAAAGAATTTGGAAAATCAATATAAGAGAGTTGAGCAGAAAAGAGATATCAAGCCTGGAGAACAAAGGGGCACTAATAGAACTCTTCCTCCCTAAAGCTTCCAGCACCTGATTGATTTCAAAAAATCTTATCAGGAAAACAGTACATCATATAGTATTTGTCCTTTATTGACTATCAACTCTATGCCAAATGTTTTTGCATTTGTTATCTTTAATCACTCCCAAACCCCAAATTAGATATATCATTTTCCCATTTTGCAGATGTTTCCTAAGGCAGAAAGAGTTTAACATTCCTCAGAGTCAAAGAATTTGTGGTGGTGGAATTGGAATTAAAAACTGAATTCTCTGATCCCAGTGCCTATGCTCTTATTCCAGTGAAACTAGTTCCTCACAGCATTCATGCTTTAAACTTTTATATATGTATACCTGGAAAATTAAAAGTCGAAGATCAACTAAGCATGTGCAATAACATGAAGAAGTATCTAAGGGTGAGGGCAAATTGAAATAACAAAAACAAAAATGGGGAAAAAGGAAGGCAAAGAGTATATCAGTCAGGATAGGCTAGGTTATACTACAGTAGCAAAGATTAATATATCTGTGATTAACCAGACAAAAATTTATGTCTTGCTCACTTGAAGCTTGTTTAGGGTTCAAGTGACTTGCCACAGAAGCTGCCTTGAATGTGATTGTTTGGCAATCCAGGGCTGCCTTGTGCTTTTGGTATCTCTTTCTCGAAATGTGTTTTTCACAGCTTCAGGGAAAGAAAATGCTGGTGAGTCTTGTACTGTCAACCAAAATATCTCCAGATAGAACATATATCACTTCCTTTCCAATCTATCGGCTTTCCAATATGCTTAGAAGGAAACGAGAAGCAAAAATGAGTAACAGAGATGTCTCCTACACAGAGTAAAAACAGAAAGAAAGACAAGGGGGTAGGGTGAAGAGAGGGAGAGAAAATGAGGATATAAAATAGAAAGACATAAGGAAACTCAAAATCAATAGAGTATACTGTTTTATGATTGCATACTGGATTGGTAATAGTTTTGTTATCTTTTCTTGGTTCTTGATGCTAAAAATTATTCTGAAGTCCTTCAAGGAAAAATATGTAAATTTCCACTGTCAGAGTTGAGTTGGCTCACAAAATGTTAACCCTTACCCTCCTTCAAGCTTTGAGATGCTGCTCCATCCCTGAAGGTGTCTGTAGGGGGTTGGAGAGACTGGATGAATAAGAGTAAGGGACTGAATATGACAGCAAGGTAAATAGCTTGTATTATAAAAGTAAATCACTTCTTCGATTTTTTTCCTACATTTTTAATAAGAGAAATGTTGATTACATTTATATATTTTAAGATCATGAGAGTATAAACTCATCACATATTTATAATAGCATCGATCATTCTAAAATTGCTTAGGAAGTGAAAAATAATTTTACCACTTTTAACTTGAGCCACATTTTTCCATTTTACAGTGAGAATATAGTTTTAAAAAGATCTATTGCTAGAAATAAGTAAAGAGCCTGAGGAAAGAACATGGTCCTTCAACTCATCTATGGGACATCATGTCCCTCTCTGCTGTACTCCCCAGAGCTAATGGAAACTAGGTTACATACAAACTAAATCAGCTTTCCAGATTTTTATATACTTGTAACAGGTTACTGAAGAATATAGACTCATAGAAGTAAAAATATGAGAAAGTTGAATTTTTTAACTAACTTTCTTCAACATTTACTATGTTACATACTACTCTTCCCATTTTTTATTGCATCTTGGTTAGAGTCTGTAAATTTTTCAGATAGTTTTGTTTATTAAAATTCCAATCAAGTCTACAACATCAATACTGTATGGGTTCAAAGCTCCTTTTCTTCTCCAGTCATAGATAGACTCAAGTAGCTCTGTGGTGGTGTATTATTTGTATAAGATTCCTGCTCCTAAATCTTCAGGTAGAGATATCATAGAAAAGTGTCAAATATCGTCTCACTTAACTGTATGCTGATACAATCCTTTTCTGATTGATTCTTGCCACTTCTCTATCATTGATTGGCTGTCTGTGCCTTTTGGAGGATATTCGAATTCTAACGCTTGATGTTTTGGCAAATATACAGTGTTTAGAACTTCTTCACTACAAAGTTTTCTAATGTGTATGATCCAGTGTTGTCTCCAGTTTTTCCCCATTAAAGTGTAAAACCATTGGTTCACCCACAGACACTTGCGATTAGCTATCCTCTAGTTTACCAGTGAAAATCCCTCTTAGGTGAAGAACTGGCAAGACAACTGAATCCCAGCTTCCTTCTGATCTGTCCACTCCATCCTTAGATGTGTTGAACAGAATAATGGGCCCTCCGAAGATTTCCACATACTAATCCCTGGAATCTATGAATGTGTCATGTTACATGGCGAAAGGAAATTAAGGTTGCAGACAGAATTAAGGTTTCTAATCAGCTTAACTTTAAATGAGAGATTATCCTTCATCTGGGTGGATCCAATGTCATCACCAGGGCTCTTAAAAATGGAAGAGGAAAAAGATGAGGTGGGCGTGGTGTGATGTGAAAAGGACTCAACTGATCGTTGCTGGCTTTGAAGATGGAAGAGCGCTATGAGCCAAGGAATGTGGCTGACCTCTGGAAGTCGGAAAAGGCAAAGAAATGAATTCTTTCCTAGAGCCTCCAGAGAGAAAGCAGCCCTAGTGACAATCTGACTTTAGCCCAGTGAAACCTGTGTCAGATTTCTGACCTACAGAACTGTAAAACTGTAAATAAAAACTGTAAATTTGTTTTAAGCCATTAAATCTGTGGTAATTTGTTATGACAGCTAGAAAACTAATACCCTAACAGCCCTAGTATCCTTGCTGGCTCCCCCACTCGGCTGCCTTCTCTTCTTTCAGCCCTGTACTTACTCTCCCCACCTCAAGCAGGCAAAGGTACAGACTAGCAATTCTACAGCCTAGGCAGATGTCTAACTGAGGAATGAGATGCCACTTTCCCTACACATAGATGTTGTTCACCTTTTAATTTTTAACTTCGTATTTGAAGGTGGACCTTCAGAAGGTAATTAAGTCATTAGGGTAGAGTCTCATGGATAAAAATGGTGCCCTTAAAAGGAGTGAAGAGACAAAAGCTTCCCCCTCTCCCATGTGAGGTTATAGTGAGAAGAAGACCATCTATAAATTAGGAAGCTAGTCCTGAGCAGACACCAAATCTGCCAGTCTTGATTTCAAACTTTCCGAACCTCCAGAATGGTGAGAACCAGATTTTTGTTATTCGTAAGCCATCTAGTCTCTGATATTTCTGTTATAGCAGCTGAAATGGACTAAGATTAATGTTTCTTTTCTCTCTTATATCTTTCCATTTTACTTTGCTTCCTGGGAGACTTTTCTCAACTTTCTTCCAACATACCTATTGAGTTTATTATTCCTTTTATCATATTTTTCATTTTCAAGAGCTTTTTTTGGTCTTTAAGTATACTTTTAAAGTAGCATTATGTCTTTCTTCCATGAAAGCTGCATTTTGTCACCTATTTTACCTTTTCCAGAGATGAAAACCTCCAGTCTTCACCAGGTTGGAGAAGGTGTGGTAATCTGAATGTGTGAAGTGAGAGGATCTAGGATTCTAACTTCTTAAACAGACTTTGAGCCCATCTGCTGTTTTTCAAAACTGTCTTTCCCCTTACTTACAAAAGCACCTGGAGCTTCCAGCTGGAGTGTTTTCAAGGATCAGCAGTGCAGATTGGGTTGTTTATTGGTTTTCACCACTGGCAGTTCAGTATTCAGCTATTTTGGGGCTGGTAGATCTGTTAATATTCACCCTGATTTTCAAATTCTAATTTTTCTCCATTTGTCTGCCTCTGTAATTGTTTTTTCTCTTGTTTTCTTTGTTCTTGGTTGTCATTCCTTAAAAAATTCCTAATTGTCATTTAAGTAGGGTTTCTCTAAGAAGTAGAGATAAGTGTGTATGTTCATCTCACTGTATTTAATATCTTTAATTGGGATAGCACCATACATCTTCAAGAATGATTCACTTAGAATCATCCTATCCAAACTAATCGCCTGACTTGGGGGGGGGCAGAGGGGAAGAGGCAGCTACAAACAAAGGAAGCCCTTTCGACACAAACACTGAACTTCTTAGAGAACTGAGTACTCTACACCTTTCCCCAGTTGATGGTTCCAGAGCAGGTTTTATAGCCTCTTAGAAAATATTGCATTAAGAGTCTCATTTTAGTTTTTGTTTTGGGGTGAATTTCTTTAGATTTTGGCATTTAACTTTGGCTTTGAGCCTTAGCTAAAATTCTAGATAATAGGAAAAATTCTACATGATATTCTATTATATTCTATTGAATGGTTATTATTTATTTTCTAAGAAGTCTTTCCCCCACCCACAAGTTAAATTATTGTTCTGAGTGATCAAACAGTTGATAATAGTTATTTTGTTAGGTTTATTTCACCTGTGCATTTTGAATATGTAAATCCTTGTCCTTAGACATAACAGTAAAAACAGAATTTGTTTTTCTGTTCTCACATACTAATGCAGGTCTTCAAACACTAATTATTCAATGTCAAGAACGCATATGTCTGCCTAAATGAAGATATGATTAGGTATATTTCACAACAAAGTTTTATGTGATAAAGATGGAAGTATTTAATTAAGACTTGTAGGAAAAATTCTTATGTAAGACCACCAATCAAATTATATAGATCACACTTATATTTTGAAGCATTTCATTTTTCCTTTCTTACCTTTTAAAAATATTTAATGGCTTAAAACAACTTTAATACTTGGTCATTGAACAAACACACACACCCACACATCATAAATTCTCAGGAGGCAAGGTTAAATGGTATCATAATCAATGATTTACAACTCTGTAACACCACTTCTGTTTTTAATGCTCCCTGATTTCATTTAAGGAACTTACCCTGGAACTGTATCTATGTCTTAAAATAGTAATTGTCTTTTTTTTCATTGTTCTTTTTCTCTTATGTTATTCTATTATGAAGTAAATTCAATATGAGCATATTTTTCTATATGACGAAAAATAGCCTTATTGCTTTATTAATGTTTGTACACTAAAGTCTCCTATTATTTTTTAATTCTCCCACTTTAAATTTTTTTTTTATTTTGGCAGAATGCCACTGCTAGATTTTCCTCAATGACAAGATTATCCAAAAGATAGCTTCTGTGCCTAGTGCCTAGATCACATTTTCACCACTACTTTTGGTCTTACAAATGTAAGAAGAGAATTTACCTCATCTTACATATCCTACATACCTGCTACAATATTTTACAATACCATTTTCTAAAAAAAATTGAAGCAGATTAGGAGTAATATCTGATAGCCAATTCAATCATAGTGAAAGAAAATAAAGTAAAATTGTGCTGTACTGCCATAAATTGATCATTCATATTAGGGTGCTTACATAGCAAGGTGACTCTTCAATCTGTTTGAGGTGATGATAATTACATTTTGTAGGCAGTCAATCAGGAAAGTAACAGAATGGGAGCAAGTGCCAGCTTTGCCTGGAATTGTGCCATATTGCCCAAGGCAAAAGGAAAGGATGAACTCTAGCAGAATGGTGTCAATTAATGAAGGTTTTTCTTCTTGCGCAGTAGCCAAGATTTTTATAGTTAAAGCTCGATGTGGGTTTTGAGACACAGAGACCCATCTGGACTCTGGTCTGTCATTTGCTTGCTTTGTGAGCTTGGGCAGATTACTTATTTAAACTTCAATTGCTTCCTAGGTAAAATAAGGATAGTATTATTTATCTTACGAGATTCTTAGGAGGATTAACTGAGATAAAGTTTGTGCATGTCCTTTGTAAATTTTAAAATGCCATGGAAATCCAACTGGTATGATTGTTCAGTGCTTTCTGTAGCTGCATGGTGGTTTACATTTGCATTGTAAGACTTTCAAAAACAGTGTCTGATGTAGCGTATGTTCAACAAATAGTAGCTCCTTTCTTTATCAAAGAAAGAAAGAAAAAGTTCCCATGAGTAATGAGAAATTATAAAACACCGTAGAGATTACAGCATAATACAAACATTTTTTTTTGGTGGGGGAGACAATTATATGAAATATTCTATAGTTCATAAAATATAATTTTCTAAAAATTATCATTATTATAAAACGTAGCAACTTTGCATATATGGGATATATGGCCAAGTAGTTTTTTCTTTTCTTAAAAATAAGACTAAGCTAAAATTTACATGATAAGTCAATAGCTTAGTGATCATGATAATAATAATGGTGAAGTTTAATACTTTTATAGGAATAGAAATTTAGAAATCCTTTTTAAAAAATATTTTAATGATACTAAGATTACTCATAGATCTCATTTAAGTAACTAGTTGTTTATTTAAATGACTAAATTACTAAGTAATCTATCTAGCTGGTAAGAAAACCAGTCATAAAACCCAAATCTGTTGATCCCTAACTTAATCCTTTTCTACAACATCAAGCTGTCAATTTTATCATTTATGATTTCATTATTTTGATAGTCCTTTAGAATATATTGGTCATTGACAAACATTCTGTTATTAAAATAATAAATGTTTTCTCCTGAGCATGCTATTTCTAGAAATTATGCTCCCTAAAAATGTCCCCTGTTCCTATACCCTGTTTCTTGTTGATTTTTTCCCACCTGTCTATCTAATTGTTAAATCTGCTGGATAAAATCAATTGGTGATTTCCTAATAGCAGTAACAGATCCTATGGATTACCTCCTTCGTCATGTATTCAATCCTCATGTAAGATGCAGAAGCTAGGAAGCTAAAATCTACTTTTCTCAGACTCACTTGACAATAGAAGCTACTCATCAGATGACCTGAAGGAGACCTATTTGAAGTGAACGTGGTCAGACATGTGGCTCCCCCATCTTCACTGATACAAATAGCAGTAGTGATGGCAGAATTCTAGGACTGGTAGCTATTTCAGAAATCCCTCATTCTACAGAGTACTAATTGAATCAGAGGCAAAAGATTTTTATACTTTATAATTCAATCTTTATAACTATCAGGTAATCTTTTCATGGTATTCCATTGAATAACTAAATCAAAAATTTTTAAATGTTTCCCTATCATGGATTTTTAATTAATTCCATCCAATTTTTTACTATTATAAATAATGTACTGGAAATCTGAATGTATAAAGTTATTTCCTTTAAAAATTTTTTTCCCTGAGGAAAAATTAATAGAAATGAGATTATGAGCTGAAGGACATGCTCTCTCTTATAGGATTTTATTATAAAGAAATGCCTGAATAGGGGCCTTTTCCAGGCAGAGGACAGAGAAATTACTATATGTACGAACTGGGAGAAATATAAATGATCCCCTGAGACTAGAGAGCCACTGTTTTGTCCTGATTCCTCCTCAGACTTACAGTTTTCATGGAATGATGCCAATCTAAAGTAGAGGCAAGAAGGATGGTGGAAGCTTGGGGAGACTTTCTTCTGCATGGAGTAAAAGCAAAGAATAAAACTTCAAAGTGGCTTCTATGCAGGCCCTGAGAAGAGAAGTTAGGATCTACAAACATGGTTACTGGATAACTGTTATAGAATTAGACAGAGTTACTGCATAACTATTTATAGAATGTATAATCTTTATAGAATTATAAAAAGATTGACATTTTCTCTCATTTTAAATCATTAAAACTTGACAATGATTTAATGTTCGGTAAAATAATTAGAATTAATAGGGGTGCATTTATGATTGGGAGCATCAACAAAGGAAGGAAGTGGGGGACAGTGCTACTCTTTAGGACACAACTGAATGTGAGCTGCTTGGTGAGGTGAGCTGGCTGGTCCCATCTCATGTGTGAGCCTGGGATCTAGTGCCTCAGTCAAGGGTGTCTGGAGATTGAGAGCTCTCTTGTGTAAACAACCAAGCACCACGATGGTGTCTACCTAAGTGGCATGCTCAACGGGACTAAAATCCAGTAATGATATTTATTTCTTTTTCACAATAGTGTTCTTAACTTAATGGCTGAGTTATTTTGCATCTATCTTTATGAAATTTTTTGGCAGAACAAAAATGTCTAAAATAATAGTATTGGGAACACAAATAAGTACAACCATATATATCTCTAATGAAGTTAACACAAAAGAAGGCTACTAGCAGATAAAAAGCTATCAGATTGAGAAAGAAATGTTTGTATTGTCAATTCAACTAAAAATACTTATTAATCATCTGTTTTGTACAGTGTATCCCACCATGGGGATGGGAAAAAGAGGTAGGTAACAAAAAGCATGAGAGATGTCTGACTCTGCATTCAATGAAATATCAGGCTCTAATGGAATGAATTCTGGTTGATACTAGCCAGTTGGACATTAGAGGAAACATATTGCATATGCATGCATCTGTTACATTTTTGCTTTCTGTAAAAATAGTGTGGAAGTGTTGAAGTCTTTAGTGCAAACATGCATACATGTAAGCAGTTGAGATTACTCTTCAGTTTTAATTCTCACAATGCTTTTGTTGAACATATTTTTAGAATGGTTGTTGGATATACCCAACAGCATACTTTTTTTTTATGGAAATAGATTTTTGATTAAGAATTATGGGCCCTATATTATCCTGTCTAATGTGTCGATTTTTGAAGCTATCATTCAGAATAGGTGAATTGCAAAGTACAATGACACATGAGTACATTGTGGGTGATCAAGAACAAGTTTAAATGTGTGTCAAAATGATTTCAGAGCAAATTTCACAATGCTAATTGTGCTTCAAAGTAATCTCTCTTACAAGCCAAATGTTACCAAAGAATTGAATGTCATCTAGTTATTATATAAAACATAGACTAGATTACAATTTATTATGATGACATAGGTAATACTTCAAAACATGAGATATATAAGTTAGACTATGTTGCATAAAATATGTTTTTATGTTTATCATACCTTTTATAAATATGAAAAATTTGGCAAAAATGTGTAATAATTCTGCAGTGCTCACTCAATCTCATATATGAAGACAAGCCCATATTTTTAAATATTTATTAGCCTTAAGTAAGATATAAGGTAAACATTATGTACTTGTATTATATATGTAGAGGAAAATGTATTATCTAAAACTTTGATTGTTAAATGTCACTATTTTTATACAGATAAGGTGAGAAACCTCATATGGTTAGAATATATTTTTATGAAATAGTTGTTATTTTGTTTAACAAATTTTACTTGGGAAATTATCAATTAACTGTGTTAAAGTGATATTCATTAAAATTTTTTTATTCTAGAATTGTTTTTTAAATTATCCACTGAAAATAAACATGCCCATCTGCAAAATAACAGGTAGTATTCCTTTCAATTCATTACACTGCTTTTTCTAACAAATATAATAAAATTTTAAACTATCTTTAATAGTTTTTATCATGTAATGATAAAATAAGTTTTATTATGTAATGCTTTATTTTTAAAGTAATGAGATAAATTAAAAATAATACTTGACTTGAGTAGGAATTGTATTACATCTAATATTAATTATCCCTAAAATAAAGTTTACAATTTATTTTTGTATTTATTATTATTGAAATTTTAATTATATAGAATTAGAAATGGGGTGAACAAAACGGAGCTTTAGTGTAGTAATCTTAGGCTGAAAGTGCATTTTGTGGCTTGTGTCAATTATGACTTAATATAGTGACTTGCTTTTGCTTTTGAGAACATGCCAAATATGGCAATAAATCAACGTGGGTTGGGCAATCTTTGCAATTTCAAGTCTTTACACGTTTTGTATCAACCTACATGATCTCTCACAAAATGAGAAAATAAGTCATTATTCCATAATTTAATAGTATTTTATGCCTTTAAACACAACGTTTGTACTCATGTAATAGTTTTATTGCTAAAGTAGAAATATCAGACTCTTAAAATTGCTATGCTATAAAGAGGGGAGACATTGTTCATGATTCAATGCACAAATGAGGGAAAATGTAAGTGATCCCCTGAGACTGGGGAGCAATTGTTTTGTTCTTATTCTTCCCCAGACTTACAGGCTGAAAAGACTCCACTTTGTGGAGTCAAAATCAAAAGTAGGGGCAGAAAGATTTATGGAAGTTCAGAGTACCCTCCTTCTTGATGGAATAAAAGTGGAGAACAAGTTTCAAAATTTTCTGTAAAAACAGCATTACCATCTGTATTAGCTACCTGTTGCTGCATAATGAAACACCCTAAAATTTAACAGCTTAGAGCAACTAACATAATTATCTCACATAGTTTGTGAGGATTAAGAATCCAGAAGCAACTCAGGGTCTCCCATGAGATTGCAATCAAGCTATTGGCTGGGCTTCCAGTCTCTGAAGACTTCAGTGGAGCTGGAGGATCTACTTCAATGTTAATTCATGTGGCTCATTGATTGGTAGGAAGCTCGATTCCTCACTATGTGCTGCTCATGACATGGCTTTGACCAGAGCAAGTGGTCCAAAATGGAGGCTGCAGGCTTTTATAAACTCTCTTTAGAAGTGACTACACTTTCACTTCTATTATAGTTTACTGGTCACACAGACCAGCTCTGGTACCATATGAGACATGAATACAAAAGGACGTGAATAGTAGGAGCCAACGCTCATTGGGAGTCATCTTGGAGGGTACATATCACAACACACTTCATTCAGTTATTTATTTACACATTCATTCTTTCGTAGACATTCATTAAGCCCCTTTTATGTGGCAGGAACTGTGTTATATCCTGAGGATACAACAATAATCAAACTAGACATAGATTCTTTTTTTCTTTTTAACATAAAAAAATGTCTTTATTTGCTTTTATTTTTTTAACTTTTATATTTTTATATTTTTCAATTATAATTGACATACAATATTATATTAGTTTCAGGTATACAACACAGTGATTAGATAATTATATCTTACAAAGTGATCACCCCAACAAATCTAGTACTTGTTCAACAACATACATAGTTATTACATTTTTACTGACTATATTCCCCATACTATACTCTACCTCCTCATGACTATTTCGTAGCTACCAATTTATACCTCTTCATCCTCCCTTCCCTTCGCTCATCTCCCCACCCTCCAATCCAGCAACCATCATAATGCTCTTTATATCTATGAGCTTGTTTCTGTTGTTTGTTTATCACATTCTTTAGATTCCACATATAAGTGAAATCATATGACATTTGTCTTTCTCTGTCTGACTTACTCCACTCAGTACAATATCCTCTAGATCTATCTGTATTGTTGCAGATGATAAGATTTCATTCTTTTTTATGGCTAAGCAATATTCCATTGTATATATGTATCACCTCTGCTTTATCCATCCATCCACTGATGAATACACATGTTGCCTCCATATCTTGGCTATTGTATATAGTGCTACAATGAACACATAGATACATATGCCCCTTCAAAGTAGTGCTTTGAGTTTCTTTGAATAAATATCCAGAAGTGGGATTACTGAGGCCTTACTTGTCTCTTGTTACAGCCTCTGTTTTAAAGTCTATTTTGTCTAATATTAGCATGGCTACCCCAGCTTTTGTTTGTTTTCATTTTCATGAAATATCTTTTCCCATCTCTTTCAGTCTGTGTGTGTTTATTTGAAGTAAGTCTCTTGTAGGCAGCATGTGTAAGGGTTTTACTTCCTTATCTATTCAGCCACCCTATGTCTTTTGATTGAAGCATTTAATTCATTTACATTTAAAGTAATTGTTGCTCGGTATGTTGTTACTGACATTTTATTATTCATATTTTCAATTTTTTTTTCTTCTTAAAGAAGTCCCTTTAGCATTTCTTGTAATCCTAGTTTGGTGGTAAGGAATTCTTTTAGCTTTTTCTTGTCTGAGAAGTTTTCATCTGTCCTTTGATTCTAAATGATAGCTTCTTAGGCAGAGTAATCTTGGTTGTAGGTCCTTGCTGTTCATCACTTTGAATCTGTCATGCCAATCCCTTCTGACCTGAAAAGTTTCTGTTGAGAAATCAACTGACAGTCTTATGGGAGTTCCCTTGGTGGTAACTAACTGCTTTTCTCTTGTCACTTTTAATATGCTCTCTTTGTCTTTCACCTCTGCCATTTTAATTATGATGTGTCTTGGTGTGGGCCTCTTTGGGTTCATCTTGTTTGGGACTCTCTGTGCTTCCCAGACTTGTATGTCTATTTTCTTTACCAGGTTAGGGTATTCTTCAAGTAGGTTTTCAATTCTTTGCTTTCTCTCTTCTTCTGTTATCTCTATTATGAGAATGTTGTTATGCTTGATGTTGTCCCAGAAGCCCCTTAAACTATCCTCGTTCTTTTGGATTCTTTTTTCTTTTTGCTGTCCTGATTGGGTGTTTTCTTCCAATTCGCAATATGATTTTTTTTCTTCATCTAATCCACTGTTGATTTCTTCTAATATATTCTTTATTTCAGTTATTGCATTCTTCATTGCTGACGGGTTCTTATTCCTTTGTTAAAGTTCTTGCTGAGATCATTGAAAATCTTTATAACAAGTGTATTATACTCTGCATCCAGTAGATTGCTTATTTTGTTTGGTTCCTTTTCTGGTGCTTTGTTCTGTTCTTTTGTTTGGGATGTTTCTTTGTCTCCTCATTTTGGCTGCCTTTCTGTGTTTTTGGTTTTTTCCCCTGTGTATTGGATAGAGCTGTTATGTGTCCCAGTCTTACTAGAGTGGCCTTATGTAGTAGGTGTCCTATGAGGTCCAATAGTGCAGTCTCCCTGATCACCTGAGCTCCAAGTGTGTGTCCCTTTTGTGCCCTCCTGTTGTAGATGAGCATTGTTTGCTATTTGTATGTCAACAGGAGGGATTGCCCTTCAGGCTAATTGATTGTGAGGACTGGCCATGATTACAATGGAGGAGCTGTCATACAGGAGCTGACCCTATGGAGCAGGATTCAATTTAGCAGGGCTCTGGTGCCTGCTCAGTCTGCCTTTTGGGTGTGCCATTTGTGGAGGCAGGTGGTGGTCCTAAGCAGCCACAGGGCTTGCCAGTGGGGGTTCCTGGGAGGGGCCCTGTTGCAGGCCAATTCAGCCTTAGCCTGTGCCCTGCCTAGGGCCACCTGGCATGAGTTACAAAGCAATCTGAAGAAGACTTCCACCTGTGCTGAGCTTGGAGGTGCCTGGGAGAGGCTAAGCTGTGAACTGAGCAGGTTTTTGCTACTGCCAGGCTTGGGGCTGCTCAGCAAGAAGTACAGGGCATGCCGAGACTAGATGCTACTTGTCTGGGGTTTGTGAACCTTTGAGAGATTTTAGGAAAGTCTACAGTGTGAGCCAAGACAGGTTGCTTGTATGGAAAAGCCACTGGAAGCAGCTTTGGTGGGCCTGAATGTTGGGCGG
>CM053514.1:55566214-55769889 GCA_028627145.1 Eidolon dupreanum | reverse complement strand
GCACAAAGAGTAATATCTGTTAATCTGTCCATATGAACTAAAAATTTAAGATAAAGGCAATACAAAGTCATTAAGTAGAAATTGTATGTTGGTAGTGTCATCGTCAGTGAGTGCCAAGAAAGAGATTATAGGTTTTTATCCAAAATTTTTTGCAACAGAAAAATTTACAGTTTGCCAATGTCACAGAACAAATAGAACTCAGACTAATGGTTTACAGTGCACACAGCCAATTTCACATTCAATACTTCTAGCGGATTTCTTACCATTTTATTTTCTCCAACTGGAAAATTACGTGAACAGTGTAGGTGGTTGTGGCAAAGAAACAATCATTTCCACGTTGGAGATTTGAGCTTGATGTACCTGAAAGGGACTTGAAGAAGTAGAAAGTCAAACACTGTTTTGGGATAGATTGAAAACAGTAGTGTAAAGATGTCTTATCTCCCCAGATTATTATAAATTATTGTAAGACAAAAAAAAAGATAGAGCTATTATTGAAACTAGACAAACTGAATTCTAACATTCATGTGAAAAAACAGATGTTTAGGAATAATGACAACAACAAGTCTGAAAAGGAAGAATAATGAAAAAGAATTAGCCCTACCAGTTATTAAACGTATTATAAAGCTACAGTAATTTTAAAATTTTTGTATTGACATAAGATTAAATAGACAGATCAATGAAACTTAATTAGAAATTCATAAATAGGTTAAATACATATGGGAATTCAACACATAATGAAGATGGCATTTCTAATCAGTGGTTAGTTATCTGGTATAAAAAATTTACTTCTTGGTGGACTAATCTTTAAAGGCAAAACTGATATCATAAAAATATTAGAAGAAATTATAATATAATTATTTTTAACTTTGGAAATCAAGATGCCAAAGCCTACAATTTATCCGACAAAGCTAAGTACATTTAATATTAATATTGCTAATTAACTTTTTATGATTAAAATATTAAGACAAACAAAACAGGAGAAATATTTACAGTTCATGCAAGACTCTAAGAACTACTTAAAGAATACATACAGAGCTCATTCAAATAAATAAAGAAAACACTAGGAATTCAATAGACTATTAAGCAAAGGATTTAAATTGGTTTAGTCCAAGCTCTAACTCCCAAGTGGCCCAATAGATCAGAGTCATGAGCCAGAAGCGAAGGGAAAAAGTAGTTTCAACAGAATCAAATTCTGCCTGAGATCAAGCACAGGGAGGGTTGAGGAAAGGCCACTAGGCATTTATTTGACATATCATTGTTGACCTCTGACAAAGAAGTTTAGGTAGAATATCGATAAGTGGAGGCCAGATTCCAGTGTGCTAGTGAGTACAGCAGAGTTAAGGAAATAGAGGCATAAATGTAGACCATTGCAAAGAATTTTATAAATTTAGAAGGAAGGAAAGAGAAAATAGGAAAACAAGAGGAAAGAATGGTTAATAGAAGTTTTTGTTTTTGTTTTTGTTTATTAGGATAGGAACAATTGAAGATTTTTGCAGTCTGAATAGGAGTTACTGGAGAAAAAAAAGCTGAAATTTTTTAAAAAGGATAATGAAGCAAGGAGCTGGAGGACAGGAATAGGAAAAACTTTGAGTTTTAGGTAAAGATTAAGATGGCATAATTTAAAATTAGAGATGAGTGAATTCATGCTTTAACCTAAAGAGATACAACTAAATAGGTGTTTCTGCTATGTTCCCACAGCACCTACCTCATGAGTCCCATCTATTCTCTAGTTGTATGACTGATTTTATAGATGAAGAAATAGGCCCAGGATACACATGAGAGGTGGCTAGTTGATGATTTAGTTATCTGTGGTAGTAACTTTCTTTTCATTTTTTAGTGATTTTATTATTTTTTCTTATCTTTGAGTAAAATGGATGGAAAATTCTAAGTTAAGCTGAATAGGCCTTTTTTAATTTTGCTTTTTGTAAATATGCACATGTGGGTGTACGTATGTGCTGAAGAAACAGGTTTGATTTTTTTTTTTGTGCCACAGTTCTCTCACTGTCCCCTCACTTTCTGGATTTCTGACATAAAACAGTTGGCTAGAGTTAAATATAGAATTAGTAAAGGCAAAATTTTAAGAATTATTGGGTTGACTTAAAAGTAAACTTAATAGTCAGAAAAGACTGACAAGATTCATAGATGAAAAAGGCAACATGATAAAGAAATATGAGAAATAATGGGAAAAAGTGGAAAACCTGGGAAAACATTTAAAATAAGACAAAATGGCAGCCTAATTGGTGAGAGTTATTTGAACATAATTGCAAACCAGATCAAATCTAATAGAAGCATGAGGCATTAATTCTAAAATAATTGATATAATGCCTGTTTTTATTAGTCATTGAAGAAAAATTCTGAAAACAAACAGATGTAATTAAATTATAAAATATAATGGTGCTTTGCAATGCTTCGTTTTATTTTTTTTAATTGATTTTTACCTTTCTCCCCTAATATCAATGAATTCTGAAAACTTTATGGTCTATAAATAAATCCATAATCAATGCTAAATTTTTTATTAAAAAATTGTATAGTAGATAAATAATGAATCATTTTAGAAAAAAATAGTAAATTGTGAAAACTAAAAAAATGCATAGTTAACTTCTTGAGAGGCAGGTGAATGTCAGTAAGAGAGAGAGAGAGAGAGAGAGAGAGAGAGAGAGAGAGAGAAATCAAAGCAAAGCAATAAACAGGTGCTGATACCAATGTGACTTGTGGGATTTAGGAAGCAAGGGGTGAGAGTTTTAATTCTCACATGGGGAAAAGAGATAGAACCTAGGATGAAGTTAAGCTGGGGAGTGAGAACTAACTTATTCTTTAAAGCCCACAATATCTAAAAACAACCCCTATTATCTCTACCTCTATCCAGGAGTGATTATTCATTATTAGGTAAGATAAATTAGTGACTATTATTAAATAGATTCTTAATTTCCAGGAGCAAGGAAACTAATTCAATTATATAGTCTTCACAGTAAGAGTAGATCTTAACATAAGGCCATATTTGTCCAATGGAAAAAAATGATCAAATCCTTTTCTTCATTCTTTCCTCTTTCTTCCTTCCCAGTTCCTTCCTTCCTTCCTACCTCCCTTCCTCCCCTTCTCCTTTCCTTCCTTCTATTCTTTCATTTATTCTTTCTTTTTTTAGAATAGTGCCTATCTCTGATTATAAGCCAAACCTAATTCCTGTGTGCCACAAGCTTGAACATAATTCTTAATTAAAATCAGCAACTTAAGGAACAGTAGGAGTGGTTCCAATAAAATGTTAAAAATCAAAAGGAAATTAATATTAAAAACTGGTACAAGACTTATGAAAACATGTCAATAATTCAGGTTTTATGGTTCTTTCACTCTCTGTCACTCTCTCTCTCTCTCTCCTTCACACACACACACACACACACACACACACACACACAAAATGTATATTCACAATTAAAAATTATACACAACAGAAGAAAAACTACTACAAGAAAGCATTATCAAGAAAATAGAAAAAAAATTACTTCAAGAACTAGAAATTTCAGAACCATTCAAAAGACCTTTAACATTATATTTACGTGGATTATCAAGACGTTCCTGTGACTCTACTCTCTGAGGACCAACTTTCTGCCTGCTGGAGTGCAATCCTGTATACCTACTTATAGAGGTACCAGTGTTGTAGGAAATGGGGGCAAGGTCTAGAGATGTGGCTGTGAAATAAGGCCAGAGGAAATCAGAAAATGGTCTAGATTTGTGGATGGCTCTATTGTAGTAGTCAGATGACACTACAGTGATGGTCACAGTGATCAGTGATGTAGCAGGTGGAATTCCCACATACTCTCAAAAGAGAAGTTGGTTTCTCTGATAAAGAAATAGTTACAAGTGAATAATAGATGATTCAATTAAACATCTTTCCAGCCAACTAGTTTTGCAATACTCAGTTCCTTTGCAATATTTTGCAATAGATTGTGTTAATAAACCTGGTGTCCTAGCAAACAACAGAGCTTTTGTGGCCCTCTTGTTATGAGATATTTCTTAGAATGGGTATTTTGGGGTGATACAATTAGGGATGATTGATGGGGAATGTGTTAACATAATATACACATGCAAAAAAAGTTTTCTTATGCTTTATGATACATGCAAAAGTCAGATTGTTATGTTGGAAAGGTCTGCAAAAAAATGTGGGGCATCAAGATTCCTGTCACAATATCAAAGTGGCAGTGAAGTCTATCCAACAGATAGGTCAGGCCAGACAGCAATGAGTAAAAGAAATTGGTGTTACCAAGCAAGTAAGTCAGATGTTATTTAATGCTTTATGAGAAACTGAAATACTGTCATACACTCACCTTGGAAAGAATATTTTGTTTTAATTTTAGACATTGAAAAACATTTCCAGAGATAGAGCTATCAACAAGGTAATACTGGATACTGAGGACAACTGAAGGAAACATTTCTAAAGGTCACTCCATCTGAATAGAATCCTTCAATACCATTTTCTAGGAGGTTTTTAAAAGTATTATTTTGAATGATTACAAGATGTGTGATGGTTGCAATTATTACACTTAATAATATAAACTGTAAGGTTGATATGTTTAAAACTATGGATCAGCACTATTTCAAAGAGGGCAATTGCTGGCACTTTGCATGGTCGCATTTGATTCCTTAGAATTCACTGTAAATTTAATTTTACTGCAATAGATATAAACAGATTAAAAGGTATAAGTTTTATGTTGCACCGTGAGGTTCCTACTTACACAACTAATGAAATTGACCAAGTCATTTGTAAAAATAGAAGAGAACATGAATGTAGTGCTTTGACAGATAAAGCTTTACTTACTGTTATTTTGCTTTCACTGAGAGTCATAGTTGAGGTCCTTGAATAAAATGAGCCATCATCTACAGCACTATTCAACAGTAGAGCTCTCTGTGATGATTAAAGCATTCTATATCTGCATTGTCCTGTATGCTAGCCATCAGACACATGTGGACCCTGAGCTCCTGAAATGTAGCTAATATATCCAAGAAACTGAATAATTAATTTTACTTATGTTTGAATTTGAATTTAAATAGCCATATGTAGTTAATGATTATACTATTAGGTAGTATAAAGTCAGCAGCACTGCCCTATAGTGAAAGTTTAGAATTCATGAATGCAGGGGTTCCAACTTCACATGCTGTTGCAGGTGTAGCAATGTGATTAATTACCAAAAACTCTCCTAAGGAGGATAAAATAGGATATTATCATTTATTGACAGAATTAATGAGGACTATAGATTAAAATGGTGATATGGATTTAAAAATAGCTTGCTGTATAAGGGAATAGCTGTAATGCAGCCCAATACTAAATTTCCAGGGACACCAATAAAAATGGAGTCCATTCAACAAGCTTCAGTAGTAAAGAAGATATAACAGGTAATGAACACACAATTTAAAGGCTTTAGCATCTAGAAAATGAAACAGTTCTATTGCAGAAATTATCCAGATTCCATTGCCAAAAATGATCCAAGTTTCTTTTATTAAGGAGACATAATTTTTATAAGACTGACACACTGCCTGCTATAGCTCAAGGATATGTAATTTTTAGAACTTCATGCAAAAAAGGGAGTAATTTTTCATCAGTCAGATAAAGAAACATTTTCTATATTTGCATTAACATATAGTATCATGCATGTAGTAAGAGACTTCATTCCTAATAACTGCAAAGATATTTAAAGGCTGTAATTAAAATCTAAAGCTATTTATACTGACACCATAACTGACATCAGAGACAATAGAGCAATGACAAAGCTTTATCCATGCATGATTGTAGCACTTCACAATAACCAGCTTGGTTAATGAAAGGTTAAATAATCCCACTGTTCTATAATTAGAAATTGGCCAATAAATCCAGGTAAAAGATTTTGGATATTATCTGGAGGATAGAATGAGACATTATTATAAAGTAATTCAGTTTTATGTTATAACTCTTGTCAAAACTCTAAATGATAGAAGCCAGTATAATAATAGAAGAAGCAATTCCTCAACTATTATTTAATACTTCTGTGTGATTTCTTAAATAACAGCAGGATACAACAGACTGACAAAGACAGCAACATTTCAGGAGTACCTTCCAGTGTGTGAATTTATATCTACAATGAACCTTTGTACTAATATCTTATTAAAAGTGAAATAGAGGGATTAAAATACAATAGAAACAAAATGAAAGACCTAGGAAGTGTGAAAATAGAATAGGAATAATTGAAACATAGTGCTGAATTTCTATAAATGAAAAATAATAGTCATTTAATTAAAAATAAACAATGGATCGATTAGAGAGCAGAGTAAATAGCCAAAAAAAAGTGTTAATAAATTGGAAAATAGATCTAAGGAAAATTCTGAGGGAATAACACAGAGAAATAAACAGATGGAAAAATACGAAAGATAAGTCAAGAAAAATATAGGTTAACATTGTTTGAAATGATGCATTCTCATTTATAGTTCAACACAATTTTCTTAGATATGAGCCAGAAGAAAAAAATAGTGTAATGATTCAACATTTCAAAACAGAAGAGAAAATAAGCTACTATGAACAAGAGTCAATAGAAAAAACAAATAGCATAATTAGACCCTGAAGAACCAAGATATAGTAATGATTCAAAGTGGATTATAAAATAATTTATAAATGAAAGTTTAAGAAAATAAAAATATGAAACTACAAAAACAAGCAAGCAATAAGATTTAAAATAACAAAGTAAATCTGAGAAACAAACCAGAAATGCAGAAGTAAAAAAAATAAAATCACTGAAACTGCAAGATAGATTTAAAGTGATTATTCAGAATTCAACACAGAGGAACAGAGAGAAGAATAACAGAAAAGACTAGTTGAGATATGTGGAGGCAGGAATAAAAGAGAGTAGCATGCATGTAATCTGAGTTCTAGAAGGGTAGAAATACAAAATTGAAGAAGTATATTTGAAAAGTTAGTGACTGCAAATTTTCAGAATGTAAGTGAGACATGAATTCTCAAGTTTAGAAAACATCCCAAATACCATAAGGATAAATAAAAATAAATCCAATTCAAGACATACTTAACGAATTGCAAAACTCTGAAGAGAAAGAGAAGACATCACAAATAACAGGAGTAAAGACAGTTTAGCTATAATGCCATGTCACTATAGGTCAGCTTAACAGAGTAATATTTTAATAGAGCTTTAAAAAAGATAACTATCAGTATCAAATCATACACTCGCAAAATATCTCAAGATGAAGAAAGATATCTGCAAGCAAACTAAAGAGTTTATTCAAGTACACATTCTTAAGAGGAAATATTACAGAAAGAAAAAATTAAAGCTATCTCAGGTTAAAGAAAATCCAAGAGGCAAATAAGAATGAAAAGCTAAAAATTTTACAACATGTGGATTAGCCACAAGTGTTCAATCATAATCATGTCTAACTAGTGGGATTAGTAAACAACTAGAGAAAACTTGTTTCTGAATAAAGATGTTACATTAGATAAGAATCATGCTATAGGAGTTAAAGGAAAAAAAGCACTTACCTCTTTAAAATATAAAATAAAGAAGAGCCAGCAGAGGGTTTAATAGGGGATACTACAAGAAAATGGAAAGAATGGAATAGAACAAATTCACAAAAGCAGAACTGTCACCAGAAAATGTTGTCATGAAACATTGGATATTTGTCAGACTTTCACCACGAAAAGCAGAAAACTTGAAAAAGGAAAATTTACTGAAACATTTGTCTTTTTGTGGAGGAGAAATGGAAAGGAATGGTGACACATGATAGATGATGGAACATGAATTGGCAGAATAAATGAAAATAGTAACAAAAAATCATTATGTGAATCAAAGATTCTCAAGCCTAACCTTATAATAGAAACATCTGTGGAAAGCAAGACCAGTGACCCAAATCCATGCCCACAGATTTTTTCATTAATAATTTTGAACTGGGCCTGATGATTGGTATATTTCAAAATCCTTACAGGTGACTTTAATGAACAGCCAGTGTTGATAAACCACAACATAATCAAAGGAAAAATTAGAAGGCAGGGAAAGAAATGATGTAATAAAAAACAGTAGGAGGCAAAGGAAAAAGAAAACAGGAGGATCTGTAAATGCATTGATTTTCTTATTTTTATTAATGGAAGATAAAATATGTAAACTTGTTAAATCACTGAATGTAGTATTACTATATTTATCAGTAAGAATGGAGAAACTAAGAAAGGTATCGAGATATTAAAATTAACTAAAATCAGATGAATAAAAAAATAGGAGGGGTACAAATAAAATATATTAATATTTTTCAAAAAAAATAGAAATCTATTGCTCAAAAAGAAAATGTAAGTCTAATAAATAAAGTTATAATTATAAAGGTAACCAGCAGTACAGAATATAACACTTCTCAATTTTCAAGAAAAATATACACAAAAACCAAAGACAACAGAGTGAATAATTTTTAAAGATATACAAACAGGGACTATATCCAATAATTTAACAGGACTGAGACCATCAATATCTGTCATATTGATACATGTGAGCTGTTTTAACTCATCTATTAATTATTAATTAATATTATCTGTTAATATTCTATACATTTAGTTACATATATAACTAAAACCAAGTGATTTAAAAATTTTTAATTAAACAATGGGTAAAGGAAATCGAGGCAACTATGAACAAAATGAAAATAGAGATTTTCAATGACAGCTAAAATGATAATGTAAGTAAAAATATATTTAATATAAAATATGCACAATTTATCTGAAGAATTATAAGAAACTCTTCAAAGACACTCATACCCAGAAAGTCTAGAATTTTTGGACAAATGGAAATGCTCTACCATGTTCTAAACTACAAAGAATCAATTCATAAAGATGCCGATTCTCCCTGAGTTAATAAAAAGCCTAGATAAATGATCCTACATTTAAAAATACAGACATTTAATGAAACCACTATCTGAAAAAAGTAAAGCATAGAAGACTAAATCATGAGCAATATTAAATAACAAGTTTGATTGTTTTCCTCCACCTCACCGAGTAGAAGGGCTAGGGCATTTTACTCCACTCTCTAGTACTAAGGTTAGGTCAGGCTTCAGGCTTAGTAAAAATACTAAGATAATTCAGAATATGGAAAAGTAGGTAAATATTTTAATAGCTTAACATACCATTTTATACTCTGGGTTATAAAAATTTCATTTGTATGAAGCCTTAGGAATCAACTGACCTCTGTCAGAGGACTGAAGGGAAAAAAAATGGTTATAATGTTTAATTTCATACATTGTATTCTTTGAGTGGATTTTTCTATAGCAAGACATGGGGAAGGGTGAGGAGCTTCCATGTCCTCACCAGGCAAGCCACCTTCCCAGCACTTTCATGTGTTCACAAACCCTGAAGCTCTCTAAATCCCTTTATTTAGGATTTTTATGAAGGTTGCATTATGAAGACACGATTGATTAAATCACTGGCTGCTGGTGATTAAATCTTCAGCCCCTTTCCTCTCCCTAGAGGTAAAGAGCTGGGCTAAAAGTTTTCACCCTCTAATCACAAGGTTAGTTCCTCTGGCAACCAATCTCCATTCTCCAAGAGTCAGCTCATTAGCATAAACCCAGGTGACTGAAAGAAGCTTATTATAAATAACAAAAGACATCCCTCTCACCCTTATAACTAAGGAAATTTCTGGGATTTTAGGAGTGCTATGCCAGGAATAGGAGACAGAGATCAAATATATATATTTCTTATTAAGTCACAGATAGTTTAAAAAATAGATAAAAGGCATGGATTCTATATTAAAGGAACAAATAATTTAATGGCAAAGGATGGGATAGATGGAGAATGGAGATAACAAACATGAAACTATTGAAAATCATTTAGAATCCAGAAGAAACTTACTCTTTTAGATTAATATATTAGAATATGCATGCCAAATTTAATTTTACTTACTTTAAAACAAATTTAATACAATCTTTAAAAAGGATGCTAAAATTATTTTCCTGACATTAAAGAATTAATTAATTAGTAAGTTTGATTGCCTTCTTTCATTACTTAAAATGCAATCTGTTTGTGGATAGAAGTTGTTATTATTTCATGTCATGCACTGACCAGCTGTTAATTTATATTAAGCCAGGTATATTTGTTTAAAAAGAGAGAATTATTCAAAAAATGATCAGATGTATTACCTACTCATTGCAATGAAATTTTATTCTAGTCATTTTTTAATTGCCCCTGGCTTTGTACAAGACTACAGATGGACTCCGTGGAAGCAAGGGAAAAAATTATTCATTTTAAAAGTAATTTTAGTAGAAATTCTCAAAAAAAAAGGCATAAAAGGAATATTTAAAGACAAAAATCATATGAAATTTATACATTTGTCTTTGTGAGCCAGACATAAATATTTTTAAAGTGTATAGATAGAAATAAATACTTTCCAAAGAACTTGATAATTATAGGGAAAGACAAATTTTAAAATTGATAACTGACCTATAGTTCCATGCTTTTTAACTGCATTATATTCTCTTGGTTTTTAGATTTGTTATTTTGTTTAAAAAAATATTTGTTTGAGCTATGCAGTTTTGTCAAAGTTTTTGTTCTATGTTTAAGGAAAAGAGCACCCTTACTGCAATTCAACATTTTATTTTAAAGGATGACTAATCATGTCCTTCTCCTCTTGTTCACACTTTCTGCTAAGCATATGAAATGTTTTGCAAATTTAGAACATATGCACCATCTGGCTTTGGTGTACATAATTCATACACTGAAAGGCAGCGTAGTTACATGACTGAAAGAAACTAATCTGGAGTCAGACCTTCCTTTGTCACAGGCTGTGTAAATATGGACAAATTATTTGCCATCTCCGATCTTCCTCTTTCTAAACTGTAAAATGAAGACAATACTTATCTATAAACTAGTAATTGCGTAAGTTTTACTTATGTATAAAGAAAAATTGAATCATTAATCAAAATCCATTCTTATAAAAAAGAAGGATTTTTTCCCTAGTCTAATATCTTTTATGAATTGATGCTAGTTCATATAATGACCATTAGAGGAACATAAAGCAGGAGAATATTAATTTGATTTTGAAGACAATAAAATGCCTAAGGAAGTATAGAGATGTTTCAATGAAAAGAGATGAGTTTTTTGAAGTTTAGCTAATTTACTAAATATTTAATGATGTGGGCACCAAACCAATTGAAAAGTATTGTGTTCCTTCATTCTAAATTATGGAATCCAAAAATAGACAAAATTTTCTAATAACAGCAAGAAATTATTAGTCCTATATTAATAATTTTGTAGTTTTGTGTTACATTTTAAAGAGGATGTATCCATATAATAAATTCCATTCTTGTTTTGTAATGCACTTGTGGTCCCAGGCCTCTTCTCCTATTTGGGGTTCTGGGTAAGTAAATGACTATGTCTATCACCTTAGTTATTAAGGACCTTTCTTTCCTGATTATCACAGAAGTACTGCTGATGTTAAGGGCCATGTTTTGGATGTCAAATAGCTCTACCTAACATGAGCCTCATGTATTCTCCCAGATGATATATCTCTGTAGGCTGCATAAACATACAAACTGGGCTGGACAAAAGAAATTAAAGTGATGCTCAGGATATGCTGCTATATCAACTATTAATTATAGTTATATATGCCAGCACTAATAGATAAACTAATAGATAAACAGTGTCAGCCACACGTGTCATTTCAAATTTTCTAGTCACCACACTATTTAAAAAGTAAAAATAACAAGTGAAATTAATTTTAACAATATTTTAATGTAGCATATCTACAATATAATTTCAACATGTAATCAATATAAAATCCTTATTGAGATATTTTCATTTTTTTCATATATCTTCAAAATCCAGTATGCGAGTCAATTCAAACAAGCCACAGCTCAAGTATTCAATAGACTTCTGTGGTTAGTGGCTTCCATATTGGATAATAAGTGAGCATATGACTAATCTGACTTAGGGAAAACCATGGTTACACATAATATTTCACCTCTTTAAAGCTCAAAATGTGACCACCTAGAGATTCATAGCATTAGGACCAAATATCAAATATCGATGTAATTTCTGATGGAAATTTCTCTGAAAGGGAAATTCATATCCTAGACCTGAGGACACACAAGAAAGCAGCATAACTGTCTTTAAATGTCTAAAGTTGTCTCAGAAGACCAATGCAAATACTCTTTGTTCAAAAGAAACTAATATTTTAAATGTATATTGAGGACTCCTTTGTTTTCATTTAAATCTAATGACAGAATATCATGCCTATTTGAGAACTGACATCCTATATTTCCATCGTGAGTAGAAGCCTCAAAGTACCCAATTCCTTCATTCTGTAATTATAATTCTTGTGTCTCAATCTCCTCTGGAAAGAGCCCCCACTTAAATGTTAAGAAGTCATTAAGAATTCATCTCCATTCAATCTTTCGAATTTCTGCCAAGATTGCCACCAGAGTGCCAAACAGCTCTTAGTTGTTTGTTGATTTGGGCTGAGTTGAATGGGCAGGCTACACTGAGTCTTTATTTCCCAATACAGTTTCTGAGCGTTCAGACTTCCTGTCAGATTTAATTTTGATGACTTCTGCTAGTTTCATTAGTGAAAACACTGAGAAAAATGGAGAAAAACATGAAAAATGTCTATAGTGGAATTATATTACAAACATGGATATTTCATGTCTCAATAGCTATCTTGGTCACGATTTGCAACTCGTCAACTGGGTATTGACTTTTTCAACAAAAAATGTTTTTTCCCTTTGTGAAATTAGTTTATTCTGATTTTTTAAAAAAGTATAATCAATATGGAAGCATAATATTTCTTTATCATTAATAATATGTGTGACATCTGGGAAAGAAAAATTGGACGTAGTTTTGCATTAGTAAAATACAGACAATTAATTGATATTAAATATACTAAGGGATGGTTTTTATTATAATCAATCTCTGTTTACAGGGTTTTGAAGAATTGCACTGATGAAATGTATTATTCAAAATATAATCTTGAAATCCTCTCCTCTGTCCTATACAAACAAATCATAGTTATCAAGCAGTGTTTGTCCTGTGAGTTTATCAAGCCACATACACTTTAAGGCTAAATGACTAAAAGTGAATGATTTTGCCTTATGGAGTCATTTAGAGTAAAAGAGATACAGTTTACTACTAAGTGATTGCCTAATCTTCCTTAATTCCAAGAAGTCTCAGCATAAAAATAACTTGAATAAATTCCAGAAGGGTAATAGTTAGAGAGACGATATCTGCTAAAAATTTTTACTTTTGAGGACTACAGAATGTAATACAATATTCACATGACTATGGGAATATCTTGTAAATTAGGAGAATATCCTTCATTGAAAACTTATGTTCACCTATTTAATTGCCCTTTTCAATTTCTACGTCAATTAAAAGAAATTAAATATAACTTTCCACTGTATAAGATCCTAGGAATTGGTTATTAAGTGGTCTGAAAATACTAGAGAAGAGATTTAAAAACTGGAATAGCTAGTTCGAGGATACACTTTTCTCATGAAATTTCAAAAGACAAAAAATTAGTCATTAGATGAAAAAAGACAGCTGTTTAAAATATGCAACTGAAAGTAGAAACAAAAACATATACATATAAAAACACATACATATATAAGTATACATGTATCTATTAAGGGAAAAAGCTATATATATTATATATGCATACATTATATATACACATATTTACATGCATACACATATATATTCCTCTCTTCCTTTAAAGTAGCACAAATGATACATCATGGGCCAAGTAGAGCACTTTATGCCTTTTAAGGTCACTTTTTATGTAGATTACTTGGAAAATTACTGTTTATCTCTCTTGTGTGACTTCCATGAAATCAGCATTCAGCAAGCCTGGCTTCCTGGCAAACAACGGAACATTGAGCTCATATGTGAGGAAAAAAGATCTCTCCAATGAGAAGGGAGGGCAAAGAATGGGAAAAGTGGCAACTCTGAGACAAAGGCGCAAAGCACGGTGATTCATAAGGACGGTGGGAGAGCAAAGCCTGCCTCCATGCCTGCCACAGTATACATTCCACAACTGGCACTTACTTGGCAGATAACCCATCAGGGCGCCAACCTTGGCAGCTTTACAAAGGTAACCTTTATGTGAAGAGGAACTGTTCTTCACAATGTCTCCAATATGCTTGCCACAAAAATTCTTTTTTTTCTCTCTAGGAAAAGGAGCACGTATATGGAAAAGCACATTTTATTTTTTCCTTCCCCACTTTACCCCTTGTTGCAAGGGCAACAATCATGGCTCTGTGAAAACTTTCCTATATAGACAATATGTTCTTCATACTCCTTAAGGACATGTAAATAACATTTAATTATAAGACACGATTACAATGGCTTTTATTAGTTCACTGCATTTTCCTTTCAATTAAGGGCCAGAGAATAACTAGTTCTCCCTAGTAACCTTTTGTGTATGGGTAATTCTGTGGGGCGGTCTCCTTCCTAGTGGGACAGTCTCTAACTGGAATGCTGCTTTCTGTTCAAGTGGCCCTTCTTTCATCCACATGCCACATTATAAAGGTGACCGTGTTGGTGGCCTTCTTGCTTCCATTTATATGACTATCAATTGCCAGTAATTTGTTATTCTCGGTAGTCATGTACTGACAATCAGAGATGCCAAAATATGTATGGTACCCTGTGCTTGAGAGAAAAAAAAAGCCCTCGTTTAAAGAGTCAGAGGGAATTTTAAACTCTCATAGTTAAAAGTATTAACTCAGTAGGAATAAACAAAAATGAAAATCTAACTTTGTTTTTTGATGATTACAGAAATATCAGGAACTGTCACAATACAAAAAAAAAAAAAAAAGTGTATTTGAAGAGTTTACATGCCTGCGCATGCATAGCAGGCTGCCAGCTGAGGCTGGTGGTAAGCCCATTCAGAAATTTCAAGTCATAGCTCCTTTGGGAATAATGTGCTATTGTGCCTGCTAGCTCCAAGTCAGAAATGGCTTTTTTTCTTCCAGCTGGCATCAGGCTTAGTGATGAATCACTTGCCTCTTTATATTTTTGCTCTTCTTATTTTGTTGAAGATTACTGACCTTGATTGATGGCTACATGCAACTGGTAAAAGCAGAAAATAACTGCTCTAGAGTAAAACAACAGGAAGAAAAAAGCAATACTATACTTCTGCCTTAGCTTTGTAGCTAAACTAGTCAGTTATGCTTCCCTAGGAGTGGGAATTTAGTTTCCTGTTTTGTCCCTCAGATATTATTATCTTTACTCATAATAGCCAGATCACGCTGTAAATCAAGGAAAATGGTTTCTACTGAACTGGCAAATATTTTTAAGCTAGATTGAATATGGCTTTGTTTTGAAAGAGTGTTCTGAACTATATAAAAAAAAATCTTATATGTACATTTTCTATGTATTGGAATATTTTTTATTTTTAGTATTTATCATGATTTTAATTAATTAGCTACTTATTAGTCATTTATCAAGAGTCTTCTATGATAAATAAAGCCCTGAGAGAGTAGGGACAAATCCATCTTGTTCACCTACCACATGACCTAGCACATATGAAGTACTCAATAAATATTTCAATTCTTTGGATAAATGACTGACACAAAGATGTATAATGTAATGTCACACTATATTATGTACTTTGCTATGAAAAATGCACCAAAATTACACATTTCTACGAAAATATGAGGAAGGAGAACAGTAAAAAGAGAGAAAGTGCTACAGAAGTCTGAAAGAGGAAAAATTTACTTTTTTGATGTGGAGGAGGAGAGATTAAAGCAAGCTACAAGGCAAGATTGGTGTTTAAGTCAGATATGGAAATCGAAGAGCAATAGAAAGTTCGAAGGGCTGAGAAGTATTGAAGATATTTGGGTAGAACAAATTGTTTGAAGCAGCAGGCTTATTTATGGAAGTTTTTGGAAATCATGCTGGACAAGACAGATTAGGATCAGTTTATCAAAAGCTTTGTATAACAAAACCAGAGGATTTAGATTCTATTTAGTCAAAAAGGGAGCTAGTAGACTATTAAGTGAGTAAGTACCACGATCAGAGTGAGTTACTGGGAAGACTAATCTGAGAGCAGTAGGAAAGGTTTGTTGCAGTGTGAAAAGGGAAGTAAGGAATTGAGTTAGAACACTATTGTTATAGTCCAGAAAGTAGATTATAAGAGTATGTAATATGGTGAAGGAGGAACATTTGAATTTGGGAGAGTGATGACTTGGAGTTTTTAATTATTAGTTAGCAGTCCATGTGGTACTGCTATCAGAAATATGGAGAACCAAATGATGAAAAGTTTGGATGACAAGATGATGAAATTTGTCTTAATCATGTTAGGTTATAGGTCATTTTTTTAATAAAGTTTGACAATGCAACTGGAATTTTAGAGTTTAATCTTAGTAATAGAACCGTGCAAGATAATGGGAAATACCAACATGAAAACCAGTGGATGGATCAAGTGGATTGGAGGTGAAGGTCATTGGTGCCAAGAAAGTGAAGTTCTTCAGAAGTCTGGAGGGCAGAGGGAAGGGTGAGCCAGAAGAGCAGGCAGATAAAAAAGAATTATTTACCTATTTCCCTGCTTCTGGGATCTGCTTTTAGCTATTTATCCAGAACTACAGTGGGAACTACAAATGGAATATATCAACCACTAAATATTTACTGAGCAGTCACTATATGCAAGGCATACTAATAGGCTCTGAAGGGATAGAAGGAAGTATGACTCATAGTTTCTTCTCATGAGAAGTTTATAATCCAGTTAGGGAGATGTCATTTATTTAATTACCAATTATTCACAAAATTAAGTAAGCACCTAGGTTGTACGAGGTACAGCTTCTCTTCTCTCCACTCAGAAGTCTCTTGTCCAGGCAAGGCATTTCAATTCTTTTAACTACTACTGTCAAATCCTTTTACCTACTCCCATTCTCCCTCTAATTTATCAATATTGCTCTTAATGTGTAGTATCAGTACTGTGTGCAGAAAAGTAAACTTATCAGCAAAAGTTGAAGTGTCATTATTATTTCCAGTGGTAAAATTCCTCAGATCAGGATATTATCTTTCCGTTAATGCAAGCAAAGACTGTTTATTGTTTGTTGGTTTTGTAGTAAAAATTTTTAGGTTTGAGCAATTCAGCATCCATTTCCCATTCTATTGGTAAGAGTGATATGATCCTTTCTGGGGCCAGCACTATGGTGTCATTTTCTGAAAAAACAAAACAAAACAAAACACCATTTTTTTGTTACACAAGCAATTTATTTTCATTATAGAAAAATTAGGAAATAGAAATAAGTTTTTAAAAAGACACCCCATGTTCTAGTTTTTAGATACAGAATGGTCACTTTGTCATTTAACTCAGAAATTTGTTAGCTTCTACATCCAGCAGCGCATGACTGCAGGACTGAGGTTTTCACTCCTTTCTACAATATTGAGATTCCTGGGTGACAGAATTGCCTCTTCTCTGTCCATCAGTTGCTATTTGTGCCTTTCCTTCTACTTTGCCCCAACTCTTAGATCTTAATCTTCCTGTCAGATCTAGGCTGCCACCACTGTCTGCATTGACTTGCTGCTCAGAGCTCATTGGGTGCTGCTTGCTTCTGTCATTTCATTTCCTGGCTTTGAAGAAACTGTCTGCAACCCTTCTCTAGGGTCCCTTGGCAGTTACTCTGTCTCCATCAGGGTTTGACACAACTGCCACTCTTCTCTAGAGCTTTCAGTGGGTTTCCTCTATGTCATATGCTACCCATATGGCTTTCACAGTCATATGGTCGTGCTCAAGCTGTGAGAAAGTGTTTCTAGGGAAAAACTAGTTGTATTCATTGCCACTGCACAGAGAACCTGCGTGTCTGGCACAAAACTCCATCTGTCATTTCTGATTAATGCCAATATGAAACCCAGTCACTCTTCCAGGAGATACTGACCTTGAATTCTTCCTCTGATTACTTTCTTGACTCAGATCTTACCATTGCCCGTTGCCTCCATTCCTGGGAAAGCTGCTAGAGAAATCGGCTCTGAAGGCCACCTTGATATTTCTGTGTCACCCCCTAATGGAGAATGCCTAGCTCACTGGAGTTCCGACCACTGATTCCCTTTCTCTTCTAGTGAGTGGGGCTCGTCTTAAGGCATATCAGTATCCTTGATACTAAGTTCAAACCTATAGTTGAAACTTGAAAGCCTCATTCAGATGGGCAAACCAAATAGGAATTTCATTAGGTTAAAAAGCTGAAAATTCTGGAGTGTGAGATAAACTGATTACAAGTAGAACTGTATACAGGGACTCAAATGACAGCTTCAAGACCTGGATTCTCTCTGCACATCTGAACTCTACTACTTTGTTGTTTCCACTTTCAGAAATGCTCTCTCACGCCAGTGGAAAGATGATTACTGTATAAAGAGGATGAATCAACATCTTTCCAGGTTGACATTTAGGGAAAAAAGCTGATCTTCCAGCTTCAATCGGAAAGTTACTATTAGGCTCAAATCAGTCCCTTGACAGTTCCTGAATTGATCATTATCTTAGGGCATGGTATAGGTCTGGCCGCAGAAGGACTTATATCACTCTAACCAATAGGATGGGAAATGAATGCTGAATTGCTCAAACTCAACAAATATTTACTACAACTATTTACCATTTGTCCCATGGTATACTGGTGAAAACACAAATGAGTGGGGTATTGTCAGTCTATACCTAGAAAGGTGTCCCATATACATATACCTGGAATTCTGAGACAACCTATTACATATACATTTTTATTTATCAAAAGTGAGTTCATATTAGGTACATTGTTTTGTAAGCCTATTTTTTAAAATTTCAACAGTATCTCATGCTTATCTTTTCATATGAATATATATAATTATATATATTTTTTGGTTTTATAAGAATCAATTGAAGTGACTGTCACAATATATTTAACCATATGCTTTCTTTATTATTGAATATTTGGTTTTAAAATTTTAAAGTAATTATCAATAGCTCAGCAGTAAATATTTGTGAGGCTGGTACTTAGGTACATATTTTTCATTGCCTCCTCCTTAGAATGAACTATTAAAAGTGGAAATTTGTGGCTAAGGTATGCACTTTTTTAAGGCTCTTGATACATATTGACAATAAGGTGCAATTCTCTCTTTCTCTCTCTGACACACACATTCATATTAGACTGTTAGTTTCATACAAAATTTCAGGTCAGTCTTAATTTCTCACACATATAAACTGCTGCTAAACTAGGTATCCTCGTTTAAGTACAAAAGCAATCTATAAGCTTTAATCTTTAAGATTTTTAAAATCCTGTTTCTGTACCATGTCTTTTTAGTTACACAATCCAGGTTTGTGTCATCTGTGAATGCCATAAACAGACCTTCAGTATCTTCATCCAAGTCTTTAATAAAAATCCAAACAGTACAAAACCAAAACAAGGTCTCGTTGCAGTCTACTAAAGTCCCCTTACAGGCTGATATCAAATTACTAGAACTTTAGAATCTTTGAATTTTAGAATTCAAAGGAATCAGGTCAGAATTAAATAGCCCAAATGCTTATTTTTTTCAACCAATTAGGAAACAGACCTAGAAAAATTTAGTAATGTTTACAAGGTCACACAGTTATAATGTGACATGCCTTGCTTTTAGTGTACTTACAGTAGCCCTTCCATTTATTAACTCAATCTACTTTTTCTCACTGTGTTAACATTATAATTAAAACTGTTTGATATATATATATATATATATATATATATATATATATATAGTCTCTTTCATAGCTTGAAGATCTTTCTCCTTTATGAATATTAAAAAGAAAATTAAGTTGGATGAGACCTTGGTTTCTAATACCTGTTCACTTGTTCAGAAAATAGGAAACTATCAGCAGAAAGAGAAAATGACTTGCCCAAGAGTAATGTTGAGTCAGTTGCCTTTGTCATTTGTGCACATCACATCATATTCCCTGAGATAATTTCTCATGCTTTTTAATTGCAACACATCTCTAAAGTTCTTTTATGTTTAGAAATTTTGGGCCTTATCTTGTTCAGTAAAGACTTTTGTCTTTCTGATTCATACAACTTCTATTCATACAGCTTCTCACTAATCTTGTGGTTTAATTTGGCCATGTGGATGTTGAGAAACCAGTATTGAGTGTATCATTTACATATCACATAAGACTGAGGTAGACTTCCAGATCCTACATACAGAAGGAATGCGAAGGAGAATGAGGGCAGTACAGGACAAAGATCTCATGTAAAACATGTTCCATGGGTTTTCCTAGTCCCTTTTCAAAGGTTTCTTTAGTTGCCATCCTTTTTAAAATTTTAGAGCATTTTTCAATGATTACATAGGTAAGATTCTTTCCCTTGAGACCATTCCAAATTGTCTCTCTTATCACAAGGCCCATTTCTGTATAGCAGTATGTTTTTGCCCTAAACTTTTGAAATACCTTTTCTTAAACATGGGTGGAACTATTCGTCCCCATGCCTTACTGTTACTTGGTAACAATCATCCTTATCATTGTTGTTGCCATACCACCATATAGCACTGTAGCCTCTACCCAACATCATTGCCATTTCTGCATTGTCACTTCTTTTTCAATGATGATTAAGATTAAGTAGAGAGTCTTCCTCTAAGTGGACTCACAGTTGTCTGGAGGACTCTTCCATTTCTGATGTTTCCTAGCAAGACCTAGTATTGGATGTATAAATCCATTTAAGTCAGTGATTCAGTATTGCAAAGCCTATGCGGCTGCTGACATTATCCATTCTCTATGATCAGCCTTACTGGTATTAAAGATGGTTTATATATTTTTCCTATTCTCTTTACATTCTCTTTGTCTAGCTCTTCTCACTGTTAGCTCAGGCAGGGAAAAAATGAATGTTACCTGTTTGGCTCTGTCTAATGCCACACTTGGGACCCATGTCTGGAAACATTGACCACAACTCAAATGCCCGTGATAAAGCATTTTACTCATTTACATGGAATCTCGGTCCTATACCCTCCTCATCCTTCTTCTCATCCCATCTTTCTGTAGGATTCAGAAATCTACCTCATTTTTATGTGGTAGGTAAATGGTATACTCAACACTGGTTTTTCACCATCCATATCAGCAGCGGGGATAGGTGAGACTTCTGGAGAGAGGTGAAAAGAATGATAATATGGGATTCCAGAGCTGAAGCAGAAATAATCCTACATATGTGTATGTGGGTTTTGGTAAGGGCGTGGATCACATTTTCATATATGGGCACTTAAGAGAAATGAACATGAAATATTCCTTCAGAGTTTTCTCTCTTTCATTTTAGGCTAACTCTGTGAAGTCTTAAGGACCATGAGGGCCTTTATGGAGAGCTAAAGAGTATGATTTCTTTCATTTCAGTTTCAGAATTTCAAGACAGTGGGGCCTGGATTCTGTAGGGCAGCACAGAGCTTGCGGAGAAATCAGCTTTGGCTTCAGGCTACAGAGTACAAGAATTGATTTGCTTAATTAGACAAAAATCCTGTGATAGAACCTTCTTCTCCCTTTTAGATCTATAATATCTATAGATCTTAGCCTATTCAGGTTCGGTGTAGCCTGCAGAAGTCTTTTTCCTTTGTATTCTCTTGTTTCATCTGGTTTTAACAGCTGTTAAATCTGTACCCTTATTCTGGGAGAGAAGGACAATGTAAGCTTCTAATAGGATTTAAAAGGTCAGAAATTCCAATTGTCTCTTCCATCTCCTCTGTAGATGCTCTATGGTCTTCTGTCTTCATCCCTTTAACAGAATTGAGACTGAGCTGGTACTAATTATTTACACCTTAATGTGACTGAGTTTCATAGACAAGCTCAGGCTTGCTTAGATAGCAGCCAGCTCACTCCCAAGGGACCTGGTGCTGAAGGAATATGTGTAACTAAAATACCAGGCTACAGTTTAACAGTGCTGCCTCCAATTATTTATAACTGTATTGATATAATAATAGATTTGTGAGCTGCCCTGAAAATTTAACCACCATGCATAACATGTTGTAGAAGTTCTCTATTTCTGCTTTGCAAAGAGATTTTTTTTTTTTAAATCAGGAATGAATATTGCATTTTTGAAATGCTTTTTCTGAATCTGTTGAGATAATTATGTATTTATTTCTCTTTTGGTTGATACAAGAAATAACATTGATAAATTTTTGAGTGTTAAATCAAAGTTGCATTTTTAGAATAAACTCCACTTGGTTATAATGTATTATTCTCTTATTTTGTTATATTTGACATGTATTATTTTTGCTGATGTTTGCATCTTTGTTCATGCAGGATACACATCGGTGATTTCTTCTCTGTTTTGTTTTTGTCTAGTTTTGGTATCAGAGTAATGCTGGCCTCATTCAGAAGGGCTGGGAAGTATTCACTTCTTTTCATTTTTCTGGAAATGTTTGTGTAAAATAGTAATTCTTCTTTCAATGTTTGTGAATATTCACCAGTGAAGCCATCTGTGCCTGGAGTTTTATTTGTGGGAAGATTTGTAACTACAAACTCAATTTATTTAACAGACATAGGGGGGCTATTCAGGACATCCAAGCTTATTTTTGAGTGAGGTTTGTTAGTTTCTTTCAAGTTATTTGTTTACTTTATCCAAGTTGTTGAATTTATTGGCATATAGTTTTCTATAATAGTTTTTATTATCCTTTTAATATCTTTAGAATTGGTAGTCCTTTCATTTTTCTCATTCCTATTGTTGGAATTTTGTATTATTTTGCTTTTTTCCCTTGTAAGGCTGGTTAGAGGTTTATCAATTTTAATCATTTCAAAGAAGTGGCTTTTGATTTTATTAATTTTATTAATTTCTCTATTATTTTTGTTTCCAATTTTATTGATTTTCATAAAGATATTTATTATTTCTTTCCTTCTACTTACTTTATGTTTAACTTATTTTTCATTTCTAGGTTTTTTAAATTGGAAGCTGAGGTCATCGATTTGAGACCTTTTCTCTTTCCTAATATAGCCATTTAGTACTATAAATTCTCTTCTAAATACTGCTTTAGAAACAGCCCACAAATTTTTATATGCTGTGTTTTCATTTTAATCAGTTCAAACTTTATAATTTCCCTTTGATTTCTTTTTCTAACCCATAGATTATTTAAAATTGTGTTTAGTTTTCAAATATTTGGGATTTTTCCAGAGATCTTTCTGTTATTATTTTCTAATTTACTGCTATTGTAATCAGAAAACATACTTGAATGACTTGAATTCTGTTGAATTAATTGGGATATCTATCATGACCTTACATGGTCCATCTTGGTAAATATATGTGCATGTGATAAGAATATATATTCTGTGATTGGTCATAATGCTCCATTATGTCAATTATGCCTAGTTGGTTAATAATCTTGTTCAAAATGTCCGTATTCTCACTGATTTTTTCCTATTTGCTCAATTATTAAGAGAAGGATATTGAAATATCCAACTACTTTATGGCTTTGTCTACTTCTCTTGAGGTTTTGTCAATTTTCATTTCATGTAGTTTGAAATTCTCTTATTATGTATACAAATGTCTAGCTTATTATGCCATCTTGGTGAATTGACTTGCTTATCATTATGAAATGACTTTCTTTATATCAGGTATCATTTTTATGCTGAAATCTAGTTTGATATTGCTATACTATTTCAGCTTTCTTTTGACTAGTGTTAGCATATCTATTATTATCCTCAAACTTGTGAACTATTTGTGTCTTCATATTTGAGGTGCATTTTTTATAGGCTGCATCTAGTTGTGCCTTGTTTATTGACATAATTGAAAAACCTCTGATTATTAATTGGAGTGTGTAGATCACCTACACATTTTGTGTTTATCAACATGGTTTAGTTTTTTAAATTAAGTAATTAATTACTTAATTGAAGACAAGATTTAATTTTTCCCCCCATCTACCTAACCCCTCCCACCTCTCTCCTACTTTCTGGTAACCACTAGTCATTTAATTGTTTATGAGTCTCTGTCTGTTTGTCCTGTTCATTTGTTGCTTTTAGGTTTATATCCCACATATAAGTGATATCATGTGATTTTCTACTTTTTTGGTCTGGCTTATTTTGCTTAGCATGATTATTTCAAAGTTCATCCACATTGTTGTAAATGGCAGTATTTCATCTCTTCTTATGACTGAGTAATATTCCATTGTATAGATGTGCCACAGCTTCTTTAGCCAATCACCTATCGTAGGACACTTCAGTTGCTTCCATGTCCTGGCCACTGTTAATAATGTTGCTATGAACATCAGTGTGCAAATATCTTTTTGGATAAGAGTTTTCAAGTCTTTGGGGTAAATACCCAGTAGCTGGATTACCAGATCATGTGGTAGCTCAATTCTTAGTTTTTTGAGGAAACTCCATACTGTTTTCCATAGTGGCTGTACCAATTTGCAATCCCACCAGCAGAGTATGAGGGTTCCTATTTCTCCACATCCTCTGCAACATTTGTATTACTTTTCCTGTGGAGTATATCTATTCTAACAGGTGTGAGTTGGTATCTCATTGTGGTTTTGATTTTCAACCCCTAATAGCTAGCGATGTTGAGTATCTTTTCATATATTTGTTGGCTATTTGTATGTCCCCTAGGGAGAAGTGTTTGTTCAGGTCCTCTGCCCACTTTTTGATTGGATCATTTGTTTTTCTGTTGTTATTGAGTTGTATGAGTTCTTTGTGTATTTTGGATCTTAGACCCTTATCAGAGGCTTTGTTTGCAAATATATTTTTCCATTTGGATGGTTGTCTCTTTACCTTATTGACAGTGTTTTTGCTGAGCAGAAGTTTTTTAGTTTGTTGTAGTCCCATTCGTTTATTTTAGGTTTTACTTCCCTTGCCTTTAGGTCAAATTTATAAAATCTTTAAGTCCAAGGACCTTGAGTTTCGCTCCTATGTTTTCTTCTATGCATTTTATTGTTTCAGGTCTTATATTCAGGTCCTTAATCCATTTTGAGTTATTTTGGTGTGTGGTGATAGACAACAGTCTAGTTTCATTCTTTTGCAGGTGGCTTTCCAGTTTTCCCAACACCATTTATGAAGAGGTTTTCCTTTTTCCACTGTATGTTTTTGGCTTTTTTGTCAAAAATTATTTGCCCATATAAATATGGGTTTGCTTCTGGACTCTCAATTCTGTTTCACTGGTCAATTGTTTTGATGCCAACACCATGCCGTTTTGATTACTATTGCTTTGTAGTATAATTTGAAGTCAGTCAGAGTGATGCGTCCAGCCTCATTCCTTTTTCTCAGGATGGCTTTGGAATTTCGGAGTCTTTTGTGCTTCCATACAAATTTGATAATTTTTTTTTGTTCCATTTCTTTAAAAAATGCCGATGGGATTTTGATGGGGATTGCATTAAATCTGTATAATGCTTTAGGTAATAAAGTTATTTTAACTATGTTGATTCTTCCAATTCAAGAACATAGAATATTTTTCCATTTCTTTGTATCTTCTTTGATTTCTTTAATAGAGTCTTACAGTTTTCATTATATAGGTCCTTCACATGTTTTGTTAGATTTATTCCTAGATATTTTATTCCTTTTGTTGCAATGGCAAAAGAAATTATTTTTTCCACTTTTTCTGACACTTCATTATTAGAGTATAGGAATGCTATGGATTTTTGAACATTGATTTTATATCCAGAAACTTGACTGTATTTGCTTATTGCTTCTAATAGTGTTCTTGTGGAGTCTTTAGGGTTTTCTATATAGAGAATCTGCAAATAGTGACAGTTTGACTTCTTCGTTTCCTATTTGGATGCCTTTTATATCTTTCTCTTGCCTGATTGCACCCGCTGCTGTATGCCTATTTATATTTTCCAGTTCTTGATTCAGTCTAGGAAGGTTGTGTTTTTCTAAGTACTAGTCCATTTTTTCTAGGTTATTAAATTTGGTGTTATATACTTTTTTATAGTATTCTGGTATGATCCTTTGTATTTTTGCAGTGTCTGTTGTTATTTTCCCTCTTTTATCTCTGATTTTGTTTATTTGTGTCTTTTCTTTTTTCTTTAGTGAGTCCAGCTAAAGGTTTGTCAATTTTATTAACCTTCTCAAAGAACCAGCTCTTTGTTGCATTTATTTTTTTTAACTATTTTCAACTTCATTGATTTCTGCTGTAATTTTGATTATTTCTTTTCTTCTGCTGACTTTAGGCTTCATTTGTTCTTCCTTTTCTAGTTTTTTAAAGATGAAGTGTTAGGTACTTTCTTTAGGCTCATTCTTGTTTTTGGAGATAGGCCTGTAATGATATGAACTTTCCTCTTATGACTGTTTTTGCCATGTCCCAAAAGTTTTGATAGGTTGTAATATCATTATCATTTGTTTCAATGTATTTCTTGATCTCTCTTTTTATTTCTTCCCTGACCTAGTCATTCTTCACTAGTATGTTATTTAATCTCCATATATTTGTGCTTCTTTCTCTTTCTGTTTTCTTTTTACAGTTGATCTCTAGTTTCAAAGCATTGTGATCAGAGAATATGGTTGGTATGATTTCAACCTTCTTATATTTGTTGTGGCTATCTCTGTGTCCCAATATGTGGTCAGTCCTTGAGAATGTTCCATATGCACTAGAGAAGAATGTATAAGCAGCTGTTTTGGGATGAAAGGCTCTGTAAATGTCAATTATGTCCAGTTGGTCTTATGTATCCTTTGAGGATCTTATTTCCTTATTGATTTTCTGCTTGGATGATCTGTCCATATCTGACAGTGGGGTATTTAGGTTCCCTACTATGATAGTGTTTTGGTCTGTTTCTCCCTTTAGTACTGTTAGTAATTGCTTTATATATTTTGAGGCTCCCTGATGGGGAGCATAGATATTAATGAGTGTTATGTCTTCTTGGTGTATGATTCCCTTTATCATCATGAAGTTCCCTCAGTATCTTTTTCTTTTGAAGTCTATTTCATCTGATATTAGTACCACTGCTCACGCTTTTCTCTTAATGCCATTTGCCTGAAATATCATTTTCCACCATTTCACTTTGAGTCTATATTTGTTTTTGGAACGAAAATGTGTCTCCTGGAGGCAGCATATGGTTGGGTTTGGTTTTGATACAATCTGCAACTCTGTTTTTTATTGGTGAATTCAGTCCATTTACATTTAGGGATATTAATGAAATATAAAGCCTTCTTACAGCCATTTTAACTTTTGCTTTCTAGTAGCTCAGTGTTTCCATTGCTTCCTTGTCCTTGTGTTTCTGTTTTCATTATTTTGGTTGGCTTTTGTGGATTTTCCCTCTGGTCCTTCTTGTTTTATGTTATATATGAATCTTTGGTGCGTGGTTACCATTATGAATATGTAAAGGATATACACACACACACACACACACACACACACACACACACAGTCATCCCTTTTCTTTGATATGTGTCTTATTTCCACTCTCCTTTGTTAATTTGGATTTTTGAATCCCCTTTTCAGTCATATTTGTCTCAATATGTCCCTATGTATGCTGAACGTTCATTACTATCTTGATATAGCAAATCTCTTCTTATTTTAAACTTATAATGTCTGTTTCTGGTAAAGGTTGCACTCCTCTGTTTTATCAGCCTGCTAGTCACCTTACTCCTAATCTTGTTTTTCCTTTTTTTTTTTTTTTTTTTGTTATTTTGTTTTAGGTGAGCTGACTCCTTTCAGTATTTCTGCAGTGCAGGACTCATAATGGAGAATTCACTTAATTTTTGTATGTCAGGAAAGGTCTTAATTTCTCCTTCATATCTAAAGGAGAGATTAGCTGGATGCATTATTCTTGGCTGGTAGTTCCTTTCATTTAATAGTTTGAATATTTGATTACACTCCTTTCTGCCTAGTAAGGCTTATGCTGAGAATTCCAATGATAACCTAATGAGTTCTCCTTTGTAAGTTACCATCTTCTTTTCTCTGGCTGCCCTGAGAATTCTGTCTTTGTCTTTGATTTTTGATAATTTTTATACAATGCGTCTTGGTGAAGGTCTTTTTGGGTTGAGCTAATTGGGTGTTCTGTCAACTTCTTGAATTCCAAGCTCCAGCTCATTCCTTAGATTTGCAAACTTCTCATCCACTATTTGTCTGAAAATGCTTTCTAATCTCTGCTCCTTTTCCTCCCCTTTGAGAATTCTCATTATTCTTATGTTTCCTCTCCTGATGGTATCAGCTAATTCTTGTATTTCTTTTTCATTATTTTTCATTCTTTGGTTTCTCTTTCTTCTTCTTTCTGATTTATTTTTAGATTTCTATCTTTGATATCACTGACTCTTTCCTCCATTTGGTCAACTCTATTTCCCAAGCTTGCTATTTCATTTTTCAACTCTTACAGTGTGTTCTTTATCTCCAGAATGTCTATTCAGTTCTTTTTGAGAGTTTCAATCTCCTTGCTAAAGAACTCATTCTGCTCATCTAGTTGTTTTTTCAATTCCTGAAAATTTTGATGTGCTTCATTTTGGATCTTATTGAGTTTTTCCTGAAGTACCATCCTGAATTCTCTGTCATTTAAGTCACATATTTCTACGTCTGTAAGCTTCTTTTCTGGAGATTTTTCTCTTTCTTTCTGAGATGCCTTGTCACGTTGGTTGTTCATGATGTTTAATGGACTTTTATGTTTCTGGACATTAATAGAAGGGTATTCTGTTGTTTTTCCAGAAAGAAGTTTTATTATATAATGGTCCCTAGCCTGTTTCAAAGAAGGTGTTTCTCTTTTGGTTTCCAGTAGGTGACGTAGAGCCTCTTGGATCTCTGCTTTATGTAGTCTTAATAATGTCGTTTTTTTCTTATAGATGTGTAAACACACTCGCTACCCTTGGTCTCAGTTCCTATTAGTGTTTGCAACAGTTTCAGTAGTGTTTGCTCAGATTTCCCTGGGGCTCTGTGGAATTCCGTCTCAGAGGGTATGAGGGGAGGGGCACTCTGGATTGGGGGATGAGGGTTATGGCTCAACTTCTGTTTTGCTACTGCAGCTGGTAAAAATCAATTATTGTTTCTCTGCTGTCCCCACTTTTCTGTCATCCCTGTTTCTCTGCCTCTGCCCTTATGATGGCACTGCCACTGGCTGCCGACCACAGGGGAGCTCACAGCTCTCCCAGGCAGGACTATTTAAGGAATTCACTGCACCTTCTCCCTGCCCTCTTCTCCTACAGCAAGCTCTGGCTGTCAGAGGCAGCTTTTTTGTTTCTCCCAGTCCACTGCCAGCCACTCAGGGTTCTGACCTGTGGTAGCTCTTATGTGTAAATCCCATGCTCAGACGTGCTGGTGTGCAGTTTCGGTGTTTTTTGTTGAGTTTTAGATGTGCAGGTTATTGTTGTTTCAATGGGAGAGATCTGGGGACATCTTTCACTTCACAATGTTTCTGACATGGTTTAGTTTAAATCTATCATATTGCTACTTGCTTTCTATCTGTCCCACCAGTTATTTATTCTCTTTTGAAATATTTTCAGACTTCTTTGGGATTAATTATTTTTTGTGATTTAATTTTGCTTAATTTTTGACTTATTAGTTATAAATCTTTGTTCTGTTATTTTATTGGACACTTTAGGGTTTATAGTATACATCTTTAGCTAGTTATAGTCTACTTTCATATGATATTATACTGTTTCATCAGTAATACAAGAACCTTAAACTAATATGCTTCCATTTTTTCTCTTCCAGCCTTTAAGCTAACATTGACATACATTTTATTTTTATATATGTTATGAACTCCATAATACAGGGGTTTTTACTTTTGTTTAAATAATTGATACCTTTTAAAGAGTTGTACATAATAGAAAAAAAATTTTTTATACACATGTAGTTGTAGTTTCTGATACTCTTTATTCCTTGGCACAGATCAGATTTCTTTCTGCTATCATTGTCTTCTTCCTGAAGATCTTGCTTTAACATGTCTTGCAGTGCTGTTGTACTTCTGTGAATTCTTTCATCCTTTGTATGTCTGGAAAAGTCTTTGTTTTGCCTTTGTCCTTGAAAAATTTTTTTTAAGTTAAGTTTTTTCTTTCATGTTTGATCACTCTAAAATAAGTATCAGTTCTGAGTTGGTTTTCCTCAATTGATGAATTTACTTTTATTTTACTGCTTACATATTTTATTACTTCTTTTCATGCCTGGTAATTTTTGATAGAACGTTAGGCATTGTGAATGTTACCTTGTTGGGTGTTGTGAATATATTTTTAGAAATATTCTTGAACTCTTCTATAATGTAGTTTTGTTTCTTGAGAAATTGATTCTTTTAGGGGTTGCTTTTAAGGTTTGTTAGGAATCAGAGAAGTTTTCATTCTTAGGCTAATCATTTTCTGTCAGTAAGGTAAAAACAAACAAACAAACAAAAACTATGTGTACTCTACCAATGTCCCTCAATTCCTGAGGTATTTTTAGTTTGGTTGGTTTGAAAAGGCACTATTCTCCATCTCATATGAGCATTGGAAATTGTTACCTTGAATTATTTCCAAGCTGCATGTAGTTTCTTTAGTGCAGGCACTAATCAGTACACAGGTGAATACTCGATGGGGATGCCTCATAGAATTTTGGATATTATAATATTCTCTCTGTTTGTAGCTCTCTCCTTTGTGGTACTTTTCCTGAAAACTTTAGATACTTGGATATTCCCAGAATCTCAGCTACATCTTCTAATCTCAGGGAGTCTGCCAATCTCCACATGGTTTCTTCCTCCCTGCACTAGTCTGCAAACTCTCTAAAGGCAGGCATAGGGCTCATCTAATTTATTTCCCATCTCTCAGGGATCACTGTGTTTTATTGCCTGATGTCAGTGACTTGCAAACCATTATTACATGTATTTTGTCAGTTTTCTGTTGTTTCATGTAGGAGGATAAATCTTGTCCCTTTTACTCCATCGTGGGTGGAAACAGAGTCTATAAATTTTTGTAAAGAGAAAGTATATTCACAATCTCAAACAACTGACTAGGAACCAAATTTGAAAACATTAACTGTTTTTTTTTTTAAGTCAGATATTGGCTATATAATAAACTCCTGCATTCAGAATTAGAAAATAATTAAAGATAATTTTCACTGTATTGTGCTATAAAGAATTTTTGTCCATAATGAGACCTTAAGATACTTAAAATAAAGTGAAATATCTTTTGAGACATCAAAAATGTTAGATTATTTTAGCAGAAATTTATGGTGCCAAATTTTTTGTATACATAGTAACTCATTTGAAGAGAATACTTGTATCATTTTTCTGCTATTTAGAATAAAATCTGCGGCTGTCCAAAAAGTCTTAATTGTTTTACACATTTTTTTAACATGTTCTTTGTCTCCTTATTTTCTCTCTAAACACTGTTTCTCCTGTGTTTCTTTAATTTAAAAATTTTTCGATTATAGTTGGCATGCAATATTATATTAGATCAGGTGTACAACATGGTGATTGCACATTTATATAATTTGCAAGTGATTATCCCAATAAATCTAGTACCCATCTGACACCATACATAGTTTTCACATTATCAACTATATACCTTATGCTATGCTTTCCATCCCCATGACTATTTTGTAACTATTAATTTGTACTTCTTAATCCCTTCTCCCTTTTCACATCACTTCTAACCCACCTCCAATCTTGCAGCCATCACACTGTTCCCTGTATCTGAGTTTGTTTCTGTTTTGTTTGTTTATTTTGTTCTTTAGATTCCACATGTAAGTGAAATCATATGACATTTGTCTTTCTCTGTCTGACTCTACTCAGTACAATACCCTCTAGGTCCATCCAAGTTGTTGCAGATAACAAGATCCATTCTTTCTTAAAGCTGAGTAATATTCTATTGTATATGTGTACCACCACTTTTTTTATCCATTCATCCACTGATGGACACCCAGGTTTCCTCCATACCTTGGCTATTGTAAATAATGCTACAATGAAAATATAGATGCACATGTCCCTTGAAAGTAGTGTTTTGGGGTTCTTCAGATAAATATCCAGAAGTGGAATTACTGGGTCCTTCTTTGCCTCTAGCTATAGCCTCTGTTTTAAAGTCTATTTTTTCTGGTATAAGCATCACTACCCTAGCTTTTATTTTTCTGTTTCCATTTTCATGAACTATCTTTTTCCATTTATTTACTTTCAGCTTGTATGTCTTTCAATATGAAGTAAGTCTCTTATAGGCAGGACATGTAAGATTCTTGTTTTCTTATCCATTCAGCCACCTTATCTCTTGATTAGAGCATCTAATTTACTTACATTCAAAGTAATTGTTGATGGATGTTGCCATTTTATTATTCATATATTTTCCTACTTCTTTAAGGAGTCCCTCCAACATTTCTTGTAATGCTGGTTTGGTGTTGTTGAACTCCTTTAGCTTTTTCTGGTCCGAGGGGCTCTTTATTTGTTTGTTTTTTTTTTTTTTATTCTAAATGATAGCTTTGGCGGGTAGAGTAATCTAAATTGTGGGTTATTACTTTTCATAACTTTAAATATTTCATGCCATCCCTTATGGCCTGTAAAGTTTCTGTTGAGAAATCAACTGACAGTCTTATGGGAGCTCCCTTATAGGTAACTAACTGCTTTTCTCTTGCGCTTTTAAAATTCTCTTTTTCTTTAACCTTTGCCATTTTAATTATAATGAGCCTTGGTATAGGCCTTGTTTGGGACTCTCTGGCACTTCCTGGGCTTGTATGTCTATTTTCTTCACCAGGTTAGGGAAAATTTTTGTTGTTATTTATTCAAGCAGGTTTTCAATTTCTTATTCTGTCTCTTCTCCTTCTGGTATCCCTATGTTATGAATGTTTTTATGTTTGATTTTGTCCTAGAGACTCTTCAGTTTTTTGGATTCTTTTTTCTTTTTGCTGTTCTGATTGGGTGCTTTTTGCTACTGTATTTTCTAAATCACTTTTTCAATCCTCTGCTTCATCTAATCTACTATTGATTTCCTTATAATATATTCTTCATTTCAGTTATTGTATTATTCATTTATAACTGGTTCTTTTTTATGTTTTCTATCTCTTTATTAAAGCTCTCACTGAGCTCATCTACTCTTCTAAATTTATTGAGCATCCTTACAACCAATGTTTTGAACTTTGCCTCTGGTAAATAGCTTGTCTCCATTTTGATTTGTTCTTTTTTTCTGGAGCTTTGTTCCGTTCTTTCATGTGGGGTATGTTTCATTGTCTCCTCATTTTGGCTGCTTCCTTGTGTTTGTTTCTATGTATTAGGTAGAATTAATATGTCTTCTGGCCTTATGTAGTAGGTGTCTTGTTGAGCCAAGTCTCCCCTGGCCACCTGAACTGGATGCTCTATGTGTGTCTCTTGTATGGGTTGTGTGTACCCTCCTGGTGTAGTTGAGCCTTGGTGTTTGCAAATCAATGGGAGTGATTGACCTTTAGGATGATTGGTTATGAGGACTGGCCAGTGAGGGGTTGAGCCTATGGAAAAAGATTTGCTTTAGCAGGGCTCTGGTGCCTGTCTAATCTGCCCTTTAGGTTTGTCATCCTCAACTGTGGCCCCAGGTGGTACTCTGGCTAGGTCCAAGTCCACCAACAGGTGTGCCGGACATGGAGCCTCCTGAGACTGTCCCGCTGCAGGCCAAGTTTAGCTGCAGCCTGTGCTCTGCATGGGGTCACCTAGCAAGAGTCATCAAGCAACCCCCAGATGGCCGTCACCCAAGTTGGGCTTGATGGAGCCTCAAGAGGCTTAGCCATGAACCAAGGCCAGCTGCCATTAGTGCCTGGCTTGGAGCTCCTCAGCAAGAGATACAAAGCACACCAAGGCCAGATGCTGCTTGTTTAGTTTTATGAATCTTTGAGATATTTTAGTAGAGTCTGCTGCATGACTCAGGACAGGCCATTTGTATAGAAAATCCAGTGGATTCAGCTTGGGTGGGCCTGCAGTTTGGGTGGCGTAGGGGTCTCAGGGAGTCAGCAGGGTGGGATGACCAATGTTAGTTAGATTGATGGAGACTCCAATATGGCACCCTTCTGCCTCTGCACACCAGGAATGGGGAGGATTCAACAAAGGAATAATGGCTTCTGCCAGCTCTTCTGTCTGGGAGAAAGCTACCCCTATAGCCTTTGCCCTGAAGCTAGATAATTCAGTTCCTCTCTGTATATCCTTTTCAAGCTGCTTCCCCAGTGCTGGAGCTCAGAGTGAATGAGTCCATCAGTGAGTAAGTCTGCACATGCAGACCCCTTAAGAGGACTATCTGCAAATCTAGCTGCCCTCCATCTCACTCAGCCACTGTCTCCACTGGTTTTCACAGCCAGAAGTTGTGGGGATGTCTCTTCTTGGCATTGGAAACTTGGGCAGGGGAAGCCCCTGTGAAGCAGGGACCCCTCACTTCTCTGGGTAGATCTCTGTAGCCAAGAAATCCCTCCTGATGTTCAACTACCACAAGCAACTGCTAGCCTGTTTTGTGTCTCTACCCCCATACCAGTCTCGAGGTGGCCTCTTCTGTGTGACACCATTTGTAGGACTTCTATTCAACTGAATTCAGGTGACTCTCAATGATAGTTGTTCTGTAGTTTAGTTATAATTTTGATGTGTTGTGAGAGGAAGTAAATTCAACATTTCCCTACTCTGCTTTTTTGACCAGAAACTCTCTTCTGTTTGTTTTTTATTAGCATTGATAGATAAAGTAAAGATTATAGTTTTGTTTCAGATTTTCAGGTTTTTTTGCCCTTTTTTAAAAAAACTTTTTTGCTAGAGTATATTTTAAAGTACTATTTCTTCCTAAGTGTTTTCATGAAATATTAATAAATCATATGCTACATGTTAATATCAGCATGCAAAGATATTTTGTGTTTAAAAACTATAAGACGGTTAATTAAATAGCATTCATTTTTTATGAGTTTTATGTATGTGTAACTATATATAATTTTTTTGCACTTCTCCATAGGATGAGTCTCTGTGTCGCTAAGCAACAATGACCGCATAACAATGGATACATAAAATCCTGGTGAGCATTAGCTTTTGCCAGTGTTTTAGCTTTTGAAGGCAAGATAAAGTTTCTCTTCCTTTGAAATACCAACATTTATCAACGACACAAATAAGTCAAGGAGAGATGCAAGAAATTGGTAAAAATAATATCTAAAACATCCAATTTTAATGCTCATAACATAAAACAAATATTTAGGTGATCTTTACATAAGTCAATTGTGAGTAATCCAGTCACTTAATATAAACAGACAGACTTTGATTGAATTTTAAAGTGAATATTTAGAGAACTATATCCATGTTGCTACTTCTCTAACATGCCCATAGAATAATATTCACTACTAAACAGCAATGACAACTTTCTCATTGATAATCTTTCAACCTTTTGGGAAGTAAGTAATCTAAATTATAAAAATATATGTATTATCCCTCTGTGGAATGCTTTAAGGCTATGTTCATTTTGGATGAAAAGAAATTGATCATCTTAACATTTAAATTTTTTTATAAATTAGTCTTTATGTAAAAATAGTTGTTAATATTGACATTTGTGCTTTTATTTAATACCACAGATATCACTTAATCATGTATGACTCAGTTGTGTAGTGTATAATTTTATATTTAAGTTCTGTAATTTCTGCCCTTGCAAAGTGTTAACACCAATCTAAATCATTCAAATTTTTGAAAAATTGTAGATTTTTGTCACTTTTTTAAAAAAATGTTCCTTTTGGTTGCTTTATTTTGATTGATATTTTAATTGCAGGTTTATAGTGTATATTATCACTTATAGAGGGCTATTGCCTATATTATTCCATATGAGACCATGAGGCAGGTAATATTGTTTACATTTTTCAGATTAGGAAATTAATGTTCAGCTAGTTGAGCAAATTGGTCATGTTCCCTAATAATCAAGTTGTAGAATCTAGATCAAATGAAGAGAAAGTCAATAAAAAGAATTCTCAATCTATTAAAATTACCATACATTTATAAAATGTTTGCTATTTTTTGGTTTGAGAAATACAGGCTTACTAAAATATAAAATTATGTATTTGAACCCAGGCTTCAAAGAAGAAATTTAAGATAAATCAATCTATTTTATAACTATATATGAATCTATATAACTTATTTTTTCTTGACATTCATTTATTATCAACAACATTTCTCATTTTGCTTTGCTTGTTGCTTGTTCATATATCATTGATGCATAACAAAGCATTGGCACCACCACACTTAGGACTTTGTAATGGTCATACAACAATCATACTATTACTGATAATGTGAATCTCCAAATAAATGCTTAGAACACAAGAAATTAAAATGTAAATGGGTAGTATTACCATAAACCTCAATTATAACTAGAAAGCCACTGGGTACTGTTACAAACCAGAAAACTTATGAAATGAAGATGTGCTTTAATTGTAGATAGCATAATTTTATCAAGCTATGTTTTAAACTTTTTTTCCAAGCTATAAGTTAGTGTGCTTCAAAATTTTTTAAGAATTGACAATTTTTTGTCCATATTTGTTGTGAGAATCAGCTTATCTAGTTAATTAAAAAAATATATTCATCATTAGCTTAAACCACAGCCGAAGTAGATCGACTTGAAATCTGAGGGCTCCACACAGTAGCAAATATTTTAGTACAAAATAGGTGGAGAAAAGAAAAGGAGGTTGAGAAAGAAAACATGGTGGCATACTATATAGGTGCCTCATAGTATGTCTGGGCCAGAGAAGATACTTCATAAATGTAGATAGATTTCTTAACAAAAAGAATGAATGAGTAAGTAAACAAATGAATTCATAAATGAGGATCACTTTTTGCCATTTGTTAACTCACGAAAACTTTTGAGAGAGATAAAATAAAACTTGCTCGGATTACTTTCTTTCTTCCTTTTCCAAAACTACCTACTACCTATCCATCCCTTGTCCCCTGCCCTTTACTTCTGCCTGCCTATAACTAAAATTTCCAATTTTCAATTTGTAAGCTTGTTATTAATTAGTGGTATTCTATAACTGGCATTTGCATTTTTAAGAAAGTGCATTTCAATCTCTATTTGACAGAATTATATTCAGTGCAATAAAATTTGTTTTAAAAAATCCTATGGAAAATAAGAACTTATTTGGGACAAGGAGGGGAAATTGACCACTCCTATCAGGCATTAGCTCACTTAAGATCTTTAAATTTGCAATATCTTTTCTTGCTCCATTCTACACCTACTCCTGGAAGGCCCCCAATTATTCTTTTTCAGTTCTTATGTTACATCAGTAGTCCCTCAAAGGAGTGGAAAAACTATGTAGGCAGTGGTGATTTTCTGTATGTTTATAATTTAATTATAAGACCATACAGTACGTTAGATGTCAGGACTAAACTTAATGAATTACAGAAGGACATTCACAAGATTTAAGAACAATGTATGAACTGCTCTGTGGCTTAATTTAACCCTCTAACATGATTTGATTTAATTCCCAAAGTACTATAAAGGGCACTGTCAGCAACTCCAAATGAACATGAGCCATGGTTTCTATCCTCAAGGAATTTATAGTCTATTTGACGAGACCTGTATAACTTACCACAAGTTTTGAAAATTCAGAGTTCAGTACAACTTCTTAATCAAAATTCTAGAAAAAGTGCCAAATAAGGTAAGGTTTATTATGTCTTCTCTTCATCCTTTCCACAAACAATACACACACACAGCAATAACAACACACACACACACACACACACACACACACACACACACACACACATACACTCCCTTAATGCTTTCTGTGAAAAACAACATGCAAGCCAACATCAACTACTTGTATAATGGTGTCATTTAGGCAGTAAATAGGATATGCAGTAGAAAAAGTCAAAGCTATCATGAGTTTTGTGTTTTGAGAGAAAAAATTGGAATATCAAGGATATTGATAAACTGATGAACATGCAATGCAATATACAGATGATGTGTTGTAGAATTATATACTTGAAACCTATATAATTTTATTAACCAATATTGCTGCAATACATTTAATAAAAGTAAAAATAAATAAATAAACTGCAACAATATTTGGCATATATGAAAGTCCTCTACAAATTGATATACAGATTCTTGTGTAGTGAGTAAGGTGTTCAGGAGGGAGATCAGTTCAAATGTTGACCTGTGCATCTTCCATGACCTTCAAGACCCAGGGAGAAATAAATATTTTGGGAAGAATATATAGAAAAATGACACCTAAGTTCAACATAACTTTTAAGAAAAATAATTTCTTTCTGTAGAAAGGTGAGAAACCTGTGGCAAAATTGGTAAGCCCCAGACTTGAAACACATTTTTGGGTCAAAACTCTGGAACATATTCTAGAAAGAGTAAATAGCACTGTTGACTTGATATATTACTATAAGATGAATTTTATTTTTAGAGCTTGTTTGTTAATATATGAGGAGAAGAACCACTTGAACTCCTACTGGAGCATATTATAGAATTGAGAAGTGGCAATGCTTGCTATGGAGTTTGCCTCATGAAGTTTCATATTTCAAACATTGATTAGCTTTTTATCACAGTACTTGGTCACTTCTGGCCATTGAACCTTAAAGTTGCAAGCATGGAGAAAGATGAGCATTTCTATGGTCCATTCTTAACTCAAAATGAAGATGAAAACGATTCCAGGTAGCTATAGTCTATAAATGACACTCCAGAATTGGTGACTGTAACAATAATTTTCAAAATGTGTTGCAAAGTATCCTAGGGCTCTGGGAAGATACCTGGGGATGATGGTTGAAGAGGCAGAAGGTTTCAGTCCCCCTGATTTCACTCCAATTAAGAAGCTATACCTTTATATATTTTATATATAGAGATTCTGTAGGAGCTTTCAGTTCAAAAAAAGTTTTGTTCTTTTCCAAGATAACTCTGAGAATAAATCTGAGAACCAGACACTGAATCTCCCACATCTTAATCTTGGACTTTCAGCCTCTAGAACTGTGAGAAATAAATTTCTGTTGTCTAGGAGCCATCCAGTCTATGGTATTTTACTATAGCAGCAAACTAAGACAGTGATATAGTTGATTTACATTCTGACATGATCTCTTTCTTTCATCATATACTGATAACAAAACAGTTCACAGAAAGGAAGCTGGTGTGCAGACTGCACTTTGAATAGCACTGATGTAGGACGTCCTGTAGGAACTACCTCTGACCTTTGAGATGGCCACAGATCTAGATATTAAGACTTTGAGCAATAACCTTATTAGTGATATTGAAGAAGGAATAACTTCTTCTCCATAAATAATGTGAAGGTAGAAGCTTGAGAAAAAAAACATATCAGGTCAAAATTGTAGAGGTGATATATAATTGGACAAACATGGCTGCTATGAGTCAGAGACCACTTAGCTCACAAGTACCTTCTGGCAGAGGAGAGAGTATGACAACATGAAGAGGTTAATGTGCTGGATATCACACACTGTATTTGTGTTAAAGTTCTAGAGATTCAGAATCTAATTAGGGAAATATCTGAAGAGAGGCAGTATGAATGGCATGACAGTGTGAGTATGGTGCTATACTGCTTAGGTTCAAAAAACTAGTGACTACACTTTCCAGCTGTGCAAATTCAGGTGGTTAAAATAAACTTCCTAAGCCTCAGTTTCTTTATCTATAAAATAAGAGTAATTTTAATTATATGTACCCCTTAGGGTTGTTGTGAGGATTAAATGAAATATTCATGTAGAGTAGGGGTCCCCAACACCAGGGATATGAACCAGTATGTGTCCATAGCCTGTTAGGAACTGGGTCCATGGCCTGTTAGGAACTGGGCTGCACAGCAGGAGGTGAGTGGTGGGTGAGTGAGCAAAGCTTCATCTGCATTTGAAGCTGCTCCCCAGCCCTAGTATCATTGTCTCAGCTTCACCTCAGATCATCAGGCATTAGATTCTCATAGGCACAACGGTCTCTGGTGCCAAAAAGGTTGAGGACCACTGATATGGATCACACAGCATATGGAACGCTAAATACATATTAGCTATTATTCTTTTGTATTGAACTAAAATACTTTTTACAGTACTTGATCAAACACTAAAATGAATCATAGATCTTCTAATATTATTGGATGAGCAGGAAGAAAATGCATTCTGTGAGGAAAAAGGATCACATGAAGTTAATAGTTTATATCTTGTAAGGATATAAATTTATTAAAGGCTATAAAATCTTGTACCTAACTTTCATAAGCTAAAAACTTCAAAGAAGCAAACCAGTGTGTTTCAGACTCAATCCTGAGGAGTTCCAGAAAACATATAGGTTCTACCTTTGAAATTTTCTACTTGACTGTGACTGGAGTCACCTGATAAAAATCATTCACAGGTCACTCATCTAAATGTACTCTTGGATATTTTTCTAAATGTTGCAATTTCAGGAAAATAGTCCATTTATTCATAATAATTTTATCTTAATGGGTAGTAAAACAGTACTCACTGATAGAGACAGAGTATATAATGTCATTCAAGACAAGAGTTTACAAAATGGAAAGGTATCCTTAAACATAAATCCCATGACATCAGAGCAGTGCTTTGTAACTCAAGGAGGACGCTCATTCAAGCACTTAGCATGAAATGAATGGTTCCACTGAGAACAGTCTAATTGGAACCAGCCTTAGGCAGATATGACAGGTGTACTAAGGTCCTGACTGCCACACCTACACTCACAAAGAGAAAAAATGGTGCCCTCTTCCCACCAATCAGGAGCTCCCAAGACTAGGTCTGATGAAGAAAGACTAAGGATGACAGGGATCAGCTCTTGGGAAAAGCACTTGAAAATCTGGGTGTCAGCAACATCAGAGTGACAAAGAAACCTCACCTGGAAGCATGTCCTAATGCTGGGAATGGGGTAGGCTGCTATAGATTAGAGAGGGTGTCATCACATAAAAATTCTCTCTCTTACCATCCTTTTATGATGACTTGCTAAGTGACCACTTTTCCTTCAATTATGTATTTTACACTGCTTCCTCTAATAACCTGTCACTGTAGCCTTACTGGTGTTGTTAAAGATACACCTCTTTGGGAGAATGTGATCAGGAAGATGTGTTCTCTCACTTTATTCCAGACTCTGCCTACATGTCAACTCTTCAAGGACTTCTCTGGCCACCCTTTTAAAATTTCACACCCCTACTTACTCACTGACTCAAAATTATTTTTCTATGTTCTGTTTCTTCCGAAATTTTCCTTAGTACCCTATGTTATTTCTAGTCTATTCATGACAAAGTCAGCTCCTAAAAAGTACCAGTTCTCCAAAACAAAGACCTATGCCTTCAAGATCCAGTGCTTTTAAATTTTCTATGAACTGTTTCTTTCTCAAAAATATTGCTATGCTTATTCTTCACTACATCCTTGTAGCAGATGTCTTGCTATAAATGGGGCCAGAGGAGGCTTGGAAAAGAAAGTGCTTGAATTTCTATGTCTAGCATCGTAGCTGCCTCTAGTGTTTAGGGTTTCTACCACCATTTATAAAAAAGCTGTTATAGCCAGTTACATAATATTTAGAGGCACATGTCTTCTAAATCCAGTTCTACAGCTATTGGCAAAGGAAAGGCTGTGCAAGGGTTGGGCTGGGAGCTGGATGCTTTTCCTCAACTAAAATTGTCCAAATGGCACTTCCTGGTGAGTCATAGAGAGTCCATGGGCAGGGTGCTCACATGTCATTACCAAGATTACTGAAACACTCTGGTTTCTAGAGCATATTTTCAGCAGGACTGGTTTTATAAAGAAACAGATGAGACAGCTATTTTGTGTAATTTGAAAGCTCTCAAAAGACTAGCTTGAATACAAATTTAATTCATATTTACTTCATCTGAAATTCCTGCCATAGTCACCTAGAGATAAACATCTCTTAAATAAATGAAGATTTTTATTTTCCAAACACTAGAATTACATATTAGCTAGCTGACACATTAGCAGAGGTTAGTCTCCTGATCAATATTGCATTGCATCTCTTCAACCAGGGGAGCTCAGGTATCTGACATGTAAATGAAGGGCAGCAGTTTATTGTGAGAACCCAGGAACCCTTAAAAAGAAGCCCTAAGTGGTTTTCCCTTTATCATTTCTAATTCTATAACTATTCACATGACATGTAAATGATTAATAGCAGATCGATCTTTGATATGGAGAAGAGAACATAAAAATACCAGGTAGTGATCAGGAGGCAGGCATGCAGCAGAAAAAGCAATGCCAATTTCTTCTCACTTCAGCCTAAAACAACCTTCATTTCCCTTCCTTTGACTCAGATTCAGGTTCTTCAGTCACCAAGGACCTTGCCCACTGATTCAGTAAACTCTCTGGATTTCGTCAATGCTAATATTTCCTCAGATGCTTGCCAACAGAAGACTCCAATTTACTTCTTATTTCAGGAGACTCTTCAACTTCCTTAATATTATTATTGTTTCCTTCCATGCTCCTTATTTTCTTAAGTGAAGACACAGGTAGAATGAGTAAAGCAAAGCTTTCATAATCTCTCAGATGATTTCTGAGATATCCATCAGGGGACTGATTTTCCTTTTGGCTTTTGCAGACTGGGGGCAACAACAGTGATTCATAGAATCTAACCTTTCTAGAACTATGACATCCATGCCTAATCGGCTCATCTTATGTAGACTTTATGACCAAGAGAACTAACAAACATATGCTATCTGTAAGACTCTGCTTAAAAAAGGAAAAGTAATTCTATATAGGCCACTGAATGGGATCTCGTTGCCTATGACAGAGAATATCCAGCTTCTTCTGGAAAATCACCAAAGCAAACTCCCTTCATCAAACTTACTAGTTCTATATGCTCTTTAGAATTCTGGCCAGGAGTCAGGAGGCTATGTTCTTTTCATCTCCAACTCTTGCTCCTGGGCAATCACTCAACCTCTGAGATGTAGTTTCCTCATCTCTAAAATGAGTATAATGTCTACATGAGCTACTTTACCAATTGTTATGAAAATCAGCTAAGATCATCTAAAATCTTTTATTCAGGAAACATTGTGGAACAAGGTGTGTCAGTTACTCTACTGGGCATTGAGGGTACAACAATGAATAAGGCTTAGTCCCCTCCTTCAGATAGGGAGCCAGACATAGAAATAATGGCTGATCACCATAATAGGTACTTTGATTGAGATACAACAAAAATCTATTTACCCATTAGATTCAGACTGAAGAAGATTGGTTGTCAAAAGAAGTGAGTTTAAATAAACTATCACATGATTTATACATATGTAACTTTAACTTACCCATATAAATATACATTTACTTATCAATCTTTTAATATTCTATGCAATTCCTTTGAGTATGGGTCTACTGATTGAAGTTCCAACTTCCTGTTTTTTTTTTCCTGTAAACTATACCTATAAGAAACTCTGTGTAACTCCTAGTAATTACAACTTTTTAAAAGTAGAATGAGAACTTAAAGACACTTGGGAAACTGACAAGCTTGCAATGACACTTATAGAATCCTGTTATTTCTATATATTTTTTCCTTAATGTTTTATTATTGTCTAACCCACATCTAACTCAATAAAAGTTTTTCTTAGAGTATTGCCTACAAGGTAACTTAGTTTTCATTCATTCATATTTTACTGGCCTACATACCATAAATAATAAAAGTATTAAATACCAATAGTGTAAGGGAGTTTGGGAACAAATAAACTTCCTCTAGGTAAGCATATAACTTACTGGCAGAAGCAGAAAATGCAGGCATACTGGAGAGTGATTACTAGCCAGGAGCTTTGAGCAGGCAGTGGCCTACAGTTCATGTGCTTTTGGAGGGAATGAGAGTATGTTGTTGGTAAATTCAGCAGGCTGCTGAAGTTTGTTAAGTAAAGACTGGTTAAAAGACCACCATGTGTACGAAGTGCTTTGAGAGCACAGTGGAGCTACTGATATTTCTGCTTGGATTTGGTTTGAGATAGACACCACAGCAAACATGTTATTTGCAGCCAGATCTTAAAAAGAAAAATTAACAGGTTTAATTTTTTTTAAATCAATTGAAGGTTAGAGAAGGGCAGGAGGTCCTTCACGGTATGAAATTAATATGTAGAAACCAGAAAGAGATGAATCATGGAAAATTTGTTTCAGTATCACTTTTTTGAATGCCCACTTGGAAAATTTGGCTGAAGAATAGGATGCCTGAGAAGAAGTAAACAGATAGGTAGGATTTTAATCACCATGTTCAATTTTCCAATGACTGTACACTGTTCACACTGGACATTTAAGCTCTCTGAACATTCAGCTTGTTTTTCATGTCACTTTCTAAAATTCCTGAACAGGTTGATCTACCAAACCTCCTTTTATTTATGGGAAAGGAGGGAGGTCAAGAAGAATATCAATATAATCACATTCTTAGCCGTAGGACCCAGGGAGACTTTATCACCTGTGAACTGACAAGGTTAAAGGCCAATTTGAAACCAGGCAAAGTGCAAGCTTCTACCAGTCATTCTGCTGAGAAGTTATAATTACAAAAAGAGTGTTGCATAACACCTGGCAATGTTAGAAGGCTGAACTTGACCCACCTTAAGGGATCATTCATTACCTAACTAAAATCTTGCTCCTTTTCCAATACAAGCTCAAATGCCACCTATCCACAGTATTTCTCTGAACTCTATCCCACTGTCCCTTAGTCTGATAATATTACTCATCTCTTGTCCCTTCAAGATACAGTTCTTGCACCTCTCTTAGAGCAGTAACTTCATTCTGTCTCAAGTCAAGGTCTATTGGGTACATATCTGTATCTGCTAGTGAATTGCAAACTTCTTGAACACTGGATTTTTACTTTCAAGATCTTTATTTTTCCCAACAGCATCTTCCTTAGTGTAGTCAGTATTTTCACAATAAGTGCTTATTTGCTCAACTGAAGAAATGAAGATATGAATTAGAGGTCTTGGTAGCCTGGAAGAGAAGCACAGTTGCATTTATGAAACATATTCCCAGAAAATGATGGCAAGATTTTGGGAAGAATAAAGAATTTAGGGGAGATCTAGTGTTCAGGCACAAGGTGATTAGAAGTCTGAAAAATAAGATCATTGAGAAAAGGTCAGAGAAACTGGGATGATTTGGCATTGAAATGAGAGGACTTAGGGGAGTTCATAAGAAGCTTTAATTATATACATCAAATAGTTAAGTGAAAGAAGATTCTCAGCTGTCTTCTGGCTCCACTGAGGATGAAACCAAGAGGAGTCTAAATTTCTTTCACGTATTTCTTAATCAGGGATTTTGTCCACAATGTTTCTGTATAACTCTGTAGGAACAAAGGGAACAATGACACTTCAAAGGGCATTAGAATTTCATTAGGCTGGTACATTAAAACAAAGATTGGTCAGATCTGGGTCATTGTTGATGTGTCTAAAATTCATTTGAACCATAGTTGGTGTTGACATTGCTTTTCAAGGATCTCCTAGAGCGCCATTATCTGGTGTTCAGGGTCCCACCAGTCTCTTGTGGATTTGTGCTTTCTGTATAAATATGTTTAATAATCATGATTAGACTGAGCATGAGGTGGCAGTGCTCTGATGACACTTTATGTTGGCGCTGATTCTAGATGAGAAAAAGAGAAATCCAGTGAAGTATTGTATAATTATCTAGGACATGATAAAGGAATCCTGAGAACTTTCTCTTCCTATCAGAATGCAAAGGCTGGTCACTGTCACTGAGGAGAGGAGAGAAGCATGTGGCTTACCCTTAATCAGCTATTTGATCAGCCTGCACTGGTATTAGTAGAATTAGATGTTACTTGGAAAATTCACTAAGACAAGAATTCGACAGTTCTTTTCACATGAGTATTAATTCTGTCTTAAGAAGTGGTAACTGATAACAAATAGTTCTGCTATTAAAATGAAGGGAGACCTAGGCTTATTTGTGGTTGTGTGGTTGTGTATCTGTGTGAACTGCATATTTATTTCTCGTCAGAAGACAAAATTTCATAGCTGCAAAAGAGAAAAACTGACCCCAGAGATAGGTAGTGTGGAGGGAGGGAAATCATTTGCATAAATACTTTTCCTATCCTGGGGCAGATTTGCAATTCATCACTAAGAAACCTTAGTGGGGAGAGAGGATTATTTCTTTCACTTCCTCAGTAAGTTGACCTCACTTTTCTCTTGAATAAGTGAATCTGCCCTGGTGCCAGCATTCATGGTTTTCTACAACCTGAGCTATACAGAGAACCACAGCTATTTTCAGTGGAATCAGACCCCGGCTGAGTAACATTCTGCCCTTTTACCTTTTCCCCAGAACTGAAGATATACAAAATGACCTGGAACTAGATATTAAAAACAAATGCACTTCTTCAATTTTTGTTTTTCTCCCACAAGCATGCATAAGAATAATAACAGCACATTGTTCTTTCTCTCACTTAAGACTCACGTAAGCACACAATTTGCTATCTAGATGATTTACAGATCATTTTGGTTTCTCTCATGGCAATTAAGTTAACATTCTGGTAATCATTTTCTTTTAGTGGAAGCAGCCCTATCTTTTTATATGAGGAGCTCAATAATAATCAAAAAACAAATCAAAACAAACAAAAACCTTCAAAACACCCTAGACTGATTAAATTAAAACAAAGGCAAATTAGCAGTGAGTCCTTGATTCAGTCTGAGTTTTCAAAATGACGGATGGTAGTCATGAATGTTTAAAGGTTCACTGTCATGTATATTTTATAGACTCAGAATGCATCACAAATTTCTCTTTTATTTCATCTTTTTTAAAAATAGTAAAACTGAAACTGTCTTGCCAAGATTTAAAGGGATATTAGTTCTCGCCTCACATATTCTGTCTGGTCTTGTGAGAGTGGCCCATTGTACCCATGGACAACAGTTTCTTTGCAGTGCTGAATCTTAGACACTAAAGACAGCCTCTCTTCAATGGGGTCACTACAGGGGAAAAAAGAAAATTTCAGTGCATCATAGAAGGGACAATCTAATCCTCTTTGCTGCTACATCTGCTCTGGCAGTTTTGCTCTGCAAATCAAAAGGCATCCCATTAATTAAAGTTTCTTTTCCTCTCATTTTTATTCAGCTTGTGAAATGTGACCAGTATTCACAAAAAAAAAAAAAAGAGAGAGAGACAGAGAGAGAGACAGAGAGAGGTTCAAGCCATTTTAGTCACAAACATCCACCGAAGGGTGTGCACTTTGATTTGTTGTCTGGTTTCCGCTTACTGTTCTTCCTCATTTTTTTTTTTTTTTTTGGAAGAAGGAACCCTTCTCCTTTGGCAGAGTGTAATACATTCAGAGGGCTTTACAAAACAAAGCTTTCAGCTCTGAGTCAGCAACAAACTCATCTTTGTTCATGTGGTTCTATTAAGAAAAGAAGGCCAATTTTATGCAGGTTTCTATGGTTGGCTTCACAAAGGCATCTCTCTGTGTGCAAGCTCTCTGGCAGGAACAGCCGACTCTGAGATCATCGTTTTCAGTAATGACCAGCTGCAATGATGGGAGAAAGAAAATCATAAACTGGTTTATATAGTGGTTTCCTCAGGAGCCTGAAATATAGATTTATTCACTGGTAGGCACTTAATAAAGGCAGTTCATTGGTTGTGTCCACATGTACAACCCAAGGCCTCTTCTACAATTTCCTTTATCTCCAAACACACTTTGATTGGATATTCACGTCGTTTCTCTTGAGAAGGAAGTGAAGCTTATTTGCATTTCCCTGGGTTTCCCAGGAAATTCCCAGAAATTCTTGTCTTTTATTTGATGGTGTTTTCATGTATTTGGAATCCCATTAAATTATAATCTCATACTGCATCTCTAGGTATTGAACATTTGTTTAATAATATGGCTAGGGTACTGTTAAGATTTCCAGTTGGCCCAGAGGGAGATAGCTTAAGACTCTTAGGACATATGGCAAACATTCAGAATAAACAAAATAGTTCTACACTCCTAAAGTAAGCATTTTTAAAAGACATCAACAGAACCCTAATTGTCATGAGGTTTAACGAGATAAACTTCAGAGATATGGAATGTTATAGAGCAGTCTGTGCTAGTGTTCCTTCCTTAAAAGCGATCTACAATAGGTTCATACTATATGATTTTAAAAAAATGCCAGATTAAATAAATTTAGGTGGGAAATGCTGCTCTTAACAAAATGAAACTTCTTTTAACTGCAGAAATTCTTGTAACCTTAAATATGTACATTGCCATGCTCTAAGAAAAAATTTCTTCTCCTCCTCCTCCTGAGGAAGATCTGCTGGGACTAACACTCCAGAGATTGCACTTTGGGGAAGTGCTGACCAAAAGCAATGGGATGATTGACAACTGAAGCCTTCAAAAGCTTAGGCTATCCTGAATGAAGTTGTGAGAGAAATTCAGACATTTGTTTTAATATAGATATATAAAATATTTATAGTGAGATGGTATCTGAAACCAGCTATTCAGAAATCAATTACAGTGTGAAATAAGAGAACACCGTAACTTCCCCACCCCCCCAAATGCTGACTATCACTTTACAGGTAGAGCCTTAGGGGATCTCTATTGGTTCATGGATATACTGGCTGTATGACTCTTCTTTCTGAGGTTTTATGGCATAGAGAAAGTGCTCTCATGGAATGCAAATGAAAAGCCCAGCTACTTAAGTACAGAGAAACTTAGCAAGTACCATGTTGTTCCTTCTCAATTCATGGCTACCAATTAGAGATGCTAGAAAATATATATTTGCTATATTTAAGTATGATAAATCTTCTTGCCATTATATGAAAACTGCTAGTGAAGACTTTTATTCATTCTTGTTTTTAATTATTTTGAAAAAATAAATATTTACTGAATGCCAGGTACATTGTAAATAAGACAGACTGGGTAGAGGGGAAAAAGGAAAAATGCTAGGTTTTGTAATTTCTAGTAATGTGATAGTTCGTTCATTTTTCCAAAGGGATTTTTATGCATTTAGAACTGAATGGAGGGGAGGGGAAGGAGGAGAAGTTGCTGGTATTTTGAAAGCATAATGCATTGGATCCATCCTGAAACTTCCCTGACCAGAGGAGGTTATTTTCACAGGCGTTAGGCCTGTACTTTCTCGTTACAAACATCTTGTATTTACAGTGACTGTACTTTGGGGCAGAATTCATGATGGATAAGGATGGGTCTTTTGAATTATTTGTCCAGAACAGAGCAACTGTTCCTGTTCTTATGACTGATGAGTCACAGTTCAGAAGAGATACAATCAGCGTGCCAATTGCTGTAAAAAAAAAATGAGGATGATTTCTACCTTTGAATTCTTGATGCAAGTCTAAACTTATCTGGAAAATAAATCCTCAAGGCACATACCTCAGTATTTGATATACTACAACACATAAAGGATCTTTCTGCATTCTTGAAGCAAGTTGGGACTTGGTTTAAGAGTGTTTCTCTTATGAAAGAGGGAAAGATAATGGCCTACTGTGGAACAAAGCAGAGATAGGGAAGCTGTGATAAAATGGTTCTAAGTTATAATATTTGCAAAGTTATAACCTACATGAATTAAATGTCACCACCTCATCAGGCAATTATACTACTGAACTGAATAGTATAAATGTTAGTAAGTCAAGAAAATGATTTGATATTGATCAATTTAGAACACAGTTTTGAAAAAAAAATATGTATAATCTTAGCTTCCAGCTCCTGACTTTATGTATTTTGATGTATGTTTCTTCATCTTTTCCTATTGTTTTAGCAAATGAATCAGTCATTTGTGTGTTGTCTACTGTAGTTTTCACTTTTTGTCTCTCTGCTCTGTTTCTCTATATTTGTCTCTTTTTTTGAATCCTGATCAATCTAGTTAAGTTCATTAATTTATTCAAGAAATATTTATTAAGTACTCATTATTGACTAAGTACAAAGAATAAATGTTAAAAAAAAAGTTTTATTGTGATGCTAAAAAAAAAAACTACTTGAAAAACCAGGGGCAGCTCCATGTCATCTGCAATAAATTATCAGAAAGGATTTGAAAAAAGTTGGATATTTCTTTATGTTATTATTTAGTTCAACTTCTATATTTCCTTTATACTTTAAAGTACTGTCCCAAATATCTAAACCATCTCAATCGTTTATATGCATATTCTGCATATTATGAGTATTGGGAACATCATTATAAGTATTATAAACAAATAGTATTATAAGTATTATAAATATAATATTATGACTTCAAATTTTAAATATATTAGTATATTTCCAAATGCACCTTATATTAAATTTAAAATAATAGAAAATGCAAAAATGACAAAGACTACAGCTCTTAGTTTCCTAGGTATAGGTATAGATAGATAGATGATAGATAGATAGATAGATAGATAGATAGGTAGGTAGATAGATGTAGATGTAGATGTAGATATAGATATAATGATCTGTATTTTAAATAATGTATTATATCAGGTAGAGACTATTTCTCCTCTTTAATTTTTATGGCTTCATTTCATCCACATAGTATATATTAAGTGATAAAAAGTACTTAAGATGCTAGTTCATGCAAATGGCTTCTCCTCTCTCTTTAACCAATCTCTGTATATCTCTGTAGAAGCTACACTGTCAATTTGAAGGATTTTTAAATGGATCAAAAATAAACATCACTATAAGAATGTTAAATTCTTCATATCATTGTCAGCAAATATACTTTGAAATCAACCAAATGATTTATCTATTAATTACTAAAAGAGGAAACACTTTTAAAATGTTAAAGATTATGGCAAATTACTAATTCTGTTTAACTAAAGTTGACATCTTGAGCAAATTATCAATAATTTATTAATTCACTACTATTTTATGTGGTGGTGGTGGTGGTGAGGGGTGTGTGTGTGTGTGTGTGTGTGTGTGAGAGAGAGAGAGAGAAAGAGAGAGAGAGAGAGAGGAGAGAGAGGGACTCTGAGTACTTGTGAAAAAGTGTACTAGGACAGGCTTTATATCACTAAATAAAATAGATAAAACTCCCGGCCTTTGTGGAACTTAATTCTAATGGAGGGAACACCAACAATCAACAAATAGCTATTAATAAAAGGCCAGGTGGTGCTATGTTAGAAAAGTGCTGTGAAGAGTAGCAGCATAAGGGCACAGAAGACAATGGAGAGATGTTTGATGTGGTGAAGGAGGACGACCTCTCTGAGGAGGCTGTATTTGAGGACACCAAGTCTGGGACCAGCACTTTCACTTATCTGGGGAAGAGCATTCCAGACAGAAGAACCTATAATTATAAAAGCTCTAAGACAGAAGCATGCCAGTTGTGACTCAGTAACAGAAAGTTACCTCACAGGAGCAGGGTGAAGGAAAGAGAGAGTGGTGGAGATGCACTAACTAGGAGGCAGCTGGCACAAAATATATTTGGGACCAGGGGCAAAAGCAAATGAAGGCCCATGTACAATATGTCTGAATATTTAGAAGTTATAAATCAGGTCAACATACCCTTAAATAAAATATGTTTATCTTCCTTCTTTAACCATTATAACACCCAGAAGACCAAGTTTAAATGTAAAATTCTTGCACTCACGATTCCAGGTTGATGAACAAAGAGTTGGCCCCTGGTCCTTGGTGTGTCCCCTTCTCTTTCCACCTTCACTCCATTCTATATTTTGAGAGATTACATATATGTGTGGACTCCCAGACCATTATACCCAAGCTCTACTTTCACTCCTGCAAACAATAGCTTTTTGGCTACAATTTGAGTCTAGGGCGCACACATTTGCAGCAATGCCTGTCCCTAGAGAGATGGATCATATAGAAGAATAGATCGTAACTCTGGAAGCAGGCTTGCAGATACTTGAGCATGGACTCCTGGGACTCTGGAGAACTAGGGCATGTTTTATAAGTGAGTTATAGACTCCAGTTCGTGCATATTCCAGTGTTTCGGAGACTCCTCATCTTGGTGGTGGCTGTGTGGGAGCAACTGGTTGTGCATTTGCAGAGAGGCCAAAGCTGGGCCCTCTAAGCATGTGTTCCAGGTGGGGTTCTAACGATGGCACCAGCTGGCATTACAGGTCTTGGTAAGGATTTGTTTTTAATGTAACAGTAGTGGGAAGACATTGCAGTGTTTCAATTTACATTTTCGAAGTTTCGGTCCGGCTGCTGTGTGGAGAGTAGCCTGGAGTGGAATAAGAGTGGAAGGAGGGAGCCCATTTAAGAGGCTATTGTAGAGTTTCAGACAAGAGATGGTGATCTCTATGGGTTCCTATTAACAGCTGTTAGTTATTAATAAACAAAATACCCTCACACTCTTAAGAGCTCTTGAAGACTAGAAAACAGATTCTTCTGTGGGAGGAAAACAGAAGTGAGAACTGAAAACTTCTACACCCACACATCTTACCATCTACATTAGCATGTCTTTATTATTCAGCTGTCTTCACTAACATAATGTTACTATTCCACTATTTTTATCAACCTGACTTTATTATTTTAGGAAACTCTTGTCCAAGAAGATATAAATTGCAAAGAGCTTTATTGTTTGCTCCAAGAGCTACCTGAAAAAAATTGAATAAACATCAGACTATTTAACTTTTCTATAGATAGAATCAAACTACTTATTCTTCAAGACTCTTTGAAACTTTTCTCTAAAAAACCTCACCTTGTTGTGTTCCTCAGTTCTAATTTATTATATCATGATCCTACACAATCTCGATAAAGTTCTCTTCATTGAAAGACTGTCTTAAATTAGTCTCAAAATCTTATAAATCTCCCAAATTTGCTGCCAACTCCCCCACCCCCATCTTAGAAAGGTTACCAAAACACTGCCAAAATAGTGTTCTCCTTTATCTCAGGAGGAATAAATTCAGCGTTCTCTCACCGACAAGTTATTTTGGTAATATTTACAGTGAAGCAGTCTTTGGCAATCTTGGAGGCCCGTTGAGATCTGATCAAAACTTCATCTGCCTGTAGTTCAAGACCCTCAATCTGGAAACACAGCAATCCTCTGAGACACCTTGCTTTTTCAACTCAGTGGTATTGCACTGGGTCCAACTTTCTATTTCTTTTTATTTACTTTCCTTCAGCTCCCCAAATACTGACTTTATTTTATCTTCCAGGAATAATAAACCATTTAAAGGAACTCTTTGATTATCTAATCAGACATATAAACCTCCTATTCTTGCTGAAAATTTGTCTTAATATTGCAATATTGTAACAGCAAAGCCAGCTTAAAATGATTATATCCTGTTTCTAACAAGATACTGAGTTGCTTTTCAGAGACACTGGATCAAAACCACACATCATGCAGCCAGTGCTTGGGCAGAGGTGAGAAATTTGACCTCTCGCTGCACCCGGAACCAAAGCACTGCTCTTCTCACCCCATGGGACTAAGGGACTGGAACATAACCAGAACCTGAACATCAGAACCTTTTCAGAAGGGAAGGGTCCATTGTCAAGAAAGATCCTGTGCTAAAACCCCTTACCATAAACGACCAAGTTCCAAAATCTTCGAATTAAAACTTACCCACTAGTGCTTCCGCACACCTGTTTCTCCTAACTCTTTAAAAACCTGCCCAGACCTCTACATCAGAAAGGTTAATTTGGGCTTTCTCCCCATGTCTTTGTTTGGCTGCCTCTTGAAAATAAGCTTGTTCTTTATTGTATATTTAATGCTTTAGTGATTGGTCTTACTATGTGTTAAGCATTCAAAGTTGTGGGTAAATTATAAAATTGTGTTTCATACAAAATGTATATTTGGTCATTTAGGTGACCAAGTATATTTTTCACATATATTTAATCTTTGTCCATGGATCCTGATTCATAGCTCCCTAAACCCTTGTAACTTCCTAAGCAATAAGAACAATGAGATTATCTTTTGTTACTCTTGTCCTCAGTTCCTGAAAACACTTCAGAGCCATAAAGTTGAAATGGGTGTCTCATCATTTATAACTAGCCTCTTTCCATGATAGCTAGGTTTATGGTAATTAGGTGACTTATGGTGACTTATGGTAATGAGGTGACTGAATCAACCAATGGCTGTTGATTTAATCAATCATACCTATGGAATAAAGTTTTCATAAAAATTCAAAAGAAGGAGTTTCAAAGAACTTCCAGGTTGTGGAACCAGAACTCTTTCAAGTGCCACATTACTTGGCCCCACACTCCCTGAGGACAGAAGGACAAGAAGCTCCTTTGTTTGGGACCTCACTCTACGTATCTCTTCACCTGGCTGTTGACTCCTGTCCTTTAACATCCTTTGTAATAAGCCAGTAATCTAATGAGTAAATGGGTTTCCTGAGTTCTATAAGCTGCTCTAGAAAATTCATCAAACCCAGGGAGGAGTTTGTGGGAACCTCTGTTTTATAGCCAGTTCCTCAGAAGTATGGGTAACTGCTTGAATTTGCAATTGGCACCCTGAGTTAGAAGGGGTCATCACAATCTCCCATTTGTAGCTAATGAGTCAGAAACACAAGTAATAACCTGGGTTTAGAATTGGCATCTGAAGTGGAGGGCTGCCTTGTGGAACTGAGTCTTAATCTGTGGAAGCTGATACTATTTCTGGGTAGTGTTTCAGAACTGAGTTGAATTCTCATACACCCTGCTGGTGTAGAGAAGCCTCTGATCTAAACATTGAAAATCAGGTCCAGGAGCTCAAAATAATTGCTGACACCACTAAATTTGTCTCTGTCCTTGTCTTTTTTTTTTTTTTTTTGGTGTATGCTTTTAAATGTGAAATTTATAGGGAAGAGGACAAACATAGGCCCCATAGTCTGTTCCTCTAGCATCTCTGCGGACTGAGAAATTTGAAAGGTTTCTACTCAGGCTGGCTTCCTTTGAACAAAATTTGCTGCAGGTGGCAAGTCATATAGCAAAACCTCATGGGAAATTTCCTTAGTCTTCTTTTCTCAGTGAGTCTGATTCTGAAAGAGAAGTCTTCTACCTCTTCTACCTCTTTGCACTTTTTAAAAACTTTAAATTAGTCAGGTTTGCAGTTGGAGGCAGTCTAGCCTTTAGATTGGGGCACCAAGATACAAAGAACACAAGCAACTCTTATAACTACCTGTTTCTCTATTCTTATGGGTCCTCTCTGTCTAAACCCAACTCTGCTCCCCTCTGGGCCACGTTCCTGCTTCTTTCATGTATTTATACTATAAATTTAATTCAGGTACTTGCTTTCCCAAATGGCATAATTTTTTTGTAATTTCCTTTTTAAAATTAAATTTATTAAGGTAACATTGGTTAATAACATTATATGAACTTTAGGCATACGACATTATAATTTGATATCTGTAACTAAATGACATAATTTCACCAAGAATAATTTAGAATTAAAGAAACTACTTGAGGAGATTTTCTTTTTAGATCAAGAGATTATTGCAGAGATATAAAATGCCAGTACATATATTTATACTGCATTTTAAATCCTCCAGAAATCCTGTGAAGTTGGCATTATTTTTACTGTGGTAGAACATTTAACATGAGATCTATCTTCTTAACAAAATTTTAAGTGTACAATACAGTATATTAACAGTTATATAAACCAATGGAACAGAATAGAGAGCCCAGAAATAAACCCATGCATGTATAGTCAACTGATATTTGACAAAGATGCCAAAAATACACAGTAGGAAAAGGATAGTCTCTTCAAAAACTGATATTGGGAAAACTAGATGTCTACAGGCAGAAAAATTAAATGGAACTCTTATTTTACATTATATACAAAAGTAAAAGCAAGACGGATTAAATACTTAGACATAAAATCTGAAACTATGAAACTTCTAGAGAAAACATAGAGAGAAATCTTCTTGACATTGGCTTTGTCAATAACTTCTTGGATATAACACTAAAAGCAAGGCAAAAAAAAGTAAAAATTGACAAACGAGATTACATTCAAGTAAGTGTCCACACAACAAAGGAAATAATCACCAATATGAAAAGGCAATATACAGAAGAGGAAAAATATTTGCAAACCATATACTCTGATAAAGTATATAAGTAACTTCTGCAACTCAATAGCAAAATAGCAAATAATTTAATTTGAAAATGAGAAAGGAACTTAATAGAGATTACTCTAAACAAGACACACAAAGGACCAATAGATATATGTGAAAAGAAAATTTGATGTTATTTAAATTGTTCATTTGAGAGGCATCTTAGAACAAATAGTGACTAAAATCCCAAATATCCATTTGTCTGCATTTTTATTGGCATGCAAATTTATCCAAAAGAAATTAAGATTCCAAAAATGCTTCCTTAAAAGATTAACTGACTAAGGCAAAAGAGAACAGTGGAAAACATAAGACTGTCTCTCATTTAGTTTCCTTTAAATCACAACTAACACCTCAGTGATTCTATCCTACTATCCTATGTTCCTCAATTTCCCCCTGACTTCATTTCTCCCCCTAACCTGCTCTCCTTCCCTTCTGTTCAGCCAGATGCCTTCTCAAACTCAATTACTTCTTAAAGTTAAACCTCCTTCAGAATAGAAAAATCCCTTGATTGGTTTTAAGCCTGCGTCTTCATTTGAGTTGAGTGCCATTGTCAAAGACTTTCCAAGTCTTTGGGAAAACATGCAGAAAAAATTTAGAATTGTTTAGGAATGTATAATTTGAGGGTCCCAGGTTTATACCACTTAGGTAATTTGTTAGTGGGAACATTAGATGGAAAAGGCAGAATAGGAAGATTCTGAGGGTGACCTTAATAATTCCAAATTTCATAGGATGCCAGAGAGATTTAGAAAAGCTATAGATGTTAGACAAGGTCTTTGGAGGCTATCCCAAAAGTCTTCCCTGTGAAAATGAATGGACTCTATTGCAGTCTTGTAAGGAAAGAAAGGACGAGTTCAGAGTCTTTAGGGATAGGCTCTTAAACACTCCTAGACAGCATTCAAGAGTAGCTCCTAAAGCAGGTGTAACTTTAGTTCTCACTTCACTTTTTATAAGTGACCTGGTGCCAGAAATAAAGGAAATCCTGTTACTTTCTCCCTCACACATCTCCATTCATTGTTGAAATACTTTAAATCATACTACTCTTCTTGTTTTACTTAAAGAATGCAATGACTGCCTAAACTCTGCTTGTTTTGAATAGGTTTCTGGAGAACTCTTAGGAAATTTAGACTTAATTTTGTAAAGTACAGTGCAAATTGTATGACGATAACTTTCGATGTTCTTAAGATATCTGCCTCACAGCACCAAAGGACCTCAAACAGAAACTTTAAAAAAAATTTATAGGCAATTATCTATCACAGCAAGGATAAAATGACTACCTTCAAATGGACTTCACAAAACTACCCTCATTGTTTTTTAAACCATTTTATTGAGATATGATTGACATACACAGAGCTGTACATATTTAATATATACTACATGTTGAGTTTGGAGGTAAGTAAATACAAGGGAAACCATCACCACAATCTATGCCATAAACATATCCATTACCTACCAAAGTTTCCTTCCACACTATTTATTTATTTGGTTTGAAAATATTTTTTCCCATTCTGAATGTTGTGTTATCACATTTTTATTTCCTTTGCTGTGCAGAAAAATCTTAGTTAGATGTAATCCCAATGCTGAATTTTTCCTTATTTTTTTAAGGAGTTTAATAGTTTCCTGCTTTATGTCTAAGTCTTTAATTCATTTTGAGGTGACTTTGTGCTTGATGTAAGATAAAGGTCCAATTTCATTTATCTGCATGTGGAAATATGGGTTTTCCAACACTATTTATTGAAGAGACTATCCTTTCTCCATTGTACGTTCTTGGCAAGCTTATCAAAGGTCAGTTGAACACATATGTGTGGATTTATTCCTAGGCTCTCTGGCCCTCTATTCTGTTTCCTTGGCTTGGTAGGTTTTGAATATGTTCAAGTCAGTGCTTATTCTCAGGATTTTTAAACCATTTTCTTGATGGAGAGCTAGGTTCTAACGAAGTCGAAAAAAAAACCCACTTAATTTTGTGTTTTCAACCTAGGAAATTCCAGTCTCTCTAGAAATGAGAGTACCCATTTTACTAAGAATGTTGTTAAAAAGCTTTGTGAAGTTCTGCCACTTGGAAACTTTACTGTACATGTTGGGAGCCCTTTGCAAACTGCTTCAGCACTGCTGCTGATAAAGAATTATCAGTTCCTGGATCTTCAAAGGAAGGAGAACTATCAGTTCCTGGGATTCCTGGGGAGGAGGTTTCTCAGTCCCTGGGACTTCAAAGGGAGGAGGTTTCTCTGGCCTTGTGTTAATCTCAGCATTTGTTTCTGGGGACCTGTGGTTTTTTTATAAGCAGTGTTTTACAAGCAGTTTGTCACGTACTCAAGCTGTATAAGTATATGGTGTTGAATAAACTTGGTGCTGCAGCTTTGACTGTATGCCCTCCCAAGATCTTTTTCTCTTCTCTGTCTTTTTTCCTAACCCTCGCTCCCCCACTCAGGACTGTTCAACTCCATCCAGCTGGTTCCGGCATGCACATATTGCCCCAATATCTAAGAAAGGAAGAAAGAACAAACAGAACTCAAATCAACAAAACTTTCAGACTCTCAAACTTCTAAGACTTATGGTATTGCCATTGAGATCAACTCCTCAAATTCACTCTCCCCCATCTTAAATAACATGCTAACCTATATATCTAGAAACATCACCCGTAATTCTGGATTCCACCTCCCAAGAGTAGATATGGTCAAATATTACAGAGAATTTAGGGAATACATGCATATTATTATCAAGAGGTTTGTGCAGCCTTTTCTCGTATTCTTTCTATACAAACCATGAAGGACCTAAAACATAGGACCAGTTCTTCTAGAAAGAGCCCATAAGGTACTGTTCACAACTAGAACAGCAGTAAAGTTTCAAGGGGTTGATCATTGGGTCCATGTCTCTCAAATGAAGAAGCACAAAATATTTTAAATCATTGGAAAATGGTCCTTAGCATAGATTGTAAGATGATACTTCTTTGGATCTCTCCAGAAGCAGATAATCTTCTTAAAGATGTAGTTTCAACTCAAGCTCTTCGGACTGGGTAGATGACTAGCTGATATATAGATAGCTTCTACCTAGGATACACAGAATAAGACTATAAATTGCAATGCTTTAATCTGTGATATCTTGTTCTTTATTTTTGAAGACATTTTATTTTCTCTTTTGATGAATTAAAGCTATTTTTAAAGATGTTATTTAAAGAATGCTATTCCTAATTTTAATGTTTGCCATCTTAGTCACCCACTATATGAGTCCCATACAAATTGCATGGCTGCAATTTACTAGTAAACTAAGGCAATGAAAAGCATACTTTCCTATGGAAGCCACCCACTCAGCTTCTCTTGGTATCAGTTCTTTATAATAAATACATTGGTTTCTTGAGTAACTGCATTTAACTGTTAACTAGCATTGTAGGTAGAAAACCCCACAACAAATCAGACAGTGAGAAACCTGAAACCCCATATCACATTGTACTTAGAAAAGAAAGGTCTCCACTGAAACGACATGAAACGGTCTTTTGTTGGGCCTCTCTTTTGAAACTGAGTTTATGCAAACATAGAACTGAGATGAGGACCAGGGTACAGATGATATATATTTGAAGGACAACTAACTTTCAAAGATCTAAGAAAGACAAACTGTTTTTCTTTTGCCTTAGATCTACTTGAGGATTCCAACACTGAAAACTTCATTGCTTGATACTGGACCCTTCTTGACAAGTGGTGTCAAACTTTATAACACTATTTGACAATCTGTTAGGCTAAATTGTCCAAAAACAGATCATTGACTGGCTCCCAATGAGTGGTATTGGATTTGTGTACAAAGGATTACTGATTTCTACCTGCTAACTGAACGAGGACTTGTTATATTGGTAATCCAGTTTCTGTCTTCAGAACAGTCTCTGCATCAATCACTCAGGGCAGGGACCATTTTGGCCCACCCATTTTCCCTTTTAGAAAAAATTCTCCATGTGCTTAGATGCTACTAAAACTTTCTCAGAATTGTGCTCTCCCTTTACAGAATGCTGCTGTAAAGCCTTTAGAAAACTTTTCCAACAGTAATTTTGGTCTATGAATAACAAATATTGATGAATCTTAATAGCTCACTTAATAAGATTCTATGTAGTAAGAAGGTCCTTTATATCAGTCCATGAATCATACTTGGAAGATCATTGATTTAAGGGTTTGTTCCCAAAAGGAAAACCACTGAGATATTTTCCCAAAGGGCAGATTTATTAATGTGCTTTTCATATCTATATATTAATAAAGTAGAATCCCAAAATGCTCACCTTCAAAAAAAGTCCTAAGTTATCAAAAAATAATATATGTTTAGATGGTATTAGTTATTTATATCCTATATACACTATTAAGAAGAAGACAGTTTTATATTTAGGGAGTTTATTTAAAAATTGGTACAAAGAAAATAATAATACAGGTGTATTTTCAGTTATTATGTATAAGTTCCTACTAACTAACAGACACTTGTAAGAAGTTGATCCATTCAAAAGCATACCAGAATATACCTGCCAGACTGAGCATTATTCTCTTGGGAGGCTAGTTTTCCCAGCAAATTTAGCTGCTAAAAGATAGTGATATATCTCCATGAAGGAAATTTCTCTTTCACTCATCAAACAGTTTCTTTAACAGTGTTGCAAACTTTACAGCTTGGCCTCTAACAAAGACAGCTGGGTATTATTTTAAATTTGCTTTAGAATTGTTAAAATTGAGACAAACTAAACTTTTACTTAAAAGAAAAAGCAGATCAACCACTATTTATTTAAACCATAACAACCCAGCAGCAGTTTCTTAATGAGCTTTAATGGAATTGTCTAAAGTGAAACTGCAAAATGGCACTTTCTTTCAGGAACTAAAAATAGATAAATAGGGCCAAACTCCCAGTCTCATTCTCTGTCCCAGCTAGTATTCTTAAAAGCCTGATATGAAGTATTAAAGTAAAATTTATTTTCATTATTTTTATGAGATAATCTCTAATAGCAGCTTAGAGTAATATTAATAGCTCACTGAGGACTCATGATCTCCCAATGAGTAGTGTGCTTAAGTGTGCTATTTATGACCAGAAAATAAACTTTTGGTATAAACCATCTTGTAAATTTTTAGATGCAAGAGAGAGGCAATGTAGTCTTTTTGTGAGGATGAGGTATTTTATAAGCTGTCCGTGGTTCTCTAGAGAGGGTTTAGGAAAGTTTTGTTTTGCTTTACCATCTGAAATATCTTTTGAAAGTGTTTCTTTTTGGCTTCAGTGGACATCTTGGCTTGATCGCTGTACCACTTGTGCTCCTGGGAGCCAATGGACCTTTTGAAGACTGAAAAAGATGTGGCCCTGAATGCACACTGATGGTAGACATGAAGAAACTCAAGAAAATAAAGATAAATAACTGAAATCCTTGATGTTAGTCTGGAAAACACAGACCAAATCGAGGGGAGAGAAACTGAGGGCTGCATAGTTGTAATGTCGACCTCCTCTGTATGATGGGGGAGATGGTGCCAGCTTTGTGGAAACATGTATCCAATAGTCCCTGGGTACCATGTTCTGCATCCTAAGTATTTGCTTGTTTAATGAAGATGACAATCACATCAAAGCAAACCCAGCAAAGGCCAGAAGCTTAATAGAAGAAGACCAAAACAAGGATAGAAGAAACCATCTAAGAGAGAAGTTCATAGCAATATCGGCCTACCTCAAGAAAAGAAATTCCAAATAAACAGTAAAACTTTACACCTAAAGGAACTAGAAAAAGAAGAACAAACAAAACCCAAAAGAGTAGAATGAAGTGAATAATAAAGATCAGAATGGAAATAAATGAAGTAGAGACTGAAAAAATCAACGGAAAAGATCAATGAAAGTAAGAGCTGGTTCTTTGAAAAGGTAAGAGTATTAATGTTTTGTTTGTCCAATTGTTTATACAGAAGTAAATTTACCATGAAGCTTATGAAGTGAAGCTTCAGGGTTTCTCACCTGGTGAGTGCCGAGGATTTTTGGAAGTTATTATGAGTTTTAGGTGGATGGGAAACAACAGGAAGTGTTTCTCTATTGATGTCTCTGGTAAATGGCTGAAGAAATCTCCAAAGATAAGAATAGGAATCTGTAGTAATTTTTGGTGGTTTATTTTCTTATACTAAGTATATCCACTTTTGTACCTAATATTATCTTTGCATTTCTATATTTCTTTATGGAAGATCTCCCGATATTGTATAAGTTTCAGGCCTCCCAAAATATGGATTGGATCTCGATTTTGTGGTTTGTTCACAACTGCAAACAGGCAGCTGGATTCTTTCTTGACACTTTAGAAATAGGAATCCTGTGAACAGATGGTTTATGAAATGTCTGTCGTATTTGCTACTCATATCAAAATAAACACCTTAGAAAGATCCAACTCAGATACAAGGTCACTAACAGAGGAGAGGTTCCCGAAAGCAAGACTGCGCTCTGACAGTTCTGATTGTACGAATGCTATATTGTCTTCTTCCAATACCTAGCTATTAAAAGATGAAAAAAAAACTGGTCATCATATATATCATGTAAGAGAAATGAGACACCTCACTAACAGGCAGCAGATGGGTATATGGCTGAAACTTTCGAGGTCAATGTGGAGTTCATAGATCACTAGCTCTATCCATGTCTATTGCTGTTGGGAGACCACATGGCAAAACTAATAATGGAATAATGTAAGAGAAGCCAGCAAATCTATATGAAGAAGCTATAAAGTCCAGAAACTCAGAAGAGTAATTAATTTGTAACAAAATACAAATTATCTTGTCTCTGCTGAGAAATTGTGGAATCAGATGCACTACTATTGAATCACAAGATCTTACTGAGAAAATGTGATAAATTTTGTTCTTAAGAATGTTTTTTAGTATTCAAAGCATTTGCATGTCTTTCCATGACAATTAGTAAGAATTTTGATGGTTTTAATTATGTAAATAGCTCAACTGTGCAAAAGAAATAATACATTCTTGCTTTCAGCTTAATATATATGTGTGTGTGTGTGTGTGTGTGTGTGTGTGTGTGTGTGTATTTGAAGTTAAGAAAACCACACTGTGTGTTTCTAGAGGATTTCATGATATGGGAGTGGGGACTGGGTAAATTTCTGGCCTTTGAAGGTATAACAGCTGACATTTAGATCTTTGATGTCATTATAAGATGGGTTTAGAGTTTTAATTTAATATGTTATAAATATAGAAGTAATTTTTAATGCTTCTGAAAACAAGCAGTCCATGTCCTTATGTACTTTGTCAATATTTTTTAATAATGTAAAATGTATTTTCTCTGACAGAGTTTACAATAAGATAATTAAACAATTCTTATTATGGAGTTTATTCATTCATGGATTGAGAATCTCGTAGGTATTCAACAAGTATTTGTTGAATAAATGAATTCTTTCAACTATCAGATAATGCCTTCTAGATGTAAAGGATATATATTTAAATGACCCAAGGATAATCAGACTTCAGAACTAACTCATTCTTGCTTACATGAGATGGGGAAATAATTTTTTAGGACTTTTTTAGCTATTGAGTGCATTTCTATTTGGGGAGGGTTTTTAAAATATATCTTTTTATTCCTAGCTGCTAGTATAGTCACTGAAATGTGGTAGATGCTCAATTAATGTTTGTTGGATTCATAAATAAATTAGGCAGTTAAAGGGTTAGTCTATTCATATGAAATTCTACATACTTTGTATAAATTTAGGTTGAAAATTCATTTGAATAATGATCTGGAATTATCAGCAACATATAGATGTTATTTCTGATGACCGCTAAGCATGAGATCCTCAAGGAAAATCTAAAAATAGGATAGATGAGAAGTAGAGGAAGTTTTTTAATCTCAAGACTGACAACCCTGCAGTAATTATATGGCCAAAGTTACTATTTGACCAGTAATAAGCATGGGCCAGTAAAAAGGACAAAGGAGGGAATCTGAGATTGTAAAAAAACACATAAAGGGGATGATTAAGATATATGTGGGATGTAATGGTTTACTCGACGAAACTAGAACAGTGGTATGTTGAAGAGTAATCACATGTTTGGTTAGAAAATATGGGGATTCTGGACCCTGTTAATGGTAAGGCTGAGAATTTAGAAGAGATGTCACCGGTAAGAGAAAGTGCTTCTAAGAGACTGGCATGGTGAAGCAGTGTTTGAGAAAGATTATGCTAGCAGCTGTGTACAGAATAGAATGGCAGGCTGGGAGGCTAGAGACTTAGCATAGAGCTAAACGCTATACCTCCCAATAAAGAGATGAAGGTGTGCTCTTGGGAGGTTTCTAGAGAAAGAGAGAGGAAATACAAATGCATGAGGTGGAGCAGGGACAACAGTTGATTGGCTAAGGGTAGATTCAGAGTGCCAGTTAAAGAGTAGGGTCATTTGGCTAGATTTAAGACTGAATTACATTTCAGATGTCATAGACTCCATGAGACACTCCTTCTGACACTGATAATGGGAAAGGATGAAACACTAAGACATAAGTTGTAAACTTTGAGAATTACCAATATATGTGATAGCTGAAACTGCAAGAATGAGTAATATAGAGAATATATAGAAAGAGAACAAAATGTCAAAGTGAGCTTTGATTGACCCACAGTATAGGTCAAGAAGAAGGTAAGAGGTGAAAAAAAGTGAAACTGTAGCTGAGAAAGTAGAAATATTATATTTTAAGAGAAAAATAAAGATTTCAAGGAAATGGTGACCAAAAGGATCAACTATAGTCAAGGAGACAGAAAATAAAGTTGGAGATGTGAAAGCTTAGGGGAAAATTCACTTTTCTGGGGGCAAAAGAGCAGGGAGATAGTACTTTAAAAACTTCTTGTTTTTATTCCTAAAAAATTTTAGGTTGGATGTTGTACTATCAAGTCTTTCAAAAAGATTGATACAAATCTTAATATAAGGGTGCTATATAGTGATGTACAGACTTGATTCTTCCAATATTGCAGCTGAAAGCTATGTAGTGGAAAATTAGGTGATTTTAATCCTCAGGTGCTGAAGATAAACAGGTCAATCTAACTTCCAAATGGAAAAATGTGATATACTTTTAAGGAGGATGAGTCATTTTTAAGAGTTTGTTGAATTATTCTTAGTGACTTGATACAGAGGCTGGCAGATATATTTCTGTTCTCTTGCTTAGTTTTAAAAGGCTGGAAATGGAAGAAAGAGTAAAGAATTTAATCTTGCAGAAAACCAAAATAAAAATGCTTATTTCTATGTTCACTCAAAATATATAGGAGAAAGATATGAAAACAAGTGAAAAATTGAAGTTGGAAAAAAATTAGGACTTATACTCCTGGATTTGTGACTTTAATATTCACAAAGGAGGTAAAATAAAGATGGACTTATGTTTTTAAAGATAGCCTTTATATATTTGATAGTATATAGTAAATTATAATTACATTATAATATATGGTAAAATATGAGTTCCTGCTAAATGATTTGTGGTCAGTTTTTTTACCCAAGCTTATTGATAATGTAAGGCTAATAAGGCTGAAAGTTATTTGTATTTAACTCTTTGCAGTATCATTTTCAAATACGTACGTGATGATGCTCAGTGCTTGTAGTTAACTGGTTTCATCCTGGTGGGATATGAGCATGAAAGGATTTTATTTTTTCTCCAATTGCTACTTTCGATCCTTCTCTGTTAAACCACTCTTTCCAGCACTCTTAAAATTCTCTGTTTCAGTAACTTTCCATTCATTCCATGATATTAAAAAATCAATTTCATTCTAGAATGATCAATGTTCAATTTCTTCCCAGATTAGCATAATTCTTCTTTTTCTGTCTTAATGGCCTAAGGAAATTACACTGTAGAGATATATGTATGGGTCTTGTTCTTTCATTGCTTCTCTTTTTTCTATTCTGTACCCCCCAGCCCCTTTCTAGGTTTATCATTCTCCTCCTATGTGGGAGCTAGGGAAAAGAACTATGGGAAAAGCCAAATGTTTACACCTGCATTTCAGTGCTGGCCCTCTTACCTGGGATGCAAGTATGAATTTTTAAAGAATTCTTCTCAGGTTTCCACTCTAGGGTACCTTTTACATTCTCTTGTTGCTGTAGTGGTTCTCCTGTTAATGACATTAGTAAGACAACTCAAGCTTGGATACCCTCTTGGTAATTTTTATCTGAGTGAATGGTAGGAGTACAGACTGCTCCAGTAGGGTCCCAGTACTGTCATATTTCTCCAATTAACATTTTTTTTAAACAAATAGACACAAAAGTCTCTAACTCTATTGCCCAAGATAAAGTTAGTTGCAATCTCCATCTTTTGCAAATAACCTCTAATCCAAATCAATTCTTTTTAGTTGGCTGTGATGGCTGAAAGAATGGAATCACCTCTTTTCTCTTTTGCCCTTCAGGCAAGAGATGCCAATAGCTCCCTACAAACTGTGGCTAGCTCCTTGGATCTTTAATCATCACCAGTTGACTTCTCTTCATCCTGTCCACACCCTTGTACATTATTCTTTTGTTAAATTATTTTTAATAATCTGTTAGAATGTTCCATGCGTGTTTTGTTATGACTTACTGAAATGAATGATAAACATAATCTCTACAACCCCATACTATAAATATTTTAAGTTGAAAATGTGATTTACACATATTGTCTTATGAAATATGCATATCCAAAGTGAGGGGGGATGGAGAGAGAGAGAAAAAAATGAGCGTGAGCTTTGGAATACAATAATTTGAATTAAAATCTCAGCTCTGACATACATACATTCATTTGTAAAACAAGCATATACATGCCTACTTCATGAAATTGACATGATGATTGAAAGAGAAAAGAAAAGAAGTCATCTACACAGAAAAGAAGTCATCTACACAGCTTATATTCAACAAATATTCAACATTTCTTTTCAAAATCCAGCATCTACTCAGTGCCAGGTACTGAATTATTTCTATACTGTAAAGTGTTACATAAATACAAGTTATTTTAATTCTTAATTTTGTATATGGAAAACATCTTGCAGCCATGAAAACATTCTTCTTTGTGTGGAATGAGAAAGATCAGACTGGAGAAAATATAACTAGTTCTTTCTAGGGTCCTTCGTTATATTATTTTGATACTTTCTTTCTTACTTTTTGCTCTAACAGATAAAATTAAGTTCTTGGTAATTAATTTTTAAACATATTGTGTTGCTAAATTTTATTACTATATAGTATAAACTGGATATCTGTGGTAAAACCAGCATTATCATAGATATCTAGTTTATACTCTATAGTAAAAAACTATCAAAACAATTTAGTATAAAATGTTAAACTGCTACTACTAGTAAGTGAAAATAGAGCAATTATATCGAGTCCCCAAGACTTTAAATTTTTAAAATCAAATTTCAAATGGTAAATTTGTAACTAATATCTGAGTAAATTTAACTTCAAAACCTTTCATTAAAGAAAAAATATTGTGAGAACTACCTAGTTCCGGTCAAGATGGCAGAGTAGGTAAGCACTGTGATTGCTTCCTCTCATGACTACATCAAAATTACAACTAAATTATAAAACAATCAACCTAGAGAACCACCTAAAGACTAGCTGAATGGAATTCCTATAACTAAAGATATAAAGAAGAGGCCATGTTGAGACTGATAGGAGGGGCAGAGACTCCGAATGAACTGGTCCCACATGCAGCAGTTGAGAATCAGGAGGGATATCTCAGCTACAGAGGTCCCCACTGAGAAGTGAGGTGTTCCAGCCCCACACCAGGCTTCCCAGCCCAGGGATCCAGTGCTGGTAAGAGTGGTCCCCATAATAACTGGTGGTGCAGATCAGTGGCAATTTCATCCCATCAGGGAAAGACGAAGACGTGCTAGAAATCCAGATCCCCTCACAGGCATAACACATGTTATAAAGGATGTGGAGAAAAGGGAACCCTCATGCACTGTTAGTAGGATTGCAAATTGGTGGAGCTTCCTCAAAAAAATTAAAAATAGAACTACCATATGACCTAGCAATTCCACTTCTGGGTATTTATCTGAAGAAATTCAAAGCACTAATTCAGAAAGATATTTGTATCCCTTTATTCACTGCAGCATTATTTACAATAGCCAAGATATGGAAGCAATTTAAATTCCCATCACCAGCTAAGTGGGTAAAGAATAAGCGGTACATATATACAATGGAATACTATTTAGCCATAAAAAAGTATGAAATCTTACCATTTGTGACAACATGGATGGACCCAGAGGATCTTATGCTAAGTGAAATAAGTCAGACAGAGAAAGATAAATACCACGTGAAAGCTAAGGAACAATTTAAATGAACAAACAAAACAAACTGATGGTTGCCTGATGGGAGGGGGTTTGGTGGTTTGAGTGAAAAGAGGATGGGCTTAAGAAATATAAATTGGTAGTTAAAAATAGTCTAAGGGATAGAAAGTAGAGCATAGGGAATATAGTCAATAATATTATAATAGCTATGTATGGTGCCAGGTGGGTACTAGACTTATTCAAAGATCATTTCATAAATTATATAAATGTCTAAACACTATGCTATACATTTGAAAATAATAAAAAATAATATTGTATTTCAACCATAATTTTTTTTAAAAAAGATCCAAGTAAATTTTGAAGTTTAAAAGGAAAGAAAGAAAGAATACTGTACTGAGCATTTGGGCATTAGGAGGCTTGTGGTAAGATTCTAAATATAAACTATAACCATTGGTATTAGGGGTTCTATATTCAAATATATGATCTATATTCATCTATATTCTTATATATCCAATACGTGATGAAATTTCAATGTTTAAAAATTTTTAAATTCCAGAAAGGAAGATGATCATTTAACTATAGGAATTCTTTAGGGCTCAATTTATGAGTCAAATGTATGACATGACTGTATGATACATATATTTATAAATTATTCTCTTAGAGTTGCAACTCACCTTTGTTATTGCCAGTGTTTCTAAAATCATAGATATATTTATTTGGTATATGGACTTATATTATAATTGTACCAGTAGAGCTACCTACTTAAAGGGAATATGGGAAATGCCCTTGTATAAAGTGAATAATAACATCTAATTTGATTTTGTAAAAGTGCATATTCCTATTCATTACTTTTTGCTTAGGAAAAAAAGAGCACACTTTCATGATCATTAAATTTCAGTTTCTTGAAAAGCCTGATAAGGAATTTTTCCTTTGCTACATATGACAGGGCAAAGCTACTGTTGGTGGTGGTGGTGGTGGTGGTGGTGGTCACGTGCGTGTGCGTGCGTGCGTGCGTGTGTGTGTGTGTTTTGGAGGAAAAGTAGTTCGTAGCCTTTTCTTCTCTTTCCACCTGGGAAAGAACATATGGGTATTGCCAGCTTATCTCATCTCCCTCTCCTGCCCTCTAAAAGAGAAGAGTATAAGTGCATTCTCCTGAGTAAAGCTGTCAGAGAGAAGACTAATTGCTTTCTCCAAGGGAGATGTGCGGGTAGAGGGAAATGTGATGTGCTAGAAGCATAGCATGTGAGAAGCTCTGGCAAAGAGGAGAGAAATGATCTAATGAACTAGATCATTGGAAAGAAAGAGTGAGGGTTTTTTGTATTAAGAATGTGAGAGGAACCTAGACATTTCAAAGTGTTAAAACTACATACTGGATTGCCTAAATGTTTTCAAAATATATAAGTAAGGACTGGAGTTCTTGTTTGAGCCATATTGTACTAAATCTCATGGATCATGGCATCAACAGTTATATATGTAGACATTCTCCCTTGTAATAAATAAGAAAAGTCATTCAAAGTGTGTAACGCACACTAACCATGCTATAAATGGTAGCAATTATTATTAAGATTTTTTTTTCAAGAACACAGCATACAAGCTTTAGGATACCTGTAGAAAGAATCTCTTCAAAAAATAATTACTTCATTTTCATTGTAACACTACTTATACAAACCAACAAACTCTTTCTGTTTTTCATTCTGTTTAATTTCCTATTATTTCAAGTAACATTTTGTACAATAATATTCTAGCACAATAAAATAATTTGGGCAGACATGGAATCATCTAACTTATAATTTGACCTAAAGCAAATACTTACGTACATTTTTACTCTTTTAAAGAAATATAATCATTAAATTTTCAAGAATGTATTTTCCTTCCTGTGAAAGACATAAAACATAAAAATTATAAAAACTATTACAGATATAGCACATTTTAATACTCAATGTTGCAGATAATATGGTGAAATTTGCTCACTGTTGGTAATATAAATTAGTGGATATGAACAATGTATACCAAAAGCTTTAAACTGGTGCAAATCCTTTGGCATAACCAAATTCTAGAAATGTATCCTAAAGAAATAGTTGAACATCAACTCAGAGATTCACCTGCAAAATGTTCTATATTTCTTATTTATAAAAAAATTATGACAAGAAATAAGTTGCAGATTAATAAATGTGTCAAAAATATGTGCATAATAGAATTCAGGCCCTAAAAGTTTTATTACATGTAAGTTTGGTATTTTTATGTATGTAAATAGCACATGACTAATTTCCATATAAATGCTTAAATGTATATAGAGTAAAATGTTAAAGGCACAGATTGCTATTTTCAGTAATGGTGTTCTAGATAATTATAACCAATCCTCCAACAAAGGACAGCTATGAAGCTAACCAAAAAAAATTTTAAATACTTTAAAAGCATGAAAACAACAAGATGATAAGTATTTACAGAACCAATTTCCAGTATGGTATCTCATAAAGAAAGCCAGAAGATAATGGAATAAAACACCCAAAGTGCTGACTGAAAATAATTTACAACATTGAGTTCCATACTGAGAAAAACATTTCCCAAAATAGAAGCCAAAGAAAAAAGAAAGAAAGAAAAAGAAAAGACAATTTCAAGAGAAACTTTAAAGTTTCTCTGTGTGGGAGGAAAATTATCCCAGATGGATATCTAAGGAAAGAAATCTAAGGAAAGGAAACAACAATGATGGTAAATATATAGGCATATTTAAATATTAACTGTATGTAAAATGATGATCTGAATGCTCTTACAATAGAACTAAAAATCAAAATAGCAATAAGTTGAAGGTAAAGTAAATGGAAACTGTTGTAATAAATGTGTTTGACAGTAGGCTGTAAGCACTGATTAACATTAAACTTTATAATTTAGAAATGCATGTATGACTTTCTATACTGTTAACTAAAAAAACAGGAATTACATATATAAATTCCAAAATAAGAGAAAAGAAATTTAAATATTAAACATTTTTTAAAAAAGAAATAAAAGTAAAAAAAAAAGAAATAGAAAAAGTATTATAAATGAAATCACAAAATAGGTAACTTAAAACCACATGGTATGCACTACAATAAATAACAGAAAACTGAATGTTCTAGTTAAAAGACAAATATTGTCTAATTATATAGTTAAAAATACAAGTAACCAGTTAAATCATATGAACTTGCCAATAGTTAATAATTTTTGACCACAGGAATTGTAATTTTATATGATTCAAGCTTATACTGTATTGAAGTTAAAGAAATGAGAAAGATATCTATGCAAACACTAAACAAAATGCAGCTGATTTGTCTATATTAATATCAGATGAAATAGAATGAAAAACAGAAAGCATTAGCAGGATCAATTAACAATGATCAAGTTTCATTTCCATAAGACATACAATTTATAATTCGTAGGCACCTAAATACAATAGCCTCAAAATATAGAAAACAAATAATGGACAAAAATATAGATGAAACTGACAAATCACCAATCATGCTAGAGTAGTTTAGCATAAATTTTTCAGTGATTAAAAAGACAAACAAATTAAAATCAGTAAAGAAATCTTGTATTTAAGTGTTCTGATTTGAGCAACATAATGTAAGTAAACTGAAGGATGAATATAAAACATTGTATCCAACAACATCTGTATAAGCTCTAGTAGTAAAAGCAGAAAAAAGGGTGAATTAACTTGAAACAAATCAATAGAAATTATCTAATTTAAAAAAACAAAGAAAAATTTTTAAAAACAAGCAATTAACACATAAAACTGGAAACAATCCCAAAAATGTATAAATAGTAGAATATGGAATATATTATGAATGTAGATTATACAAATAGTCATATCACATATTAATAAAAGAAAGCTCCAGAAAGATGTTTACCAAAGAGTTAACAGATTATCAATAGGTGAAAAAATATTGGTTTTTTTCTTTTATTTTTCTAGATTGTTAAATTTTCACTAAATATTGTCAAATAATTTTTATAAATAAAAAACTATTTTTCGTTCACCAAAAACACTAAATAAGGAGAAATTATTCTGATAATTAAATGAGGCACTATCTTTCCAAGTGTGAGGCAGAGATAATTGGTATGAGAATCGTTTCAACTTTGTATTTTAAAAAGGTTATCAGGCTCCGTGCCAGACCTACAATCAGAATATTTGAAGGTTATTTCTAGAAATCTGTAGGATAATACTTTAGCATTCAAGTTAGAGAATCACTGAAATAGAAGGAAAGTGAAAGTGGTTAAATACAGAAAAGCTAGCAATAATCTCAATGACTGACAGTTATAATAAATGCTAGATGAATTTCTTTCACTTTAATCCACTGATAAGGCAAAATGCGTCAATTGTGGATATAAGATCTACTATTTTGCTGACATATTCACAGAGCATTAGAGCTTGGTTCTGTGATTTGAGAAACAGAATCCCTTCATGAAATTAATTTTGACATTTACCAATAGTAGTGATGCACTTAGCTTTAACTTACATACTTCTGAAACGATGATTCTAAAGGATTATTTTGTTATTATTTCAAGCATACAGGTCTAGGCATTTGAATGATCAAACACTTAACTGCACTCAGTTTGGATATACACCTGTATATTCCTACATATGCCTAGCTAAAGACTAAATATTATGATTTGGAAATACTTTCAAGTGGGTTTGAGGGGATGGTACTTTGAACAGAGGCTCTAAATTATAGGCCCTAAAATAATTTGTTTCCAATTTCTGAAAAAAAAAAAAATAGAAAAAGCTTAATGGCTTGATGGATGTCTATGAAGTATCACCAAGATTCCCTTTTTTCCCATACTAAGGAAATTTACTCAAAGCCCAAATGGCTAATAGCTTTAATTTTGCCCTTAAGTTATAAGTGAATAGTCAGACTCAAGTATAAGAGACTGTGTCACACACAATGCAGTTTAGTAGAGATAGAATGGCATTTTGCTTACAAACATTAGTTCTGTACTCAGATAGACCTGGGTTCAAGCTTAGCTCCTACAGTTATTAGCTATGTAACATAGGGCATGTTAGCTAACCTTTCTAAGCCTCAGTTCCTCATCTGTAAAATATCGCTCATGTTATTGAGCCCAAAGACCTATTTATTATCTAGCCAAGAGCCTGGTAAATAGTACATGTTCAATGAATTATTACTAATGTCAACAAATATTAGCGCACCTATTTTAGTCAGGGTTCTCCAGAGAAATAGAACAATAGGAACCTACACTGATATATAGACAGAGCTAGCTACAGCTATAGATATAATACATCTATGATATATAGAGATGTGATGTGTGTGTGTGTGTGTGTGTGTGTGTGTGTGTGTGTGTGTGTGTGTGTGTGTAGAGAATGTGATAGAGACAAGACAGAGAGAGAGGCAGAGAGAAACAGAGATTATAAGATTGGTTCATGCAATTATGGAGGCTGAGTGTTCCACAATCTGAAAACTGAAGAAACAGGAAAGCCAGTGGTAATTCAGTCTAACTGCATGAGTGCTGATGTCCAAGGACAGGAGAAGATCAATGTCCAGCTCAAGAAGAGAGCAGTCACCCTTCCTACACTTTTTTGTTCTATTTAGGCCCACAACACATTGAATGATGTCCCTGATACATTGGTGAGAGTGATCTCCTTTACTAAGTCTACCAATTCAAATGATGATCTTTTTTTGGCAACACAGCTAGAGATAATGCCTACTAACTATCCAGGTATCCTTTAACCCAGTCAAGTAAACATAAAAAATTATATTTCTATTTTTATTTTTCTATTAATGAAAATGCATTTATGTCTGTATCAATTTTTCTTAAATATCTATCTTAAAAGTTTGTCAGAACTCTTCATAGGGAGAGTTCTGTATATGTTGGAAGAAATATTTTGATAAGCGTGGGTTAGGGCATGGGACCTCCAAGGGGCATTTCTGAGAAATCTCTTGTTTTCCCTTGAATTCTATTTTAATGTCAGTCACTTTAACCCTCTTCTCTTAGTTTCTCTAGCCATACCAGCTTCATCTTTTTCCTTTCATAAGTCTCCCCTCCACAACTCTTTTTTGCATGTGACTTGAATTATGAAGGGAAATTTACCTTTCGTTTGGCTTCTTTAAATTTCACTTCCATACTATTACCAAACTTAAAGTTTGGTTCTTGGATCCCAGTTCCTTTAGAAGATCTGGAACAGTTATTAATTTTAAATAATTCTCCTGTCACATGTGGTGTATAAAATATTCATGCTAATATGTTTATAAACATATATAAAATTATGTACATTCACACACTACATATACATACATACTTAGCCTGAAGGCATGGAATAAGATAGGTAAATTTAAGAGTAAAAAAAAAATACAACACAAAAACAATCAGATGGAAGAGATGTCTGGGGCAAGGCATGTGGGGCGTAGTGTAGAGTTTCCATGCTCTCTCCAAGCCCACCACTCTACAAATCTCCACTGTTCACTAACCCAGAAGCTCTCCAAACTCTATCCTTTGGGTTTTTATGGAGGTTTTATAACATAGGGATGATTGATTAACTCATTGGCCATTGGTGATTGATTCAACCTCCAACCTTTTTCCTCTCTCTGGAGATTGGAGGGTGGAGCTGAAAGTTCCAACCCTTTAATTGCATGTTGGCTCCACTGGCAACCAGCCCCCATCCTTAGTTTTTTTTCCTCTTTCTGAAAGTCATTCATTAGCATAACAAAGTACATATTTGTCTCTCTCATAACTTTGGAAATTCCAAGGGTTTTAGGAGCTCTGTGCTAGAAATGAGACAAAGACCTAATATATATTTGTTATTATACACCACAATATCAAAATACCCATCACATTATCAAAACAGTTTTAAAATAATGATCATCCAACTGTGACTGACCTTGCTTCAGTTCTAAGCTCTATATTTCTTAATACTTCCCTGACCTGAGCTTGGTATTTTGATAAATACATCCTGTTCTCTCTAGAGTTCATGCTTGTTTGTGTGACTTAAATACAGTCCTTGAATCTTGCCTCAGAAGATGTGGGTTCTAGTCCTACCTCTTTCACTCACCAGTTCTGAGACCTAAGGTAAACAGCTAATTAAGCCTCAGTTGCTGCAACACTTTAAAATAAAGCGATGGTCATGTAGCTTTCTTGCCCATTAGGTTGTTATAAAACTAAGGCTAAATATGTGTGAAAGAATTTGATAAATGATAAAACTCTGTACAAATACATTCTGGTGAGCTGATTCCTAGACATCCTTGGACTCCTGTTCAAAGAGGCAGTGCTATGCACAAAGAAAATGTTTGATGTTTATTGATACATTATTCTATTACTGAGATGTACAATAAAAATTTAAGTGAAGCCTATGTAAATATTTCTGGTTATTACATTTTAGTAGATTTTAGCCATTTCCATTCTGGAAAAAAATTCTCCTTTCAGGCAAAAAAAAAACTATTTTTCTTGATGGAATCATGAACAATGAAGGGAAACAAATGGAATTTGTGAAAAGGAGAAAGCTGAGAATAAATGAGGATCTGAACATAGTACTGCTAAGATTCTGTCCAATTATCTGTTTAACTGGGTCATTTCCCCAGAAAAAGACAAGTTGTCTGGGGTTCACATTTGATGGGAGTCATTATGTCATGGATCACAATCTTATACAAGTATATGTAGTTTTATCTCCTCACTTTTCTCCCAGGACTTAAATATTAAATTATGCTGAAACCATGGTATTTCAGGACTGGATAAAGCTACTCTCTCTTCATTATAATTCCTTTAGCTGAAGATCTGGGACACGATTCATGCCTTCATTATGGCCTGATGGAAGAGTTAAAGCTCCCAGGGCCTTCTTTGAAAACCACTGTGCCTAATGTTCTACAGATGTTTGCCTTGAGTCACATACAGAACTTATGTAGAAATGTAGGTGTGTTAGTGGTAAGCATTGGATAAGGAATCATTTAATATTATTCTCACTTCACCATAATTCTTGGTATCATTTTTTCCCAGCAATGGCACTTGACTCTGAAGGAGAAGTGGTAGAAATGCAAATAAACACTGCTAAAACATAATGTTTTGACCTCCAGGAAATTCATCTAAGAGTAGAAAATTATATTCGGAATCAAACATTTCCTTAAGTAACTGTATTATCATAATGTTTTGTAAAACTTTCAAATTTACTTTTACTTTGAAATGAGCTGTGTGATAGTATTCTTTAAATATACATTTAGTGCATTATATGATTTAGTTTTTTATTTTTAAAAGAGCAAGAATCCATTGAGTAAACTGGCAATGGAAATCAATGGTAGGTTTCTTACCATAGGGATGTCAATTACTTTAATAAATTCAGTGGAGAAAACATCAATAAAATATGATGTGAGTTTTCTACATCTAAATGTCATTCCCATTTTTTACTGAGACTCTTGTATTGCTGCTTACTATCTTTAGGCCATTATTAATTAATTAATCTTAAGGAAAAATATTAATTTCTCCCTATCTTAGTTTCCTTACCTGTTCAATGGGGTGGTTTTGAAGATCAAATGATTTAATGCACAAGCAGGGCTCTTAGTAAACATTTTGTAAATGTCAGTCATTATGATTATTGAAAACGAATATCTTTTACATAAAATCTCATGTTTTTCATTAGATAATATTGTATATTTTTAAGACTTTAAATAAAAGTCAGTGCAAATAATTTTGTTTTTGTAATCATTATTAGAATGTTTTACTTTTGCCAAATAAAATCAACTTTTTATTAGAAACTATATTTCCTATTGTCTTTATTTTAAATCATTTTGATGTTAAAATTATAACTAATCAATGCTTTTTGAATGCTTGCTGTGAGTCAAGTACTTTCCCGGACTGGAAGATTTAAACATTAAAAAAACACCATCACCTCTCTTAAATCACTTACAATTTTTGGCAGAGATAGATATATTAACAAGCAAGTTTAATATAAGTCAGAGTGGAAAAATGCTTAAAGAGAAACGTTGATCAAAATGTTCAAGAAAGCTGACAAAATATAGATTGTACTGTTAGAACAAGGAAAAACTTCAGATACTAGTAGAATCTTGGTTCAGGAAGAATATTTCAGGCAAAAGAAAAGATAAAGCAAAGACATTGACACATGAATGCGCACTGCGTGTACAAGGAATAAATATTAGGTGTTCGACACTGAAGCATGTGCTAGGAAAGAGGTAAACCTCTAAAGACTGGGGCGTGTCTCAAGACTGGTCATGTCCAGATGCAAAAGGATGAGGTCAGGAATAATCTGCTGTGATAGCAGTGGGGATGGAGAGATGGGAGTAGCCAAAAGAAATTTGCAGAGGCATTCATAATTTTGAGGACTTCTTAACTAAATGAAGGTGAAGATAAAACAGAAGATGAAAATAATCCTGATTCTCTAGCCTTTATGCCTGAAATAATATTGATGCTATTACTAAGAAAGGGACATTGGAGGTTTGGTGCAGCAGCCGATATGTCAGCTGTAGCTATGTTAAGTTTAAAAAATACTCGTGGGATTTTCTGGTAGAGGCATTTGAGAGTTGAAAACCTGAGCCTGATGGTCAGGGATGGGGTCAGGATTCTATGAATTGGAAGTCATCTGCATTGGATGGTGACAGGGCTGCTTTGAGAATAAAAGAATGAAAGCCCATCAAGAATTCCAGTAACCTGTACTATAGGTAAAACTAGTTTTGAAAGTTGGTTTAAGTTGAATTTCTAAAATAAGTCATATTATTATTTCAGTTGCTGCTTAATGATTCGTGAGTTCTTATTTTCTTATGTATTATTTAATTGTAGTCCATGATTTTTAACTTTTTATTTGTCTTCTTTTTTTTCTTATCCTTCTCCATTCTTTCACACTAAATTTCTTTGTTCTTTCTGATTTCTATTGCCTTTCATCTTCCAATGTAATGAGAAATGAATTTCTAATTTTGGACTGTTGTTCCATGACATCCTGTATGATTCAGTAAAATGTTTTGGACATCAGTTATGAAAATATGGAAATGTGTTAATATATTTTTGAAGGATGCTTTCAAAAACCTGCAATCTATAATCTCAGACAAATATAGATGGAGAAGATTTTTCTATTTCTGGATAAGCAAAACCTATGTTTTCTCCTTAGTTATAACATTTTTTTTCTGTGCCGATTATGTTTCAGGTGCTAAGAACTTAAGCTGAACAGCACAATGTCCCCTACCATTAGCAGCTCATAATGGAAAGGGCTTTCAAGACAGAATCTGCTTAAAACTTTTTTTTTCCAGAGTTTTCATTTCAGGTCTTGGGGTTTACCAACTCATTGTATGCAAATGTATTTAATTCCATCTTTTAAACCGTTTTAAATTTATCACCTGTGGTTTGTTGCCTGTTTGGTCTATGCCATCTTATTCTTGAAATGGATGACCACACTTTATGTTTTAAATGACCCAGCAAGCATAACCTTGTACAACTCAAAGAATCAGGAAGATGACCAATAATGGAAATTTAAAATTCTTGAGAATTTTCCTCTTGTTTCTTTTTATCTTAGCCATGGCATTTCTGGAGATTCTCTTTTGTGCTTGGTAATAAATATTTAGTGTCTCTTTGTTTGATAATCTAAACTTTCTTTTAAAACTATGACACCAGAATTTGAGAAAGAAAGTCTTGGAGTCTCTGCACATTTTCCCCCTTGAGCTCTTGCGGGTCGCGGAGGCAGCACTGCAGCAGTGCTTGTGGCTGGCAGACTGTAAGTGGTGTCTGGTCCTGTCTGGATGAAGTGCTCAGGCCCTTACACTTGACACTTAGCTGTGTGTATACCCTAAGGTTCTTTACTGGTTGAGTCTCTTCTCTGCAGCTCCCAAGTGCAACCTCACCTGATTTAAAGAAGTATAAGGGTTTAAAAAAGCATTTGAAACTGCATTTCATTTATAACTGTTATGTTAAAATTCTTGGTTTGTTTGCTTTTATTTCTTCTATTTTAAATAGTTTTGAGTTGAGAATAGTCATAAAGCAAATAAGGACAACGAAAGATTATGTGAAACTATAATAGTTTGCAACTTTCATTAAAATACATGAAACTGGAGAATCACAAACTATTCTATGAAATGATATTCGGGAAGAAAATAGTTTTTCATAGGAGGGTGCTAACCTCTGCTGCTAGAAGACTTTGCTGTTAATATTTTCAGCAAAGTTACTGCATTGTTTCTTTACCCATCTTACAAAGAAGGATCTCAATCTCTTTTTGGTCCCTTCTAAGACAACCAGCATTTGCTTGGCTATAGAATTTGAAAATGGGTCTACAGATGTTGGTTAGATTGTGAAACTGAGGGTCCTTATGACTTTGGTTAAATTTCGTTTTAAATCATATCTCAAGAAATCCTCTCTCTCTCTCTCTCCCTCTCTCTCTGTCCTGCAGAGACCTAGCCTTTCCCCCAGGTAATCAGCAACCTCCAAGACACCAGAAGACAGTAGCCCAAATGTGACTAATGGTCACAAGTCTGGACCTCTGGCAGGCTAAAGAAAACATCTTGGCCTAAGTTAGTTACATTTCAGATCCTGACTCCTGAGGTGAAATAACCCCTTGGCTACAGAGGGACCCTAAAAAAGACCTCAGGACTGCCCTTAAAACCTGAAGAAATGATCTGTCACCCTTACCTCACCTCTAACCAATCAGCTCCCAACATGACTCCAAACCCCTAATTCACAGTGTCCTGTGATTTTACTTATATAACCTGTAACCTACACATCTTTGGAAACGCAGGTCTTTGAGCACTAACTCCCCTTTGTCTTCGGGCTTGGAGCCCTCTCCTCAAATAAACCTTTACTTTCTTTGCTGAAAACTCCTGTTCTCATCTCATTTGGCTTTGATGCACACAGGCAAACACACCCCCTTTAGTTCAGTTAAAATTATAACTGTTTTAAATTTTTTCTAACTTGCTACATGTTTTTCTTCATTACTAATTGGTAAAATATTATTCCCCAGTCATTTTGAACTTAAATTTGATTGCGCATTGATATGATCTCTACTAAAAAATAATTTTAGCTAGAAAGCCACGGTGATATATTTGAAAGAGAATAGAATTTAAAGGCAGGGTATCTGTTTTCCAATTCCATCTGCTTCATCTGCAGTCTATACAATCATGAACACATATTTTAAACTTTCCGAATAGCAATTATCTTTTTAAAATAAGAGTTACAGTAATTGTTCTTTTACTTCCCACATAAAATATTTGGATGGATCAAAGATAATGTACATAAATATGTTTAGTAACCATGTGGAAATTATTATTAATAATTAGTTAAACAGAATACTTTCGACTATATTCAGAGTTGGGGGTTTGAGCTGGAGCTTACATTTAATTGTATATTATCTATTAAGAAAATGATAAGAAGAAATAAAATAATAAATATAATGAAAAAATTCCAGAAAAAAGTAATTTTTGAGGATTTCATAATATTATCTACTTATTTATACACAATACTACTAAATCTAAAGAAGTTTCTAAGTGTGAATAAGTCTGTTTCCATATATTCTCATTCATCAGTTTTTAGTATAAGAAATCTAAACAAGAGCAGAAGAAAGTTCGATTTAGAATTTTAAAAGCTTGTTCATTTACATGCTTGTTTGTAGTTTGTTAATTTAGCTTGTTGGTTAAATTTGGTTTATTGTTCCCTGCCTTATTACCAGAAATGTTTTTTTGTGTGTTAAAAATAACAGTGAATTAAAGCTAAATAATATTTAAAATTTTCTAAAGATCTTTTCTTTGTCTGTAAAAATGATTAGTCCTTCTAAACATTTCATTAATTTATAACATACATTCTATGTTACTATTAATTGACTTAATTTTAAATTACCTTTGATACCAACATTTGAAAATTGATTAGGGAAGAAGCTAGCAAGAAAACTAGAAGGAGGTGTCAATAACGAAGTGGAGATGAGAGCAAAAAAAAAAAGATGGTATTTCAAAGTAAGAAGTGGAACAGTGGAACAGAAGATGCAAAGATGCTGAGATGTTGAGAAAAATTAGGAGTGAAAAATGCCCTCTGGTTTGGTGACCTGAAGTAAATGGCAGTCTCAGAGGGTGCAGATAAGTGGAGCAATGGGGCACGTGACCAGATTAAATGATAGAGATAAGCACTGGTTTGAGAAGTTTAACTGTAAAGGACAGGTGAAGCATAAGGCGACAGTGAATAACAAAGCAAGGTTGAAGGAATTTTTCTTTTTAAATGGAGTGACTTCAAAAGTTTAGACATTGATACAAAGAAGTCATGTAAAGGGAGAGGAGGTGGCTCAAGGGAATAATGATAATCAATATCCTGTCATTCTTGAAGAACTATCAATTCTTTATTGCCTTGATGGATTATTTTTTTAAAGTTTGTGTCATTTCTTAAGCTAAATATTATTTCTTTGGTGACAGGTCATTCTCCTGTTTGAATTCCCATATTCTGAATCCCCAAATTCACCCCCTGCCACGCACATACACACACACTGTAGAGACACCAGATAATACAAACACACACATTCCCTAGTGGTGATTGTGCACAATCGATACTTCATAAACATTTGCTTCTTGCTTGATAGTTCACAATATTCAAAGGTTAGTGACCTAAGAAAGACATTTCTCAGTGACTCTATCAATAGCTTTCTCTTCTATTGTAACAGAAAATGAAAACCATGTTCTCATTCTCTTGTTAGTATTCAGCAGCAATAGATGAAAACTAAATCCTCACTGAATAATTTAGCTTGGAATGTTTACCCTTTGATGTACAAGTACGACATAACTGGAAAATACCACACACTGAATTTACTCTCAGAAGCAATCATTTTAGTATATTTAACATTTTAAATGCCAGATAAGACCTGAGAAACAAAGCAGAAAATCTTCAAAGAAATTTTCAGATTCTTTTGATGCACTTACTCCCATCCTCCCTAGTCTTCCCCACGGCCCTACCTCCATTTTGCACTTACTGTGGAAAGCCTAACCAAAGAATCTTGGGACACTGTATTTTTTTAAGGCCCCACGATTTCCTGAGCACTAGGATTCATCCTTAAGGAGGCATTGATGGGAGTTTGCAATTGGTAGTAAAAGCATGAACCAAAATAGATCCAGGTTCAAATCCTGCCTCTGCCACTTAAAAACTCCAACTAAGACAAGATATTTAACTGAGCCTCCGTGGTCCTTGTTTTTAAAGAATGGGTTTACTTACCTAGCTACTTAACTATTGTCAGGATTAAAAGCAGAGTCCTGGAATACTGTGAGCCCTCAATGAATGGTTACATTTTACTGGAATAATGAGCATAATTTCTTTCATCTTGATACCGCTTTCACCTTCATCAGGAAAATTATGTAATTTCAGTTATTTCTCTTCTGGATTTCTCATTTGGGTCAATTTATGATCAAACCTGTGATGTGCTAGGGGAAGGTCTCAGACCTTTTTTTTATTGTTCCTAGATATGGTGAAAAATGGAACATATTATTGAAATTCATTGACTATATTTATGGCAACTTTACTTGGCAACTGATCTTATTCTGCTCTTTTATGTCTTGAAAAGTGACATTTATTAATATTTAGCTTTTATTTATGTGCCTACCTAGTGGTATGTGCTGTACAGATAAGGCAAAAATGCTCACTTTCTGAGCTTCATGAATTTATTCTCTAAAATGATGACAGCTCTATTCATGCCCTTGAGGAATAAAAAGTAGAGAACAGTTGTGAGCTGGTAGAAGTTGCCACTCTCTGACCCAATGTGCTTTCTATCCCTGTCCTATATAAACTCTCAGTGTGTTTCATGGGCACCTTCGAGATTCCAACAGCACTGTACTAAAACATTTGGTCAGCCTACGACGCACTGTGATGACCTGCAGGGTTTCTTTCTTCCAAGCTGCAAACACAGGGGCAGATATCAGGTTACGTTTTCTCCCCAGCTGTGATTCTTAAGAGGGCTGTAGGTTAGAGATCCTGCCAAGATCCTAGAATCAGACAGTTTCCCCCAAATAACTGAACAGAAGATAAGGAAGACAGGAGTCAAAGCTGAGGACTCTTGGGGACCTATGAGACAAGCCTGACTCCTAAAAGCCTGGCGGCGGATATGGGCCAAGAGCTATTGAGAGCTCGTCGCCTAGCAACATGACACCAGCTAATAAAGAGGAGTTGGAGGCTTTTCATTTTCCCAGACTGCAGGTAATTTTTATAGCGGGAGTTTGGAAAGTGTGTTCTTGTATCTTTGTTTTTTCTGGAATCTAACATTTGTGCTGCATGTCAATTAGACGACAAATTTTTGTGAGTTCTCCCTAAATGCAAAATGTTATCCTTTGGGGGTTCTGTTCTTTCAGCAGTGTGAGCATAGATACTATATTTAAAACTGAAAGCTCAGGGATGAGTTGGTGAGTACCACTTAATGCAAAGTAGCAGCGGTGGCTGCATTCATTTCTGAAATAATAAGGCAGATGGAAACTAGCAGCTGTAATGATAGAGCAGTAAATAAAACATCAACTGAAGTTCTTAAAAGAAATATCTTACCTAAGAGTGATGGCATCTTATACATAAGAAACATTTATAATTCCTAGGTTTCATTGTCATGTGACTAAACCAGCTTTCCAAAGCCAGGTTAGGAGAGCCGCCGTGAAAATTCAAGGGGTTGGCTATGCTCCTCTAACTTATGAGCTCCTCAAAGTGCCGTCCACAGGCCAGTGTTAATTTGCAAATATGGACTGGTCTGCGATAGGCACAGAAATTGAAAGTAAGCAGTTAACAAATGTTTTTAGCAATTTAAGAAAGTAATTTTATGTGTGGTGAATCTAGTATTTTAAAAATCAGGCACTTTTAAGTCTTTTTATTTTATGATAATTTATTTTTCGTTGTATTTAAATAAAAGTATTGGTCTATTATAAATTGTAAATTAGAAATAAACAAACAAAAAACGGGCTCCTTAACACAAAGAGTTTGAGAAGCACCACTCTAGACCACAGGTCAACATGATTTTGTAAAGGTACAGATACTAGGTACTTGAGGATTTGGGGGCTGTACAGTCTCTGTTGCAACTAGTAACTCAGCCAGTGAAGACCTCGGACTTATTAAATCACAATCTCTAGAGGTGGTAACAAGAATACCAGTATCTTTTGCAAATGGTATTTCCATCTTTTTGCCTGATTTTGTCAGAGACCCTGAAAGGACAAAATCTAAGACTTCACAGAGCTTACAGAACAGACTGTATAGCACTTTTTGTGTGTCTGTTTGCCAATAAATATTTGCATAAAGGGCAAGATACAGTATAAGACTTGTTTTTCATTGCCTAGTAGTGAAAGTGTGGGGGAGGAGACACATAGCTCTACTTCTAATCTTTACAGCACAGGGCCTTGCTAAAGACTAACATTTTTCTTTTTTCTTGTCTTCTAAAGTGCAAGGGAGCCATTTTGGATTTACCGGGAGCAGCTCCCCAACCCTGTTAGAACACAGAGGAGAAGGGCACCTTGTGTCACTGAACATAGGTGTGTTCAGACGGGCAGGGATAGAGCCATTGGCCCTTTTGTCGACAACACGGACATAGAATGACACCCTTTGTACCTGGCAATTACAGAAAATAGCAGTCTAGTATGGAAAGGGCAATGGTTCTCTGGGATCTAAAATGGAAAAGTAAGGGTTGAGAGATATTTTTCTGGGAGAATAAGAATGAGATTTAGGGTACTAAAAGTGGAAAGTCTTTGAGCCAATTCTGGCATAGTGTCTTCAGGGCCAGCAATAAGCTGGGGATGTGATCTGAGAGTGAACTGAAAGGGACGAGGCATTGTCGCCCTGTGAGCATCAGCTCTGATGGAGGACTGCCGTTGAGAACCGGATCTCCACCTTTGCATTCCAAGCTTGGATTTCTAGGCTCCCTTATGACATACTCTCCAAACCCTTCCTTGCATTCGTAGCAGGAGGCAAGTCTAAGCAACCTTAATGGGGGAGATAAAAGGACCTGTGAAGTCTGAGCAAGGCATATGGTATATTCTACAACATCTCTGGGCATTAGAAAACCCTTAGTAGGAATTCCCTTGGAGGGAAAGGGAAGCAGGGGTTTGAGATGGGATGTTTCGTTAGGCTCAACAGCCTTCTGGAGGCCAGATTGTAATCTGAGAGGGGCTGAAAATGAGGACTAAGTGCTGCACACTTGGGAGCTCAACTGGGTAGTCCTATAGGTTAACTTGGTTTAAGAGAATGAGACTCTGTGTACAAAGGCCCACAAAGTCCTAGGAGGTTATCAGCATCACCAGAGTAGCACCAGTTCCCGAGAGTGACACCATGTGGCAGTGAGAAGAAAAGCAGTCTTGACTGAAGTCTCCAGTATTCTCCCCTCCTTGATGTAGAAGTTGGATTGGCCCTTTCCTTTCAACTCTATCAACTGCATGGCATTCGACAACTCATGCAGAAGACATAACCCCCCAAAATGATATGACTGATACTAAGGTGGATGGGATCTTACATTATTAATTAGAAAATGAAAGATATAATCATACTGACCTCCCTCATTTGTGAAGGAGTTTGTAGGTTTGTTATAGGAATCACATAAAATAACAGATTCCTTGAAAAGAGCAAAATAAAATAATACTGATAGTAATAAAGGTATTACAGATAGTACATATTACAGGTATTATCATAGGCTGGCAATTTGATGTCAGATAAATTAAGTGCCTTGGGCAACTGTTGCACCTGCCTCAGTTTGTGCTTTTTAAATTTTCATCTCTGGAGGACTACTGTTGGTTGAATTGTGTCCCCCCAAAAGATATGTAAAATCCTAGTCACTAGTACCTGTGAATGTGACTTTATGTGGAGAATAGATCTCAGCAGATGCAATCGAGTTAAGGTGAGGTCATTTGGGCCCTAATCCAATATGACTGATGTTCTTATTAGAACAAAAGAGACACAGAGAAACACACACACAAGAATGCTGTTTGATACAGGAAGCAAAGAATGGAGTCATGCTGCCACAAGCTAAGAAAAGCCTGGAGCTACCAGACAGAAGAGACAAGAAAGATCCTTCCCTAGAGGAGTCAGAGTAAGCATGGCCTAGCTACCAACTTGATTTCAGACTTCTAGCCTCCAGAAATGTGAGACAATAAACTTCTGTTGCTTTAAGCCATCAAGTTGGTGGTGCTTTCTTATGGCAGCCCTAGAAAATTAATATAAGGACCAATCAATTAAAAATGGAGAATTTTCTTGTTAATATGAGAGAATGTCAAGAAAACAGACAAGGTACTGATAAATGTAAAAATATAACTTTCACCTGTAGCTTGAAGATGACAAATGAGCATAATCATGGCTGGAATCTCTCTATAGAAGTTACATATGGTAGCTTCCAGGGTAGTTAAAAGAGCCCAACAGATGGAACTCTTTTCAGACCTCTGAAGGCAATGGGGTTGGGACATTGTTCAATTCCTCCCTATCTCAAGACTAAGTCTTATTCTTCTTCTTAACTCCTCATTTTTTTTTAAATCATTTTTCTTCTCTTTCTCTTTACTTGATCCAGTAACCTTTGAAAAAATTTCTTCTGCTTACCAATATCTTTAATAGGGTAATGAAATGAGAAAGATTCTTTAGAAAAAAAGTCTTGCTAGCTAAAAGATGGACAACAATTTCCTAGAAAGGTGGGACCCAGATCATATTGGGTACTGGATTTTCCCCTGAAGTGTAAGCAAACAAAGGAAGTCTCCAAGACCCAACTGACATCCTGGGACTTGATCTAATAAACAGAGTCCCTCGTTATTTCTCAAAGTTAGTTATAATATACTAGATAGTTGGTTTCTGTCCCTGAAAAAGGACCTAATTCTGAGCCTGGGTGCATTTAAAACAAGGGAATTCAGTAACAGTTTGTTTGCCCAGCTTGTTCTTCAAGGAAGGAGATTTGAGGCAGGTCAATAAAGTTAACACAGAGCATCCTGGGGGAAAAAAAACATAAACCCCTCATTCGACTCCCACACCCATATACACACTCTTCTCACAAAGCTGCTACTCAGAAATGAGAGGGCAATTTCTGGGGGAGAGAAATACTGAGGCACACAGTTCTGAGGAATCTTTTGAGTTTCTGAGCAACACAAAGCCAGTGTAATTTTGTCATTTTGTTTTCATTCCTTGAAAATAGTTACTTCTGGAAAGATTCTAAGCAATAAAAAATGAGAGGAAGAAGAACTTACTGGTGACTAACATGTTACTCAGCTCCTGTATCTTAATAACAAAAATAAATTATAATAATGTCTGAAAGTTCAGTAATCCATGTCTTTTCAGTGATTAATTAGAACAGATTCTAACTCTGCAATTACAATTGTAAAATGGGTATGTTCTAATTTGGGGCCCTGGTGTTATAAACTAACCCTAGCCAATTTGGCCACTGGCAACTATGAGATATCAAAAGAACCTAACTTTAGAGGTAGGGAAGTTTATAGGTCTCCTTTTCCATGCTTTCACAACCAGGAGGAATGTTAAATCAAAGCAAGTGTCAGAACATTTATGAAAAAGCAGACTTCAAAACATTAACTATGTTACTCTTTCCACTCTAGGGAAGTTCCAGTTTTCTGTTCCTTTATGCACACCCTAGTATTCTTCATGAAACATTCATTTGAGACATATATCATAATAGTATAGTAGCAGGATTGAGCTAACCTTTTAGTCAGAATTCAGGTCCAGGATCCTTGAGTGAGAGCTGCAGTAATTTTAATTGATGAGATCCAGCACTAAATTGAAATTCTTGATCCCAAGATTCATATAGTCTATGCAAGTAAGGTGCTTGTACAATATCTGTAGTTAATTCACAAATCTTAGACACTATTCATTATACCAATTAAAAATTATTTCCAATATCCTTTATGTAATTAAGAACCCCTCAAGTGAAGACATGGATATGGACTGTTGAAACTTTTAGAAGCTGCTTCTGGATTCTGATTAGAATTTTTCAGATATTAACAAACCATCCCTGAAGTATTTATATCTCATTAGAGTAGTTAAAATGTTTACTAATTTACCTCTCCCCATTTTCCAGAGTGTACATGAAGTTAATATATAATATCACATTGTTTAAAATGTTTCAAAGTAAATTCAGATAATTTAACATCTAGCCTCCTTGTTTCATCAAGATGTTCATTTTCCTCTGTATTACTAAAATCTGCTCTCAAATTTTTATTCACACAAGAGAATAAATAATAATGTCTTTAAGTATATACATGGGGAAAATATAGAAATAGAAAACTTTTATTTTAAAATATTATTTTAAATATAAAACTGATCCTACTAAGTTAGCTCCCTCATGTCACTTAGTACCCTCTCTTGCCACCCTTAGTCAATCAGCTATTTGTTACACTATTGTACTAGCCAAATAGGGAAGAGAAACATATACCACCTTAACACATCTCTCTTTAAATTTGACGTTGATGTTTAAAAATGATGAGTGATTAAACTGAGGCATCATAAGTAGTGGACACTGCTACACCTCAGCAAGTAATATTTACCTTCTTGAACTCGTTGAAGACCAGAGACTGGTTCTTAGCCTAAGAAGCTTAGAATTTGAATTTGCCAATGCTCTAGAACTGATTTGATTCGGGGATATTCAATTATGCTAATTAGACTATTTGTCAATTTTATGGTTCAGTTCACATGACAACTTTATTTCTGGCAGAATAAATTATTGTAGGCACCTTTCATTGCTTCATGTACCACATATAGCTAGAGATTCTTCTTATCAACAAAGAAAAGCATGAAAGGTCTTGTGTTATTAATAATGAAATTTTAGGAGAATAGCATTTAATCTAGTGATTTGTTAGGCATCAACAAATATCTGTTCAATTAAAAAGTCAGTGAATGTCACTCATATCAGTTCTGTAAAAAACTTTTCAAAAAAAAGTGAAAGAAAGGCAGGGGCATCTTTAGATAACCAAGGTAATCTGGCACCGCCATCAAAGGCTTGGAGCCCACGCGCTCAGTCCACACTTGCTGTTCTCTGTGAGTTTACTTGCTGCCAGAGGGGAGGAATCACACCCAACAACAGAACATGAATCAACCAGTAAGTCCTAGGGAAGGACCTGGGGAAAATAAAACCGTATGAAATGTTTCCAATAGCTTCAGTCTTGTCCCGCACCAAGAAATGCTTTGCCTCTCCACTTTTCCTCTGTACTCTGTCACTAAGCACCCCACTTTTGTTCTGTCTCAACAGGAGCAAATAAAACAGCAATCAGTGTTAATGAAGTAGAGCCATCACAACAAGAGATAAAAGGGGAGAAAATGTAGTGCAAAGAGCTTTGAAAATTAATTAGAAAAGAAGGGTAAATAGTTCCGTTAAATCTCAGAGCTATAAGTAACCTACTTTTGAGGATCATGCATGCATTTAAGAAACCTCTGTTAAATCAATTTTATTCCACTGTGCTCTGATTATTTGCTTATCCTTTGAAATATGATATCTTCTTTAGAAGTTTTAGTCTACTTGAAAACTTAACTATGTTTTCAAGACGCATTTTGATGCTGTGTTCAGCTTCGCTTTACTTTGTTTCAAAAGAAAACCATAGTAAAAAAGGAACAAATCATGTTTTATTGTTTGTTTTTTGTTTGTTTTAGTAGGCTCTTTCTTCTTTATCAAGATCATTCTTGCCCAAGAAAAAAAAGTTATTTTTTAATAATAATAATCAGTTATTTTGAGACTAGCTGGAGTTCCCTGGAGTTACACATTAACAAAATTTAAAATATAAAAATTAATAATTCTCTAGAGAAAGTAAAAATGATAGATTTCTCTATAACTTGAATTAAGCCAATGGGATGTTTTTTAATACATATCTTTTCATTGCTCTTTCTTACTTTAGTATTTCAGTGGCTACCCAGGTGGTCCCAAATCAAAATCACTTTCTAGTTTTTCCAGCCTCATCTTTCATCACTACTCACCTCTTCTCCCTTTCTGTCCTCAAGCCACACTGAAAATTTGCTACCAATAATGTGCCACCCTTTCTCTCCCCTTGCAGTCCACACACCTGCTGTTCCCTTCACCTGTGATGCTGGTTTCTCATCGCAGTACCTCATCACACTTTCACCTAGTTAAATATTACCTTTCTTTCAACCCTTACAGAATTCTACCAACCATGGTGCTCTCACTGATACCATAGATTGCCTGTAGATGCCATCCTCCGGAAATACAGGCTGAATGAAATAATAAAATGAATGCATAAATGGTCTTTAATGGATACAGTTTTTTAGCAACATGATTTTTAAAAGATCAAACTAAGAGTTTCTTCTCACCCCTTCATATTTCACAAACTTGAGTATTGCTGTCATGTTGTTGGCATTATTAATTTCCTCATAGATTTTTAGAATGATTCTGCTCTGCAAATATCATTTATGTATAAATATGATCATAAATTCCTTCTTTGTAAACATAACTCATTAATTAATTAATTAATTAATTAATCAATCAATCAATTGTTTGTAAATCCCCTGCATAGACCAATGATTCAGTGTTGATTTTTCAGAATATTTAGAGAATATTGTCTCATAGTTTCTTTCTTTACTTTCTTATTATTCTTTATTTCATGCTACTCCATCTTCGTCAAATGGCAGCATAGGTAACTGCTGTGCTTGCCTCTTCTCACAACCACAACAAAATCACAACTAAACAACAGGACAGCCATTGTTGGGAGTCACCTGAAGTCTAGCTGAACAGGAAGTCCTACAACTGGGGACATACAGAAGAGGCCACCTTGAGACTGGTAAGAAGGGTGGAGACATGGAATAGGTTGGTCTCACATGTGTATAACTGTTGAGAATCAAGAGGGTTATATTGGCTGGAGAGGTATCCCTGGAGGAGTGAGGGGTCCTGACCCCACAACAGCTCTCCCCAACCCAAGATTCCAGTGCTGGGAAGAGAAGTCCCCACAAATTCTGGCTGTGAAAGCCAAGGAAAATTGTAGCTGAGAGACAGAGGGCTGTGGCAGCCTTGGACTTTACTTTTAAGGGGCTCTCATGTGGAGGACAAGCCTCACTTATTCTGAGTTCTAGCACTAGGGGAGCAGCTCAAAAGGCACCAGGGACATACAGTAAAGAACTGAATCATCTGGCTTCAGGGCAAATGCTAGAGGGGCAGCTTTCTCCCAGACAGAAGTGCTAGCAGAGAGCATGGTTCTTTCACTGAGCCCTTCCCATTTCCAGAATGCAGAAGCAGGCAGGTACCATATCTGAGTCCCCATCAACCTGGCTAATGATGGTCGCCTTGCCCAGGTGATTCCTTGAGACCCCCATCCCACCCAATTTGCGGGCCCATCCAAGCCATTTCCAGTGGCTTTTCCATACAAACAACCTGTGTTGTCTCATGATACAGACTTTTTAAAATCTCTCAACGGTTCACAAAACCAAGACAAGTAGCATCTGGCCTCAGCATGCCCCATACCTCTTGCTGAGCAGCCCCAAGCATGGCGCTAGTGGCAGCCAGCCTCAATCTGTGGCATGGCCTCTCAAGGCATTTCCAAGCCTAGCATGGGTGGTGGCCATCTTCAGATTGCTTGGTGGCTCATGCAGGTGGCCCCAGGCAGGCTGAACTTGGCCTGTGGCAGCCTTCCTCTCAGGATATACCAGCCTGCATGTTTGGTGGCTGGCTTTAGTCTGAGCCAAAGCACCACCTGGGTCCATACCCGAGGACAATACACCCAAAGGGCAGACTGGGCAGGGACCAGAGCCCTGCTAAAGCAAATCTTGCTCCATAGAGTCAGTGCCTGCACATCTCCTCCACTGGTTATGGCCAGTCCTCACAACAAATCAGCCTGAGGGTCAATCCCTCTCATTGACCTGCAAACAGAAACCAAGGCTCAACTACAACAGGAGAGCACACACAACATATACAAGGACACACATGGAGCACCTGACTCAGGTTACCAGGGAGACAGACATTGGACCCTATAGGACACCTACTACATAAGGCCAATCTACTAAGACCGGGACACATAGCAGCTCTACCCATAGAAACAAAGATGGGGTGGCAACCAAAATGAAAAGACAAAAAAACATGTCCCACATAATGGAACAACACTCTAGAAAAAGAACTAAACAAAATGGAGACAAGCGATCTACCAGATGCAGAGTTCAAAACACTTGTTATAAGGATGCTCAATGGACTTAGGGCAAGAGTAAATAAACTCAGTGAGAACTTTAATAGAGAGATAGAAACTATAAAAAAGAACCAGTCAGAAATAAAGAATACAATAATTGAAATAAAGAATACCTTAGGAAGAATCAACAATACATTAGATAAAGCAGACGATCAAATCAGTGATTTGGAAGACAAGGTGACTGACACCCAACCAAAATAGCAAAAAAAAAAAAAAAAAAAAAAAAAAAAAAAAAAAAAAAAAAAAAAAAAAAAAAAAAAAAAAAAAAAAAAAAAAAAAAAAAAAAAAGAAAGGTTAAAAGACATCTGAAACAACATCAGGTGTACCAATATTCACATCATCGGGGTACCCAAAGGAAAAGAGAGAGAGCAAGGTACTGAGAACCCATTTGAAGAAATAATGATGGAAAACTTCCCTAACTTGCTGAAGGAAATAGATATACAAGCTCAGGAAGCATAGAGGGTCCTAAATAAGATGAACCTGAAGAGGTTCATACCAAGACACATCATAATTAATATGCCGAAGTTTGAAGACAAAGAAAGAGTACTAAGCACAGCAAGAGAAATGCTGCTAGTTACTTACAAGCATACTCCTTCATAAGACTGTCAGCTGATTTCTCAACAGAAACTTTGCAGACCAGAAGGGACAAAATATTCAAAGTGTTGAAAAGCAAGTACCTACAACCAAGACAACTCTACCCACCAAAGCTATCATTCACAATCAAAGGACTGACAAACAGCTTCCCAGACAAGAAAAAGCTAAAGGAGATTATCACCACCAAGCCAGTAAGTAGTACAGGAAATGTTGAAGGGACCTCTTGAAAAAAAAAGGAAAAAAAAGATTAAAAATATGAATAATAAAATCACAATAACTACATATCTCTAAACAATTTCTTTAAATGTAAGTGGATTAAATGGTCTAGTCAAAAGACCTAGGGTGGCTAAATGGATGAGAAAACTAGACCCTTACATATGCTACCTACAGGAGACTCACTTCAGAGCAAAAGACACACATAGACTGAAAGTAAAGACATGGAAAAAGATGTTTCATGCAAATGAAAACAAACAAAAACAAATGTGGAATAACAATACTTATATCAGACAAAGAAGACTTTAAAACAAAAGCTATAACAAGAGACAAAGAAGAACCCAGTAATTTTGCTTCTGGGTATTTATCCAAAGAAACTCAAAACACTACTTCTAAGGGACATATGAATTCATATGTTCATTGCAGCATTATTTAGAAAAGCCAAGTGGCAACCTGGGTGTCCATCAATGGATGAATGGATAAAGAAGAAGTGGTACATATATATAATGGAATACTACTCAGCCATAAAAAAGAATGAAATCTTGCTATCTGCATCGACATGGATGGACCTAGAGAGTATTGTACTGAATGGAGTAAGTTAGACAGAGAAAGACAGATGCCATATTATTTCACTTACATGTAGAATCTAAAAAACAAAATAAACAAAATAGAAACAAATTCATAGATACAGAGTAAGTTTTGATGGTTGCCAGATGGGAGGGGGATTGAGGGAGATTAAGTAGTACAAATTAGTAGTTACAAAATAGTTATGGAGATATAAAGTATAGCATAAGGAATATAGTCAATAATATTTTAATGACTATGTACAGTGTCAGATGGGTACTAGATTTATAAGGGTGATAACTTTGTAAGTTATATAAATGTCTAATCACTGTGTCATACACCTGAAATGAAAATATCATATGCCAACTATAATATAAAATTTAAAAAATTATTTTAAAAAGTATTTGAAAAAGAAAAAATTATATCTATCAGTTTTGCTACTTATTTTTTCTGATAAAACATATCCTAAGAAGAATCCACTACATAGCTTTTGGGAGAGGTATGAAGGGTGAACAGAGAGTATATGAGAAATAGATTATTTATAGTTTGTAAATGTCCACCAGCAGAAAAATTTAAATAACGTTGAATAAACTTATTTTTCGGCTAGTTACCCTACACTTTGAATTTGAATCTTAAAATCTACATTAAAAATATTATTAGATTTGTTTGGCTTTTGAAAAAAATAGTTGTTACAAGCCATTTTTTAAAATTATCACTTAAAATTATGTTTTATGTATGTATATACATAAAGCATATTTTATTACATAAAGCATATGTATATTTATGTATGTATATGTGTGTGTATATATATATATAAAGATTATATAAATCTGTGCCATCTAAAAACTGATTCAAAAGTGTGTTCTATATTTCTTCAATTCTAAGATCCCATTTTGGACGAAGAGGGAAAATACTACCCACTTTATGAATATACTGATTGTAAGACATATCCCAGTTTTAGAACATTAAATACATAAAAATGAGCATTTTGAAATCAAAGATCTGCCATGTATTTCTTTATTCTGCCAGAAATCAAGCTTGACCATGTGGTCCTTGCCATATAAGTATATTCTACATTTTAAATATATAGAAGGGACACAGAAAATGTCAGCTGCTTTCTAAATATGATTAAATGAAAGTTTTGATTTCTTTACAATGAAGAAATGGCAGAACTTAAAATGACTTCTTTCAGTTGTATTGGTCTCCTGTCTGTACATGTACAGGTTGCACTGCCTCTTGGCTGAGCATTTTAATATTGGTATTTTGCTGCCGGTCCAATATTTGACTATGTTACATTTTCTTTTATCTGCTATTTTATTCAGAGGTGTGTCAAGGTCCAGGCATAATTCCAGAATGGAACAAAAATATTATTTTGGACTCAGTGTTATTATTTAAGTATTATATTGATCTAAAGTTTGGCTTATTCTCATTTCCAACATTCGTTTTATGTAGTGATCAGTTAATCAGATTAGGATTTTGTCATCAACATAGTCCGGTGTTTTTCAGTCAGGATTGCCCACACAAAGTCTCCTGGTTGCTGGCAGAAATCATAAACCCTGGATCCTGTCTTCAACTTGAATATCAAAGGCAGGGCTCAGAAATCTGTATTTTGAACAAGTTCTCCAGGAGACTCTTGTATATGCTGAAGTTTGAGAAGTTCTGCATAGTGTGACATGGACTCAGAAGCTAGAATGTCTGGGTTGAATCCCTGTTAAGAGCAGAGTGGCCTCAGACAAGTTATCTACACTGTGCCTCAGTTTCCTCCTCTGAAAAATGGGATAATATTAGTGCCTACTTTGTAGAGATCTTTTGAGGATCAAATGAGTGAATATTTGTACAGCACCTAGCATATGATAAACATTATATGTATCTTTCTAAGTCTATAGAGACTATGAAAAAATCACAGATGTTTTTAACAAATATTTAGCAAACTCCCACTATGTGTCGGGCACCTGTCTCAGTCTGCAAGATGATTGCATTATACAGAGGGGGCAGGATTTTATACAAGCACACATGTACTTAGCATGTATATGTGCTTAGACCTTTAATAAAGATCACCTGATTAATTCTCATAGTACTAAGAGGTAGGTAATGTTATCATTATCATACTCCTTTGCAAATGAGTAAACTGTGTCACAAAGACGTTAAGTAACATGGCCAAGTTTGGACAGCTACTAAGTGATGGCGTTGGTAAGGCATAAGGACAGTTGGGCTTCAGTATATGCTCATTTAACTTTGCTATCCTGTCAGGTGTATGAATTCCATTAAAAGGAATGCTCAACTAACCAAGCCTTAGTTGAACGAAGATGTATCTGGAGGTCAGAAAAGAACTGACTGCAAAGGGTTCAGTTCCCAGTAGGGGTGATGTGGGCAAGCTGTTACCTCTCCTTTGTTGGTTTGGTGCAGATTCTATTATATTCACAGTAAGTGAAGAGTCAAAAATTGTATTTTAAATAGATACAAGTTTAATTCGGAGTTAAAATTCTTGTTTAAACTCTATTCACTAGATGATCAAACATCCTAATGGTTCCAAATATCTATGTTAACATTCTTAAGTCTATAATCAGTGTCACCTGGTAGTCAAGTTGATCAGCAGGCTTTTTGGGGTTGGGCTCCATTTCATTTTCTTTTCTATTGGAAGGAGAAAGTTATTTAAGGTGTGATATCTATGAATAGTACCTGTATTTACACAAAACCTCTCTCTAAGGTGTTGAAAGATTTTATTCATGCCTACTCCCTTTCAGTTTCTGGATGTGTGGTTAGAGGTCATGCTTAAGAATCAAGACTAGGTATTATTTTCTGGTTAATTCAAGTTCTAGGATGCCATTTGTTCACATAGAAAATGAGTTTCACAATTATAGACAAGAAGAGATTATATGAGGTAAATTTACCCCTTTGTTCCAAAAAAGAACTGTTTCTTTCATAGCTATATTTGAAACGATTTGGTAAGGAGAAGGGAGGAATGTATCTTTAGTAAAATTTTTGGTGTGTGGTGGTTGGAGAGGAAGGTACTTAAAAACCAATTTGGGGCAAGGAGACAAGACAAAAATTTCTACTTGCTTTTTTGACATAGAAATTAAAGTAGATATTCAGTAATTTTATATTTCTTTTAGTATGAATTGCACTAAATTCAAGAAGTAAAATAGACAATCATTTGGCCCCACTGCCCATAATCTTTCTTGTTCCCCTCTGCCGCTTCCTCAAGAGTATTACCATGTGAGTGTGTGGACAAAGCATCACCAAATTTCCAAAAATTTAAAGAGGTTTTAGGTATGTTTTTATATATAAAGTCTCGTGAGTTTTAAATTTGCCCATTTATTTTAAACAGGGTAGGCCAAACGAAACATATTTTCATGACACAGCCCGCTAGTCACCAGTATGTTGCCTCTGGTTTAGTTTTCCTACAATTTATTCTAGATGAACATTTAAAAAGCAAACACATCTTTACTGCTAAACATGCTCTCCCTCTATAATTTCTGTCATATTGTTCAAATAGATAAAAATCCACCCTTCAATAGCTCCTCATTGTTCATAATCAAATCCAAATTCCTTTAATAAAATTCAAGGTCTATTTCCTGCCCTATACTCCACTGTTACCTCTGTATGTGAAGATCTTTTCATCAGGTTGTTCTTCCCTTGATTGTCCTCCTAATAAAGTCCTACCTGTTAGCAACAACAGCTGGAATGTTACTTGCTGTGTGAAATTTTCTAGGTGAATGATAGGGTGGTTATACAATTAATATAGAATAGAGTGCAGAAGGAAGAACATAATTATAAAACTATTTTTTATAATTGGCACCCACTGACCTGATTTGGCTCACTTTTGATATTTTAAAAATCAATTCAACAAATATTTAGTTAGTCCTTCCTATGTGCCAGTCACTCTGCTCAGAAATGGAATTATGAAGATTAAAAGTATGATCTGTCTTTGTCTTCAAGTTGCTCACAGCCTAGAATTGACATGCCATCATGCAATTCGAATATAGCCTTAAAAGATCTTTAATGAAGTTTGTTAGAAAATGCCAATGGAGCATAAGAGAAGGAAGGGCCTGAGGAGCACTTTCCAAAGGAGATATGTGAGATGAAAACGAAGGATGAAAAGAAGGTTTACATGGGGCGGGAGGAGGGAAAGCTATTTCAGGCAGAAAGAAGAGGAATTTCAGACAGAGGGATGAATATGTTTATATATGAAAGCCTGGCAAATTCACAGAATGGCATGCTGTTTCCTAGTATTAGAAATTTATAAGAATATTTAGGTGACTATTAGTATTGAGTTATTACTAATGTTACCCTGTACTGTAGTTTATATGGAACTTGACCATGAAATCATTTTCCTGAGACTACCTGTGATGAGCTATGAAGCTCTTAGCTGAAGCCCTTAATGACTCAGTAAATAAATAATGCTCTCCAAGTCTCTGGGCTACATTCAAATGTACCATCTCCACACACCCAAAGTCTTGTGTTAGAACAAGAATATACCTTTGTTTGCAAGCTCTCTCTTGACCAATCCATTAATTCACTCTAGGAAAATTTCCATACCACCTATTCAGTATTCTGCTGATTAAAACTCAATGTTTCCTTCAGAAATTTTAAACAAACTCAATGGAATATCTTTACAGATAAGTTGTGGAATTGAGATCCTTGTTTGACATTTGCTTTTTTTGCAACATTTAAATTTAAAATTATTAAATTAACTATGCTCCCTGGTCACTTCATCTCTAAGAACCTAATTGTAATATTGTATGGTTTGTAATTAGGTATGTGAAATGCTCCAGAGTATTAATAACAGATCCTGTGAATAAGTTTTGTGACAATGTAAAAAAATAAAGTAAACATCTTTTTTCCTCTATTTAACTAATTGAAAGTACAAATTATATGATTGGGGGATTGTATTTAATGAGGAAAAAATAGTGCCAGCTTTTAGTAACCAGGATTATAAGCAGCAAAAGCTTTGAATTTGCTTGGTTCTCAAGAGATGTGTGGTTTCACCAGCAAAACAAATCTCCTTGGGGCACACTGAGACAGCTCATGAAAAGGTGGTGAGCCATGTTCTTGCTATTCATGGTTAAATCTCCATAAACTTCCTTTCAGAATTAAGTCAAGCATGAACATAGGCAGCGTGTAGATATAAAATGTTCTTGAGTGACAGTTGGGGTAATTGTTGATGACATACTGCCACATTTACCTTTACCTCTCTTCTTCATTCTTCTTTTAGTTTTTTCTTTACTGATATACCTTAAGCTAGACAGTAGAGTTAGAGGTAGTAATTCACTCTGATGGTCAACTTAAATTAACTGCCTCTTGCTACAATATTTCAAAGCATTGAAGACAGGGACTGTGTCACGTGTCTGCCCTCCTATGGGTCTCTAGTGTCTAGCAGAGAGCCTGCCATGTTACAATAAACAACTCAACAAATATTTGTTAAATGTGAGTGAGATGGAAGGGGGGAGGGTGGAAATAGGTAAAGGTGGTTGAAGGGTACTAAACTCCAGTTATAAGTTTTGGGGATGTAATAATGTACAGCATGGTGACTATTCTTAGCATTGTATATTTGAAAGTTGCTAAGAGTAGGTCTTAACACTCATTACAAGAAAAGACTGTAACTATGTGAGGTGATGGATGTTAACTAAACTTATTGTGGTAATTATTTTGTAATATATACATATGTCACATCATTATGCTGTACACCTTAAACTTATACAAGTTATATGTCAATATATCTCAGTAAAACTGGAAAACATGAATGAAAATGCTTTTATTAGGTATTTAACAAATTTTGAAATATTTGAAATACTGGCTAGGCTCTGCTTGTGCTTTTTAAAACAAAATATGTGGGAGATTTATAAATTTAATTCAGACCATGCTGAAGTGTACATATGTTTTTTTAAATGTTGTATAACTGATTTCAACTTCTTACAGGCCCCACAAATAGTAGAAGTGGGGTGGAGGAATACAGACAACTTACTGCTCCCCCCCAAAAATTTGTAATTCAAATGTTGTCCACAATACGATTAAGCCTCTTTGTGCAGGGTATAAATAGTTTGTATTTCATATTTTTTCCATCTCTTCTTTTTCAAGATGACTTCTGAATAAAGAAGAAAATTAAGTTTTATGTGGCTTCTTGTGATGAGGGTGGGACCTCACATTGGTGAGCAGGTTGAGCTTTGAGGTATCACTGTCTCAGGTGTTAAAAGTTCATGGTGGTAAAATACTGGCAAAACTCCCAGGTTGTTTGGTCATTTATTTCTTCTATTGCCTCAGCTCAACCTTGGCTTTGATAGTGTCATGGATCTCCCTATGGCTAGAATGAAACTCTCATTCAGTGCATTCATTTCAGATGTCTCATCATCTAGCTACCATTTTTATTTTGATATGATTGGTCCCATTTTGGTTTTCTATGAGGCAATCTCCTTCCTGAGTATGAACAAAGAAGTTGAGTTAAAGCTTTTTTCTATATCCCTCTCCACCCTTCTTTTAAAAACTAATCATTACCTTTCTATACTTAGTTAAGGATTGACTCTTAAGAATGTGTATGGCGGGGAGTGATTTAGAATTTAGTTAACTGTCTGAGTGCTTCTCTCATAACCTGTTCCCTTTCCCTTTTTCTTTTCTAGGACCAGAAAAGCTTTATTTCCCATTATTGTATGCCAGGAACTCCCCCCAATGCATATTTTCTTCTTTATGGAGGTGATATCAAGGGAACTTGTTTTATAGGGGGAAAAAAGCTCATTGATTGAATATTTCCAAGTATTATATTCATTTTACCCGAAAGAAGCTAAAGCTCAAAGAGGTTAAGGTAACTTGACTATAAAGTAGTGGAATCTAGATTTAAAGCCCAGCTGTAAAGCATAAAGAGAGTAAGATGAAATTTGAGATTTTTTGAGTATTTTAATTCAAACTTAGCAGCTTTGTATTTCTTTTTGCAAGTTTTATCACCAGATATTGCTTCTTATCAAATTAAAACATAATTTTATAACACTTCTCCAACCCCATATAATGTTGAGCACATGAGACCAGAGCAATTGCCCTAATTAATTAATTTGATAAAACACAGTTTATGTGTGAAAATGAATTAATGATCAAGTGAAATTAAAATCTAAATTAGGGAAGCGCATCTTTCCCTTTTCACTCATAGTTGGGAGATTTGTCTCAGTTGAGTATTATGATATAAAATATATGATATAAAAAATAATTACATAACTATAATTAGCAAAATTCCTTCCTTTGATTCTAAAGAGAAGCAGAGAAATACTTTTGCTATTTAAAACCACTGATCCAGAGGAATAATGAAATAAGATCCATTTTGTTTAAAAAGAAATTGACTTTAAGATTTTAAAATAGAAATGCAAGATATAAAATTTCTCTAGAAATAAATTTAAAAACATGACTTTTTAATATGCACTACAGATATACAAGTAGATTCTTCCACTCCTTAGGTTGCCCCAGCCTGGGGTCTTAAATAATAAGTCCCCAAAACAATAACAAAAAGAGAATGTCTCCAGCTCTATCACCTCCCTGTCTAAGGGCGTGCCAACTCTCTCTTTAAATATCCAATTTCATGTGTCCCTCACCAATTCGTCACCTTGGTGACTGTATGACACTTGCTATTTTCTTGGTGGCTGCCCCAGATAAGGCTACCCATATCTGCCATCACTCTGCCATCCCTTATGCTTTCTGTAAAGACATCCCTCTGCTGGCACTGCCTGTGGATATGTGAGCCAAGACTTGCTAATGCCTGATGTTTCAGGAATTTATACTCAGTCTCATGAAGCTTGCCATTTGTTAGCACAGCCTACTCAACTAGCGCCAATGGTGCCAACACCCTGAACTCAAAGCACCATGAAGCTTGTATTAAAGACCATCCTTTTTAGCTATTACATTTTTAATGCAGACATTTTAATGTAAAACTCATGAGAGCTTAGCCAAGGGATAGTTTGAAAATAGCCAAGATTCTATGCAAAGAACTATCTCTTCCCTACAATACTTATTTCATTTTTTGTTATCTGAACTTATCTCTTTTCTAGGTTGAGCACTTTCCTAGGAAATTTTTCATTTTTTTATGCAAAAATAGCTGTGGAAAACACATCTTAAGTCTCAAATGAAGATTTATACAGGCTTTCTTCTTGACCTTCTACTTATATTTATAGCTGCCTATTGGACATTTCATTAGATAGCCCACATCTTCCTTGAATTCCAAATGTCTGAATTGAACCATCACCTCCTCTGATCTCCCATCTGGCTTTCCAGTCTCAATAAATAGAATGACCTTTCACCCAGCTTCCTACATCAGAAACCTGAGCATTTCCTCTGTTTTCTCCTTCAGTCTTGCCTCTGTTCATATCTGCTTCCTGACTAATTTTATTCTTCTTCTAAATATCCCTTAAGTCCATCCACTTGTTTTCATTCCCACTGTCTTCCAGCATCACCTCTTATGGCATCACCTCTTGCTTAGATTTCTGCAACAGCCTCCTAGTGGTTCTCCCTACACTTTCTTCTTCCCCTCCCCTCCAATATTTCTTATACATTGTATAGGCAAAATAATATATCAGAAAATTCAGTATGATCATCAATTCATGTTTAAAACCTTTAAATTTCTTTTTATTGTTCTTAGTCCCAACCTGGTCTGGCCATAATAACTTTTCCCTCTTGAAACTACCATGTTCTCTCTCATTTCCAGGTCTTTTCAAATACTATCGTCTCTGCATAGAATGAGATTACTAGATACTTGTTGAATGAATAATCAAATGAGTAGTAGTTTCACAGAATGGAGTAAAGACCTATCAGCAAGCAGATTCCTTGAATCTATTTACTTTCAATTGAACGTTTCACTACATTTTAAAATATGTTTACTTTGCAAACTAAAAGTAGAACTTGGCATTTCCACATGAACCTCGCAGACTTGTTTTAGTTTTTAGGACTGTTCAGCTAATTGTATTGCTACAGTGTGGTACTCCTCTACCTGGTAGTATCACCATTTTTGACTTGGGTGACATTCTGAAGATGCAGCCAATGCCTAGGGCAGGATAACAGAAATAGAACAGCAAGGGAATCACTGGACATCTTCCAGCTATCTAAATCCCTCGAATCAAACCTGGCATAAAATAGAGTGACAGATGTCACTGTCAGATTGCTCTAATATCCTTGATATGACCTACTGCTAGATTCTCTAATTTCACCTTAAAAAGCCTGAGTAATCTTTACAAGTTTGGACAGTGAAAAAGAGAAAATAATTTTCTGACTTGTCAAGGCCAATGGCATGCAATCCATCTAGAAACAGACCTAGCAACCTCATAATTCATAAAAACATCTGGCTGCCATCTATAAGATGCTAGAGAAATGCCAACTTTGATAATTAAATTCAGCTTGCCCACCATCCTTCTCACTTCAGTTGGGTGGCACACATCTAATTCTATGCAAAAGATGCTATACATGATTGCTAGTAAATTCCATAAGGCAACAGCCTCACTCTAGAAACTGTAGCATTTTATGGGTAAATAAAGTAAAATAATTGCACAATAAATTCAGAACTATGGCTTAAAAATTATAAATTATGAGATAATAAAATTGCTAATTATATTACTCAGGAAAATTGAATTGGGTTAACTGGCATTGCCTTTCTGGTTTATTAAAGGAGAAAATATTTATTTTTACCTAATCTAACATTTCACTTTGGTTTTATGGCAACTATACATCGTATCACTATGACACTAGATACCGAGGCACACACACAGAAGTGATTTTGTTTGATGTGAGCTAGACTTTGAAAGTTTAAAATATAATTTAAATAGCAGACAAGTATTAATTGCACTAGAGTATAACAATAATTATAAAACAGTAGATATCCCCTCTTATCTACATTTTTCTAAGCTTTTTATGCATACAGGGCTTGCATAGTTTTAAGAAGTCTGACATTTTATTTGAAATTGTGTTTCTATAGTTTAGACATTTTTTAAAAAGTTATATTCTCCTACACTATTCTGAGAGTTTTTGAAAATAAAAAAATATTCTATGATTGGCTGCTATTTCAAAAGTATCTACCACCTGAGAGAAGGAAACTTAGGAATGCACTTTGAATATTAGTAACAGCCAACACTCATATATGCCTCACTACGTGCAGGAAATATTCAATGTGACTTGCCTATATTCACCCATTCAATCTTCATTTGAACTCAGGCAGGTACTTTTTATAGTCTTATTTTACAAATGAAGAAACTGATGCATAGATAAGGTCCCCAAGGTCTTGTGAGTAGCACATGGCAGAGTTCAAACAAAGAGAGTCTGGCTTTAGAGTTCATACTTTTAACCACCATACTCTACTGCTTGTCACTGAAAACACCACATGAAGCAATTATTCTTTTAAAAATAATTAAATATCTCCAGTGAAATGAATTGATATCAGAGAATGTTCCTTGAGCAGCATCGCTCACTCTGGAAATGAGATGGGTGGGTGGAGTTGACCCACTGAAGACTCTCAGTAAACTTCTTTTCCAATGGATTAGAGTAGCATAAACAGATCAGTACAACTTGACCACCTGAAATAATTGTAAAATAACATGATATGCATATATAAACATCTAGTCCACTTATAGAAAAATTTTGGGAAAGTCTGCAGCTCGGTTGATCAAGCGCTCATTTAGAGCCTACTATGAGCAAAGTATTATGCTAAGTGCTAGGAACAATGGATCAAGTCTCATCTCAGTCTTTAAGGGCCTCGTAAACTAGTGGAGACAAGGAATGTACATGATTTCCTCTAATAAAAGGTGTCCTGTGATAAGTATTAAAAGAGGAGTTAAACAAAAATGTAAAGGAAGCACCAAGAGGAAAGTTAAATGGAGGTGGGAGATTGGCCATCAGGGAAGTCACAGCAGGCAGTGAACTTGTGAACTAAAGTTATTGGGATAAGACTCCAGAAGGGATATAAAATGATCCAAGTCATGAAGGAGTAGTAGAAAAGGGGAGGTTTGGGATGAAGTTGTAGAGGTATGTTGGCGCTAGGTTATGAAGAGTGTCATACATGCACGTGTGTATAACACAGAAAACACATATGCATATACCCAGCATAACATCTCAGTGTGTGTATTACATATTCACACAGGCCTCATTGAAAACAAACTTTTGTGTTCGTTTATTTAGAAAAATATTGTGTTCAATGTAGCTAGCTCCTCCCTCCAAAATAGTGTAGCAAAAAGGTTGAAATTCTTGTGGAGACAGGCAATAGCTTTGGAGTTCAGTTTCCTGATTTAGAACATGGAAATAATAATATCTATCTCATTAAGACTTAGTGAAATAATGCATGTAAATGTGTCGTCCTTAATAGGGATCTAATGAGATAGATACTATTATTCTCATGTTTTAAGTCAGAAAACTGAGGTCACAGAGTTATATCATACATGTAATCTAAGCAGTGCAAGGGGGAACTGTGCTTGTTTCCCTAGATATTGAGGCATCTGATGGCAAACAGTCTTCAGCTGTCTGTCCCTTCAGGGGTCTCCTCAGCTATAGAGAGCTACCTTTTCTAAGGCCACACCCCTTCCCGTTGCAGCTCATATCCAATGATTATTTGATACAGGGGTATACAAATCTTGCCAACTTGGACCATTTGAGGATAATCTTTAGTTTCAAAGGTTGTTATGATGTCAGCTGAGGTCTTTCTTGGGCCTATACCACATTTGACTCCTGCCTTTGACTAATTCTACTTTTCCCTCCTCTCTTGCATAAAAGTTTATCTCAAGAAGATTTTTTTAAAAAATCCTTCACGTTAAACTTAATCTTAGAGGAAACCCAACTTGGGACATCCCTTGGTGACGGTGGTGACTGTGGTGGCAATTGTAGTAGTGTGGTGACTTACTAGTGCTAACAAGGTCAATTTTCTTGTGCAGAAATTGCACTGGTGGGCAGCAGCATCAGCAGCAATGTTATGTGACATTCTCTGTGTTAGCACTATTGGTGGCAGTTTTATCATTAAGCCTATTCTTTGGCATAGTCTTGGTCATTCTGCCTAAAAACTTAACTTCAAGTCTTACTCTCTAGTTCTTTCAACAATTCTGCTTAATCAGCCTAAATCAGCTTTTGTTATATAGTAATATATCTTAAACAAATTAAGTTAAACAAGTTCCCAAACATTAGACCCCTACCTAATAGCTAATTGATACATTCCCCAGGATAGATCAAAGATATGACTATTATGGGAATAAATTAAATAATCCTCCCATGAAGAGGATTTTGTTCTACATTGGCAATAGTGAAGGGAGATTGGTATGTTGGAGATAGAAAACAAAGACAAGCAAGTTCAGTGATACATATAAAAATCAGATTGATATTGTTGGAGATAAAGGGAATAACAAATAAGAAGGGTGAGACAGGGACTCTGACTCCATGGAATTTTATTTATATTTTGAAAAATATGAAATAAAGGCCAAATCTCTGAATATATAGGAAATTTAAATTTCATTAAATAGACAAGATTTTTTAAAAAATAAAATTTCAGATTGATAAATTTCTAGCTCTATTTCATGTCAATAAGGGGATTATGCTGTAATGGGCTTGAGGGAGAGCCTACAGTTTTCTAATGCTAAAAATTGGCCATGGATGGTATATGTGAATAAATACAGCAAAGTAGCATTTTTTTCATTCATCAAAATGCCGTAAGAGTAAAAATAAAAGATACAACAGAGCTCCGGGTTTAGATACACATTGGATAATAATGGTGCTTTTCCATTTTATTAAAATATAATTTAAGGTACAAAGATAATGAGACTGTTAAAGTTAAAAGGAAAACTCATAAGGTAACACCACATTGAATCATTTCTATACTTCCTTTTTTTCCATGTGTTGTATTTACATGCCTCCCACAGACATAGCCAAGGGATGGAGGTTGGAGATTCTCTATTTGCTCACTTGAAATGTTCTCTTTTCCTGATTCATAGACTGGTATTTAATAACATCCAAGAGCAATGAAATAGCAGTGGTAAAAATACCTGAATTAGATGGTTTCCTAGGGAAATAACTATGTGCTCAGATGAGTCTGGCACTCTGCCCCAAATGTCAACAGTATTTGGGTCGTATCAGAGGTCTAAAGAGAAAATGTGTTCCAGAAACCTCAAGATGACTTGGCTTCCATTACTCTGCAATTCAAACCTGGACATTGTCGACAGAAGTACCTAGCTCTTCTTGCCTACGTGAATAAAATAGAGGAACAGAAGTCAGTTTCTAAAGGAGCCAAGAATCGGAATGTGCAGAATTTTACACAACAAATTCAGAAATCTGAGTTATACTCAAAGATGAGACAAACAAAGGCTAATATCAACTACAGAGCACAGGCACATGTTTCTCTTGACCATGGCTAGAAGCAACCAGGCCCCCAAAGAGTCTTTATAGCCTTGGGCCCCTTAAAGGTGAAAAGACACAAATTCTTGAAAAGGAAGTAATGTGGGAAGGAAACGCATTAAGTAATGTGAGATTTGCTTCTGTGCCCTTGGCGCAGATGTAGCATGAATCATAAAATAGAAGGGAACTATTAATATTATTTTAAAAAGTGATGTAAAACTAGAGGAGATCCTTTTTTAGTCATTTTTGTATTGCTCTCCACAGTTCTGAAAATCATAACTCAGAGAAAGTCAGGCAAATTGTAATGCTCTAACGCCCCTTTTCATTTGGGATAGATAAGTGAGATAAAGTCTTACAAGATAAATGTAGCTACAGAAACTAGCTTTCTTTCCTCTCCTCCCAAAATAACCAGAAGGATTAATGCCAAAAGTAAAAATTACATTCTCAGTGAAATTAGGAGACAAACTGCAAGATATTTTTAAGAGTACCTAAGGCTTCCAACTGAATGTTAAGTGCCAAAGAAGAAGATGTGGAGAAAAGCTGAAGAGAGAACCCAGAAGCTGTAGATTTCAGAAAGCCCCCAAATAATTCATTTCCTGAAGGCAATGGGCATATTCAAATGTATTAAAATGATGCTTTTTACTGGAACAGCAGGTGAGAGAAATGGGATGAGCAGCTTGATGACAGAAGTCTCTCAGTATCAAGTCATATTCAGAGAATCAGGGGAGATGTACTACATGAAAATTACATTTGTGTGGAAAAGTTTGTCTTTGTGGTAGCTTAGAAGAAAGCCTTTAAGTTCTCAAAGATAAGTATATTATAATTCTACTCTGCCCTCACAGCTAACAATCTCTTGCAAATAGCTGTTCAACTCATCCAAAGACAAGTAACAATAATAATTTGCAAAGAGCTTATACAACTCATTTAATACCAAGTATAAAAAATAATTAGTACAGCATCCATATAAAGATGCTAAAATAAAAAAAAGAAAATATCTGCAAATTTGAAAACAGCTGGATACCCCAGGAAAAAAATATTGACATGAAGCAAGTGAAAAATATGGACCAAACAATGACAAAATTTAATGAAGCAATTGCTTCTATTATGAAAGACAACAAAACAAAACTGTAAAACTCAAGGAAAAGATGGAAAAAAGACAGAAAGAGATAAAATTGTGCTCGGTGAACTTAGGCAAAAAAGGAAAAAAGAAAATCAACAAAAAAATAAAAAGGATATGAGAATGAATATACAAGCAAACAGACACTGTGGAAAACATAGTAAGAAAGAGAATAGAAATGAGAAAAGTAAAGAAAATGAGATAAAAGAAAAAAGAAAAAAGAAGTAAAAAAAAAAAACAGACAAAGGTGATGCAACATACACATAATTGAAATACTCGAAAAAGAAAACCAAGATAAAAATACAAAGCAAATATTTAGAAATATAATTCAAGAAAATTTTCTTGAAAGTGAAAAACAAAAACAAAAACAAACATATGATGAATAACATGTTGAAAAGACACATCATATGCCAGGGAAAATAATCTAAATGAGTCAATAATGAAATAAAATCTAAGAATTATGCCAGATTACAAAAATAAAGGTCTTTCTGTATAGCTAGGAAGAAAAGATGGTGCCACTTTAAAAAGTGACAAAAATTAAGCTTACTCAACCTCCACAGCAACATAAAATATCAGAAGACAATGATCTAAACAATTCTCTAAAGAAAAAAATGTGAGTCAAGGATTCTTTCTCTTCCAGGTATAAAAGTCTATAGACGAATAGTTTTCAACATACAAAAACCCAGAGATTATTATTCCCATGAACTATTCTTAGTAAAATTAGGAGAGAGTAAATTTAGCCATTATGAGATAATGCACATTGAATATACTTATTAGAACTAAGGGTTTACAGACATGAAAATATAAATACTATGAGTCCTATAAATTAGAAATATCACTGACAAAAATTGAAAGGAGAAAGAAGATGTTAAGTATAGTATTGTTTCATCTTTAACCATTGGAAGTCAAAAGGTATTCAAAATCGACAAAGTAATAATATATGCATGTCTGACAGCATGAAAGTAAACACAGTAAACTAATATTTTTGACTAATATAATGTTTTGCAGGGAAGAGAGAAGATGATAAAAAGGGAAAATGTGCTGTTTATTTTTTCTTACTAGAGAAATAATGAAACATACACTTGAAAGTAAACATATTAAAAGATAAAATGATGATAATGATGATGGTGATAATTATGATTTCAGAAAACATAACTCAAAGTAATATAAGAGAGGCATGACTAAACATATTTGTGCTTTGGATGACTAAATCCACTTATTAAAGTAAATTTCAGATTAGATCACAAAAAAAAAAACAATTTGATTCTGAAAGGGGCTCAAGTAGATTTAAACATGTTGTACACTGAATAACTTTAAAAATGCTAGTAGTCTATGTGAAGGAAATCCAAGATCATGTAATTCACAACAATCATAAGTGTAAATAAAGTACCTGACACTATATACTAAGAACAAACTTAAAACAAGTTGAAAATAAAAGAATGAGCAAAGCTATGTTGTACAAATGGGTCATGATCTAAATGTCAGACAAGTCTGAACTCAGGACAAAAAGCATTAAAGAAAAATGTGTTATAATGATAAAGCATGCAGATCAAAATGAAAATAGTGATTAATATTTTCCAACCAAACAAATGGCATCATCATGCTATCATGTCAAACAAAAAAGGCAATAATACCAGGGATAAATTGAAACACACTTATAATAGGAGATAAATTTTTTGAAATGTAAAATTTGTTATGCATTCATAAACTGAAGTGATACAGAATGCGTTTGCATCTTCGTGTTCATTCCTTGGCCTCTGTAATCTAAATTCCAGTGAAATTGCTCTCAAAATCCACTAATGGTCCCCTAATTCCAAATTCCAATAATCACTTTCCAATCTTCCTCTCATTTGGATTCCCTGCAGTGTTTGATGATGCTGTCTGCCCCCTTCATTATTGAAACACAGTTTCTTTGTTTGCATTTTACCAACTACTAGAGTCCTGGCTCATAGTGTCCGCCTAGTGCTCAGCCTCTCCTTCACAAAATTCACTCTCCCTTGGGTCCGAGGAACAGGGAATAAGAAAGATTTTTTTCAGTTGTCTTTCCTGATTGAATGCCCTACCACCTCTGACACTGGCTGGAGCATACAATTCCTACTGTTTCAAGCTTTTAATGATCAAAGGACCTCTTTCAAAAACTAAAGGTCATTTTTGGTCGAAGAAGCAGAATGTAACTGGGAGTTCTGTTATGTCGTTTCCTTATACTTACTATTCTGTTTTTTAAAATTTATTTCTAATTATAGTTGACATACAGTATTATATTAGTTTCAGGTATACAACATAGTGATCACAATAAGTCTAGTAACCATCTGTCACCATATGTAGTTATTACAATATTATTGACTCTATTCCCTGTGATGTATATTACATCCCTGTGATTTATTTTGTAACTGGAAGTTTGTATGTCTTAACCCCATTACCCTTTTCTGCCAACTCCCCACCATCCTCCAACAACCTTCGTTCTCTCTGTCTATGAGTTTGTTTCTGTTTCATTTTGCTTGTTTTTGTGTTTTGTCTTTCAGATTTCACGTGTAAGTGAAATCATATGGTATTTGTCTTTCTCTTTCTGACTAATTTCACTTAATATAATACTCTCTAACTCATCCCATGTTGTTGTCAATGGCAAGATTCATTCTTTTTATGGCTGGGTAATTGTATATATGTGTCACACTTCTTTATCCATTCATCCATCAATGGCACCTAGTTTGCTTCCATATGTTGGCACTATAATAATGCTGCAATGAACATAGGGGTACATATATATTTTTGAATTATTGTTTTTGTTTTCTTCAGATAAATACTCAGACTTGGAATTGTAAAGTAGTTCTACTTTTTATTTTTTGTAGAATCTTCATACTGTTTTCCATAGTGGCTGCACTAATTTACAAATCCCACCAATAGTGCATAAGGATGCTCCACATCCTTGCCAACACTTATTTGTTGTCTTTTTAATACTGGCCATTCTGACAGGTGTGAGGTGATATCTCAGTGTGGTTTTGATTTTCATTTCCCTGGTGATTAGTGACGTTGAACATCTTTTCATGTTTCTGTTGGCCATCTGTATGTCTTCTTTGGAGAAATGTCTATTCAGGTCTTCTGCCCATTTTTTAGTTGGATTGTTTGTTTTTTTAGAGTTGAGTTGACTAGTCTCTGTTGTAAAGGTGGCACATAGAGTACTTAAAACCAGTGAAACTGGCGCTGGACTTGAGAGACAGCAGGGTCACAGCCTCTGGAACCAGATTACCTGGCTTCGAATTCCAGCTTAATTTCTCACTATTATGTGACTTGAATGAATTATTCAAACTTTATCTAACTGTACATGTCTCATTTCCTCATTCCTAATGGGGAGATGTCATAGTAGTATTTAATTCATTGGGCTTTTAAGCAGTATTTAAGAAGTCATAGAAGCAAAATCACTTTGAGCCATTCCTGGCATCCAAGTTGTTGCATCTATTGCTAATGTCATTTCATGTAGAAGATTTGAGAAGATTGAATCTAGAGTCAGAAACCTGAATCCCAGTACCATTTTTGCTACTAACTGGATCTGTTCTTTAAACAAACTGTCTATTTTACTGTCTATAAAATGGGAGGCTGAAATATGATCTCTGTGGTTCCATAAACAACCAACTGCTTTGAGGCACAATGGCTTAAGTGTGTTTACTTAAGCCTAATAGCCAGAGTGCTGCTTTGTGTATAAACTGGCAAGATATTTTGAAGTTTGAAATTAATAGCTTCATATTATGAGTAACATAACAGCTTGTTTTATGATATCACTTAGTGTTTTACTTATTTTTGACACATTAGTCACTTCTGTTAGGGCAGGAAAAGAATCCTAATCCTAAGAGATAAAGTGGCTCTATAGTTTAAAATTTATCTAATAAACACAGTCTCTTAGAAGTTTCTAATATTGGGGAATAAAATCAAAATTGCATTGCTTATAAATAGGTCAATCAACAGAAAAGCACTTATATTAGAAGTAAGGTATTTATTTTGACATCACTAAGTTGTAATTTAACAATTAGACTTAGATTATCTCAACATTATTTTTCAAAACTTAAATTACACATTCTTCCAGCATCCTTGTTTAAAACCTTAGGGCTCTATCTTTAACAATTTACTCTAGTTTATTCTTTACATCTAATATAGCCCTGAGCCCTGGCCTCTCTTTTGCTTCACACTCCATTGCAGCTTGGTCCAAATCCATTTCACATCTTGATGTGGCAGCAAGAGACTGGCTGACTTTAGCTTTCCTATTTTCAAGCTATCACACAGTCCACTGCTAAGTACCTCCTTCTTTAAAGCACTTTCTCCTAGTACTCCTGTTTCAAGAAATCACTTTAGTTCAATACTGCCCTTTTAGTGAGGCTAAATGTCAAAGCCCTTCACACTTAGGCCTTTTTTGGCTGACCTGGTTAGCTTTCTTATTACTCTCTTCCCCTTTCCCTATTCCCACCATGTATTTCAGTTTCCTCACAGTCTCTGTATATAATTCTCCATTTCTGATTTTATGCAGGAATTCAGTTCCTCTTCCTGAACAGCTCTTTATCTTATCCACATACCAACCCACACATCCATCCATGCTTTCTACCCTTTATGACATCAAATCACAGTTTCGAATGAAGCTTCACAAACTTACCGATATCTTTCTATGTATTTACTATCAAAAACACAGAGTTTTATGATTCAAATTATTTCAGGTTCATGCTTTATGAAAAACTTAAATTGGCATCTTAGTATAGTAGAAAATCCACAGACTTGAATTTAAAATCAATTCTGTTATTGACTAGATATGTTTTCTTTGACAAGTTATTCTCTAAGTTTCACAAAGTTCTTATAAATATTAAATGAATAAGATGGAAAGCTATCTTGTAAGCTCTAAATACAACACCAATATTATTGTTGTTAGTATGTTATCTCTTTGTAGAACAACACGTCCTTTACAATGTTGGATAAATAAGACACTTGTTAGAAAGTGTTTAATGTGTATATGGAATGTGCTTTAAAAAGCCACAGTACAAGGTCTACATTTTTAAAAAATGGAAATAAATGTAAAGCCATTGGGACTAAAATAGTTCAGTCCTAAATCTTGAGTGGGTTGACAACTCTCATGAGAAGGAATTCTCACATAAAAATGATGAGACGTCATTTATTCAAGTGCTTACCAAAGAAACATTAGTATCAGCTGACTACACCCATGGCAATTTATAAGAGACCTCTAATTGCTCTGTATTGTCACTGATGAAAAATCTATCTCTGTGAATGGGGAAAATCTAATTAGGACATTTTTTTAGGGTAGTTCAGATTCTATATATTTTATCCCTGTGACCATTCTGTTGGTATCCACGGGCTTTGAGTGGAGACTTGACTTACTGGGGAAGTTCAATGGGAAATGCTTTAAAATCAGTAATATTAACAAATTGAGAAATGTATCATGTTCTAGCTGAAATGAGCATCATATGAGAATAATTAACTTTGCAAAGCACCGTTGGTTGCTAAACTATCATGTGAAAACTAAAAATATAGGACTGAAGAGTAAAAATCTAAGGTACTTTCAAAGACTATTTACTTGAAGTGTCTTTGTAAGAAATTGATAAACTTTCTAAGAATTTTTGAATACTCTCTTCTAAATTTTCCACAGTACTTTAACATACACTCTGCTCAACCCAAGAGTTACAACTGAACTAGTAACCAGAGTGAAGTTTAAGTATAACTATAGAAAGCTGAGACTTTTGGTAAGTATAACAGAGACAGCTAACTGTCCATCAAAATTTTTGCCTTCTATGGTTTAAGGTTGTTGAGAGGAAACAGTTGCTCAGACAATAATTACATTTCCAAGCTTCCTTTGCATCTAAATAGGGCTATCTGACCAGTTTTTCCCAATGGAATATGAACAAAAGTGATCAATTTCTGACCAAGATGTTGATGAAGGGTGTATGTCTTCTCTTCTCTCACTTGCTAAGAGATTCTAAGGCAATGATGCATCTGCCAGATAGAAGGATTCATGTACCTAAATCTAAAGATGAAGAAAAACCCACTCGCCAACTAGAAACTGTGACCTTCTGAGTGAATCCTGCACATCTACTGATATTCTGGTCTCTGTGTGTTCACTACACACAGAGTTTCATGTGTTTCTAATTAGTTCAAGCTCATGCAGGGCAGAGATTTTAATGAAATTAAACACTTTCCCAACATGAATTAAAAAAGAATGTGTTATACCACTGAAAAACAATGTACACAAAGCTAGAGAAAAAAAGCATAATGTCTTTTAATTTTTTATAGAAGCTCTTTAACAAATCATTGGCCTTTAAATAAAGTGAAGGAAAAATCCTTTCCTCTAGGCCATTTTGGAAGAATTATTTGGGAACATTTTTTTATGGTTAGTTATTTTGAGAAAATGTCCTGTTCTATTTATTAACATTGTTAAGAAAGTCAGATATCAAAATTGGAGACAGAGAGGGAGGAGAAAGAAAGGGGTGAAGAAGAAGGAAGTGGGGGGCGGGGGGAGAGAGAGAGAGAGAGAGAGAATGAGAGAATGGCAAAGAGGAAGGAAGGGAAAGAGGGAGGAAGGAAGGAAGGAAAGAATCAGTGGTTTTAAAAATCTAAATTGAGAATTGCTTAATTTTTTTCAGTAATGTACATATATATTATTTAACTGAGTTATTTAATTCAGTAAAACTGGCTTAAAGAAAGTCTAGGACATGTCTTAAGCATATGTCTTAATCATAACCCTCAAATATCCTGGCCACTAAAGACAGTAGCTTCTTCTCTAAATAAAACATGATCAGTTTTAGATTTCCTTATCAAGAATAAGTTCATCACAGTTCAGCCAAATAAAGAAAGTGGAGAACAAGGAACTGAACTATGAAAAAATAAAGAACCCAAACATTTGAGTAGGTGTCATTCCATTTGGGACTCTGACCCATTTTCCCCTCTTCCTCCCCCCCCCAAAAAAAAACAACAAAAACATAGTGTTGGATGTGTTTATGTCTATGGTAGGACTGAGATTGGTGGTTGTCACAGATTGCTAAAAAGAGGAAACAGAGAGTTAGAAAATCAGAAATGTCTACTTAAAACCTAAGTCCCAAATGGTCTAAAAATGAACTTGATGAATTCAAAGAAGTTTTAGATTAGAAAATAGGCAAGCAGCCTCTGACAAGAAGGAGGGCTTTGAATAGTTAGGTCAGAGTCGTACCTTTTAAAATATGAGACTTTAGGGAACAGTTGACTAGTGTTAGGCTGGATCCTAAGAATAGTTGTAAAATTTACAAGGAAATTAAATTTTTTAAAATGACAGCCATTAGTTTTAAAAGTATAGGTTATAATAGATACATATTTTGTATACTTTTAACCCAGATAATTCATTTAATTAATAAGAATATTTCACACTGATTTAATGTTACTCAATACAATATTACTAGGTGTAGCCAAAAATTCTTTACTTACTCAGGTACAAGAGATGAAATTGGAATTACTAAGTGATTTTGTCACAAGTTCTGGGCTTTGAATAAAAATTGTTAATATTAACAGTACAATGAGTAAATCTTTTTCAGGTTAATATAACGCAATTTACATTTGCCACTGATGTAAAAGGTAAAGCCTTTTAAGAAAAACTTGCTCACCTCACCCAAGTAAAAGTTTCTTGCAGAACTCTATAAATAAATAAATAAATAAATAAATAAATAAATAAATAAATATCATACCCCCTTGCCCAAATTGCCAACTGAAGGATTTCCATGTGTGCCAAATAATGGTCACCCTATTTTCATCAATATTTGTATCCACGATTATCTCGATGTAATTGAAAACATAAAACAGTTCCTTGAAATTAGAACTATAACCAATATTGAAATATAAATTTAGCATAAATTTGAATAAACATTTGACTCTTTGTTCTTTCAATATATGTATAAGAAGAATAAAGCTTTTACAGGCTTTACAGTTTGCAAAATACATTCTTATGTGCTCTTTTCGAAGTAATTGTGAGAATTGTGCTCCTACTCCACTCTATTTTTTCTGTCATGCCTCAGATTTTGACCAATGGCCCTTTTCAAAATTAACCGCTTTAACTTTGAATACTACCAAAGAGGTCTGTTCCATTTCTGATCTTTCTTAACAGTTTACAAATAATCTATCTCATTTATAATTGTCTCTCAGTGTGCCTTTGCAGTGTTTTCAAATTTTTAGTTAAAGCATCTGCTTTGGCTGACCGCACAGTGGTTGTTTGGGATCCTAGCATTCATCTAGTTAAACACATCAACTGGACAATGTGCAGGAAGACTTGCCTTGAGAAACTGAAGCTGGTTGTTCCTCATAGTACGCAGTTGGTCATAATAACCTCTGGCTTCACAGTTAGCTTTAAATATGGCTGAGCAAGACTGAAATTACTTTGGCAGTGTACTATACAATGGGAGGACATAAATTTGCTGGGAAACTATTCTGCTCAAAATACTTATAAACATTTCAGGAAAATTTTAAAAGTTTTGCTTGGAAGAATCACTAGTGGGGAAATCTAGATTTAAGACAAATGTAGAAAGCAGGTTATAAAATATTTAAAGTCAGTGCTTAGCTAAGAGTTGATTAAAAGTATATTGATATTTTAAAAAATGCTTGAAATGAGGTGTCTGCTGGGGCAGTAAGGGAAACATTTTCACTTATTAGGGGCTAGATAATATGGATTGGACACAAACTTGTGAGTTTTCTTTATTTTCCTTCATGATCTGAATAGGAGAGGTTTGGGCTGTAAGAACAACTTTTAAAAAGTTGTATTTCTTAGATATATAATTAGGACTAGAGAGTGGAAATTTAATACATTTTAACTAATTAGTCTAAATTGGAGCAGGTAGAATGTGATAAATTGAAAGCTGGCCAGGAAGTTCTGCAGCTTATAAATCAAACTCTAGAAGTGCTGAATAATAGACCCAAGGAACTGGTAAAAGTGCAGAGTCCTAGGTTTCACCCCAGATTCTAATGTAGAAAGTTAGGAGTGGAAACCTAGGATCTAAAATATTTGATATAGAGACAGATGTTCCATAGAACCCATTCTAAAAAAAAACATTGCTAAATAACATGACAAATTTATCATTTCCTATTAAAATAAAAAAGGGAACTGGTTTAGAGAGTAAAATGAATGAAAATTACCATGAAATGTGAAATGTAAATTTGCCAAAATTGCCAAAGTTCTGAAAGCAAAGCAGCTGTGCTTCAAGTATTTATAAGCAGATATTTGCATATGTTCAGTGCTTATACTCTATTTTGTTAATCATTAACTTTTAGTGTTAGAACCATTGAGACAATACTATAGGTAAATATATGACATGTACATGCCTGTAGTGTTGAGTGTGAACTCTGATGACAGACTGCCTGGGTTCAATTCCTGGCTCCATTATTTGCATAATGGATGAGTGGATATGGGCAAGTTCCTTAACCTCATTGTACTTCAGATTTCTTATCTGTAACATGGAAGTGATAATAATATTTACAACATGAAGATTATTGAAGAGTGAATTACTTAATATATATAAAACACTTAGAAATTTCCTGGAATATTATAAGCCCTCAGTTGTTTACTTATAGTTGCAGCCTAATACATATCTGCTGTGATAAGTTAAATTAATTGACTATGATGCTAGATTTGGATGAATTAAAGGCAATTATTGCTCAGCCTAAAATGTGAACCCATAAGGACAGTGAAGTAAGTAGAATAAAGTTAAGATTAAGTGTTATTTACCTCTCAAGTTGCTTATTAGTGTATTTTCTTAGAGTTAAGTTTTTTAAATTATTTTTTGAGAGAAACAAGAATTGACTGGAAACCATTTAGGGATATTAGAATGAGCCTTTGATTTGCCCCTCCTTTTCATTTATTTGGAATCTATGCTTCTCCTATTTTCCATTCTTCTTCCCAATGTTTTTTTCCCCCCCCTGAGGTTGTAGTGAAACCAGATGATTTTTTCAGCCTCATCATTTTCTCTCCTACATCCAAAGTACAATTTTAAAATAATTTTCATATAGTAAAAATAAAGACATCAAGTTCATAAAATAATGTTTTTTTGTTTAGTCCCATGGCCCAAAGGTAGGTCATAAGAAAACAAAAAAAAACATCCAAGTCTGAGAAAATTAGCCCAGCCATAACGATCTCAATTTAGTAGAATGTCAAAGTTAACTAATACTGTATTCACAAGAGAGATGTTGTTCATTTGGGAAAAACCCATCCATCAGCTGCAAAACCCCAGTTTTGGAGCTGGGTTGTGGGAAAAAACTTCCATATCATGGAGAGTTCAGAGCAGAAGAGCTCTCAGTCATGAAGCCAAGATTTAGAATGTGGCAATGGGTTGAAATTCAGGAAGAGGAACCAGGCTTTCTTTCCACACCATAAGGCAACAAGGAGACCAGTACAAAGACCTACAAAAGTCATCTTTAGTTATTGGGGTATTAGATCTGCCTGAAGAAACTACTCATAAGCCCCGTTGTATGGGGCATGGGCCGCTGTTGATAACCTCCTGCTTGAATCAGGAACTAAAACTGGATAGAGCCTTTGGTGGACCTTTCAACCAATAGGTGGGTCCAAGGACTTTTGTTGAATGGAATAGAATCAAAGATCATTTCTGCAGTGCTGCACTGCTGCACCACATTGTGGTTCGGGTGATAACAAATTAGCCATTCTGATTAGAACAGCAATTGGACTCCAGAGAAGATATTGCCAGCAAAGGAAACAGTCATGGAGAATATGCCTCACAAATAAAAGGATTACACGCACCCTGACCACATGTGTTTTATGCTATGTGACTTCAAATGATTTTAAGAACTGCTTTATTTCGCTTAATAGAATAATGTTTAATTGTTTTAATTAACTAGAAAATGAATTGCTGAGTGAGATTTAAAAATACATTATAAACCTTATTTATTAGGAAGGCAATTAACAAATAAAAATCACATTCATGCTCATGAATCTTTTCATTATAAACCTTGTGGTTTAGATGGCAAGTTTCATCTTCATTTTATGTCAATAAAGCATTGAAGTTTACTCTTTTCCTGGAGTATAACAGTTTTGGCATTCAAAGAAAATGTGCATTATATTAAATTAGAGAATAATTCTAAAATGACAACTTAAATGGTGAAGAGATCTTTCCTTGCATTCTTGATTTCTTTCTCAAGTCTCATATTATTCTAAAAATTTTTCTTTTGCAGTAACTCAGTACCTAGAAAAGAAATTGACTATAACAACCCAAGGAGAGCACAAAACCTTATAATATATTACCATAGGGCTTGTCTCTTGTCAAGAAGCAGGAATGGTTGTTATTAACGGGAGCACGATGTTTCTGAAAGAAAACCAGCTCATAGCATTATGAATCATAGGGCTTTAAAACATTTATAAATGAATGAAAAGGCTTGGGGCTGACATGAATTATGAGTCTCATTATGGCACTGTAATATCTCCAACAATGCCTTAGAGGGGCGAGACACCTCTCAAGAAAAGTGGTAAGACTTCCATTACATTATTTTTCTACTGGCAATTGTCTTTGGTCAAGGTGGGATAAGATCTGTATTGCTGGAGTACACATGGCTACATATCTCTACATATTAATGCTTCCATTGGTCAAGATCTTGCAAAACTCCTTTCTTCTAAGTGCCAAGCATTACTGTTGACCTTCAAGACATAATAACGGGCCCTAGTATGAAGATAGCATTTCCAATCTTTTCATTTCTTTAAATAGCATCCAAGTAGGCTATAATGCTCCTATTATCTTCCTAGTGCTGACACAAACCCAGTGATATTAACAAAGATATTTCCCAGAAGAAAAAATAATTTAGTTACTTACATGGCTTGTTGAAAAGAAAAAAAAAATAGGGTGAGTTATTTATTAGTGCAATATAAATGCTCTTAGAGCATATTATTGATTTTTATCATCTCAATACAGCCCAGGCTAATATAACCTCACTAATTGTGAACTGAGTGAATTGGGGGAGAAGTCTATCTGAAAGAACTAGAATCCTGCACTACCAATCACCCTCAAGAAAATGTGTATTATTTTCAAGTAGATAGGCTTATTAAAGCATGGATTTAAGCAATGGCAAGCCTCTTTGCTTTCAGTTTTCCATTACATTTTTGTACACATATAAATATTTCTAAAGTATCTGAGAAAGTTTGCTAGCTTAAGGAGGCAAACATTCTGTTTGGAATTTCACTTATAGTATTCATGTGTTGAGTCCCTACACATATATGCTTTTAGTGTCTGTCTGTCTGTCTGTCTGTCTGTCTGTCTATCTATCTATCTATCTATCATCTAATCTCCTACTTACTGTGATCATGACAAATTAGAATTATTGTAATTCCAATGTGCTTCAGGGACACTGCTATGTGGCTGATAAACATCCTCGCCCTCCTCAGGACAAGAAGTAGACTTCATAGTCCCTACTCCTTTATAATGATAGTGACACGGGGTCATGTTACTGAGTTCTGGTCCAGGAATGTGAGTGAGAGTGATACTTGCCACTTCCAGCCAGACCTATAAGAACACACTGGGTAATACTTTTTGCTCACTCTCTTGTCTCACGACCTGAACAGGATCAGGTAGAGGACTCCACGCCTTTAGGAAGCTATAAGATCTAAAGTATCCAAGATGCCTGGATAATGGCCTAACTCCTTGCTGACCTACATCTGATATAATGTAAGTGACAAACATTTGTTATGTTAAATCACTGAATCTAAATGTTGTTTGCTGCAATTGTTAGCCTACCCTAGCAAACTAATAATACATTTAGTTTTTCTATATAAAATATAGAAAAATATAAAATTAAAATATGCCTAAAATATGCCTGTTTAAGACATATAACACAAGTGAAGACATTTTCCTTTCTTAGCCATGTGGTATAGGAATGTCTTCCCAGAGATTTATAGATTCTAATTTTTAGACTATAGTTCTATTAGAAAGATAAATTGTTGGACTAAATTAAGAAATTCTTAGAAGAAAGCACATTTAGGAACATGTTCTTGGCAGATACTTAGGGTCATAAGCCCAATCACTATTTGGATTTCATTCTCCCTCTATTTATCCTTGGATCCTAGTTTTCTACTGTCATCTCAGTCTCTTGGTCTTTCAATCCCATTACTATTTCTAAATATCAATATTCAATATCTGACAGCACACCATCAGAAAAGCCCTGTTCTCGGGTTTCCTCTCCTTTTCTATTCCAATTAGAAAAGGCTGGAGGAACCAAGCTTAGAGTGACATCAGCAAGATGGTGGAATAAAAAATCCCCTGCTCATATCTACCAATCAGCAATAATAATTTGGCAGCCATCCTTGGACAAAAGTGCTTTTTTAGGAACTTTGGGATCCAGGTAGGAGACTGTGAAATCCCAGGGGATTTTTTGAGAAGTCATGTTCATGCCCAGGTGGCAGACTTGACAACCATAGTGAAACAGTCCTGACCCCTGTGGACTTGGCTACAGCACCATTTGGCTTGGTCCTGCCTCCATCACCATAGCCAAGGAACTCAGTAGGAGTCCTACCTGCCTGTGTCCTGGATAACAGGCCAGCCAACCTTTGTTCTGGCTGTGGACCCTTAAGTCATCTATGACCTGGCTCTAGTCCCTTTTAACTGATCATCTTGCCCATCCAGGGACCACCCAGGAGACATACTAAACGTATATGGACACAAGATATTTTGTGATGGGCAAAGATAGACAGCTTTTAGAAGTCAATGTAGGATAATATTTTTATGATGTGGAGTATGAAATGATTTCTTGTACAAGACAGAGAAAACTATAAACAGAAAAGATTGATAAATATAATGGCATTCAACTTAAGAATTTTTATTCATCAAAAAATATCATTAAGAGAGTGAGAACGTAAGTTCTAGGGCTGAAGAGTTATTTACTGCACATATAACTTATAAGCAACTAGTGACTAGAATAAAAAAGAAATCCTCCAAATCAATAACAAAAAGTCAGTTAAACATAGAAAAAAAAGAGCAAAAACTTGAATAGGTGCTTTACAAATGAGAAAATCTAGATAGTCAACAAATATATAATAAACTTTCGCTCATATACAGCAGAATAACCCCAAGAATGTTCATAATAATGATTTACATTAAAAAACAAACCATAATTAATGAATATATTAATTGTGTCATATTCATACAATGAGATGTTATACAGCAACAGAAATGAATAAACTACTGCTATATATAACAACATGAATGAAGCTCACAAACATAATAATGAGCAAAAAAAATGTTACATAATGGTATATAGAGAATGACTCCACTTATATGTATTTCAAAATCAGGAAAAACGAAACCATATTGTTTGGGGATGTATAAATTGGTGGTAAAACTATAAAGAAAAGCAAATTATTATTTAAGTTATTTATTTCCAAAGCACTCATTCCAGGTACTGTTTTATGTGCTCTACAAATAATAAATCATGTTTTCATCATCATTATCATCATGTTTACATCCAGGGGCTATAGCATTATGACTAGAGAGATGTGGGAACCTTCTTAGATACTAGCAATGTAGAGTATTTATTAACTCATGCATGTGCTTTATAATTATTCTTAAACTACACATAAGTGTTTTATGAACTCATCTGAAACTTCATATGTCTCACAATAAAAAATACCAAAAAATGACATACGTGCATTAATCTTTCAAAAAATATATAAGAGAAGAAAAATTGAAACAATAAAACAGAAGATGAGACAGAAAAACAAAACAAGAGCAGAAAGGGTGAGAGAGAAAAATTGGAGACAAAATATATAATTGAAAGAAAATAATAAATTAAATTCAAAAGCAAAAGTTGACAGAAACAATTTGCGAGGAGGTCAAGAAAAAGAGAAATCAGTGGTGAATTTAAGAAAGTGGCTAGAACAGTTATACTGGTACCATGAACAGAAAAGAGAGTGGATTATTTGAAAATAAAAATAAAGGAGGAAATAGGCAGAAAAGAAGTTGATGACTCACTTAATGACCCCAAGATTTTAGACATGTGAGGTTTAGACAGCCAGTAAGTCAGACAAACTATTTTAGTGAACACTTTGTCAACCCAGCATGGTGTAGAAACTGGCACTTTCAATAATCTTGTAAATCAGCACCAATGCCCAAAATTAACTGAATTCAAAAAAGAAAGACTCTGCACTTAGGGTCCAAGACTGAAAGTCAAGAGCAGGCTTTCCCATGATGGGAAGTATTTTCTACCAGGAGACAATATTTATTTTATAAGTGAAAATAATTTTAAATAAAAAATAACCTCTAATTTTTAGAAATATGTATTATAAAAAATTCTAATAAAGAAGAAAGTTTCTAAAGAAAAAGTTGTCTTAGCTCTAGCTGAGAGTTAATTTTTAGTAAATAAAACTTTAGTACACAAGGAAGGGGATTTTTATTTTCCTTTGAAATTTTGGTAGGGAGCTAATATGGAGTTTCTGAAATTATTAGCAATTCAACATTTCTCTCACTCCCATATTTGCTAATAAATGTTCACCTACTAGCCTCTCCTGAGCTTGACAATGGTGTGGTCTACAGGGTACGGAGAACAGGGTCTATATAGGACTATCTTACTTTGTGCTTGGGCTTGGGACCAGGATGAAAGTGATGGAGCAAAGGTCTGAACACTAAAGAGTTATAGGTCCTCATAAATTTCTGCACCAGCAAGAAGAAGATAAAAACTAGTCCAGGCAAAAATGTTTCTCTCTTCTTGAAGCCATAAAAAGCTAAGAGGAAGTGACAGAGGCAATTGGTCCTTATCAGGTCTGATACTGGAAGGCTACAATAAACCCAGGCAGCAGACGGTCCTCCACCTGTTACCTCAACAGGAAATTATTGATCTGCACTGTGAAGAAGAGATCCCTGAACCTTCCTTCCCTCTTGGGAGGAATCCTATCAGCTGAATCTGAACCAGTGACAAAAAAAAAAAATTAAATGAAATTAACAGAACATCCAAGGATGTCCAGCAGCTAACAAAAAGACATTCTAACAAAAGGGAGAACACCTAACAAAAGGACATCCTCCTAATGAAATAGAGCTGCTAGAGGAGATTCAAATATAAACATCTTACTGTGTGTTTTTTTTTAAATGTATTTTAAATTTAAAATTTTTAATTTCATAGATGAATTTTAAAAATAATGACAATATTGGGATTCACAATAATAAACTGGAAGGTCAAATGGGAGAACTATTTCAAATTTGATTAAAAATACAATAAGTTCAATCAAAAAAACAAAAAGGTAGAAATTATAAGAAAAGAGTCAATGTATTCATTCAAGAGAGCCAAATTATGACCAATATGCATCCTAGAATAGAAAAAAAGACAACAGATGGAAAAGAGACAAGACAATCATTCAACAAACAATAGAAGATAATTCCTGAACTGAACAAAGACCTGAGCCTATACACTAAAAATCCTCTGAGTACCACCCAGGTGAGATTGAAGAAAACAAGACAGAGCATGAAACAAAACATTTCAGAAGCTTCCAAAGAGAAACAAGATATACATACAAGAAAAAGAATGAAACTGTGAGACTTCTCTTTCTAATGTGCAACATTAGAAAATGGAAGATGGAAGACAAACTTCTACTGACAACAAAGAGAAAAGAGCTATAACCCAAGATCCTCATGTTCAGCTAAAATATCATTGACCTACAAGGGAGAAAGAGTTCTGAGGCTATGCAATGATTTGGAGAATTTGTACACTGAGAAAAGACTCTGATAAAATAGTAAATTAATTAGTAAATTTATAAACTAATAGTAAATGTTCTAGTTTTCTAGAATTGTTCAATGAAATACATATTTGGTGACTTAAAGAACAGAAATATATTCTCTCACAGTTTTGGGAGCCAAAATCAAGATGTCGGCAGGGTCATGCTGTCTGCAAGTCTCTAAGAAAGAATTCTTCCAGCTTTTGGTGGTTCTTATTTCCTGGATTGCGTCTGCATAACTCCAATCTCTACTTTTGTCTTCACATGACCTTCCTCTCTGAGTCTCAAATCTTCTTTTCATTTTCTCTTCAAGGACATTAGTTATTGAATTTAGGGTCCAGCTTAAATCCTGAATGATCTTGTCTCAAGATTCTTAATTAATCACATCCACAAGGACCCTATTTCCAAATAAGGTCACATTCACAGGTACTGGGGATTAGGACTTGGACCTGTCTTTTGGGGGGCCACTGTGATTCAACCTACTATAGCATCTTAATATAAGTGGTGAGCAATAAAGTTTGGGAACTTATAGAGTACTGAAAATATACAATGTAACTGCTATGTAGGACTTTTTAAATGGAAGAAAATTTTTGGAATACTGCAATGGAAATTCTAATAATAGTTTAGAACTAAAAATACTACTCTATCTCAGCAAAACGCTGGAGTTGAAGGGTGGGAGAGATTTAGAGGAAATGAAAGTGTTTCAAACTGCTCACTTCTTGGAGGGAGGATGAAAGCAGTGGGAAAATAGAACACTGTGATGGAGAAATAGTTGGAAGTTTCTTTTCATATGTCAGAGAATTAAGTGCTAGATTATAAGACCCAGAAAAGACAAGATGGAATGAGTGACAACCTCTAAAAAAAGAAAAGAAAAAAAGCAGCACTGCAAAAAAAGTAATAACATAATAAAAACAGAAGTAAAGTATGTCAAGTAAATCATTAAAAAGACAGGTATATCAAAATTATTACATAAATCTAATATAATTATAATTAAATTTCAAACAGGGATTTAAAAAAATGTTGGATTCATATATGGAAGTCTTAATCCCTAATGTGATGCAATTTGGAGATGAGGCCTTTGGAAAGTGAAGAGTTAGATGTGGTTAGGAGGTTGGAACTCTTGTGATGGGATTAGTGCCCTTATGAAAAAGGACAACAGAGAGCAGCACATGTGCCCTTGCACGTACCCTTGTTCTTGCCCTCACCTGCCCTGTAACTGAATTTTAGTATATTCATATAATCAAATTCCACTTAGTAATGCTTAGCTTTCCATCATGCATGCATATAGCAGAATCACCTGAAGACCTTGTTAAAGTAGATTGCTAGTCCCTATGCCCAAAATTTCTGACTAAGTAGATTTTGGTAAAGACCTAAAGTTGCATTTCTAGCAGGTTTCTAGGATAATGCTGATGCTGATGGTCAAAGGTTAATACTTTGAGTACCATTGCTATAAAGTAATAAAAGTGAAGGTCTGGATTCTGGGATAAAGGGCAGAGTGAGAGACATCCTCAGATCTAAGATATAACACTTATTAATATCTATGCTCCCAATTGGGGAGTGCCAAAATATGTAAAGCAATTACTAACAGAAATAAAGAGAGAAACAGACCGAAACACTATTATAGTAGGGGACCTAAATAGCCCACTGTCAGATATGGATAGATCATCCAAACAGAAAATCAATAAGGAAATAACATCCTTAAATGACACATTAGACCAACCGGACATAATTGACACTTACAGAGACTTCCATCCCAAAACAGCTGCTTATACATTCTCCTCTAGTGCACATGAAACATTCTCAAGAATTGACCACATACCAACCATATTTTCTGATTGAAATGCTTTGATACTAGAGATAAACTGCGAAAAGAAAGCAGGAAGAACCACAAATACATGGAGATTAAAAAACATGCTACTGAAGAATTACTGGGTCACAGAAAAAATAAAAAGAGAAATCAAGAGATACATAGAAATGAATGATAATGATAATACAACATATCAAAACTTTTGGGACATGGCAAAAGTGGTCTTAAGAGAAAAGTACATATCATTACAGGCCTAACTACAAAAACAAAAATAAGCCCAAATAAACAACCTAATGTTTCATCTTAAAAAACTAGAAAAGGAAGAACAAATGAAACCTAAAGTCAGCAGAAGGAAAGATATCATCAAAATTAGAGAAGAAATAAATAAAATTGAGAAAAAAAGAAAAACAAATACAACAAAGAGCTAGTACTTTGAGAATGTTAAACCCCTGGTTAGATTCGCTAAAGAAAAAAGAGAAAAGACACAAATAAACAACATAGGGACGAAAGAGGGGAAATTATGACTTACATTACAGAAATACAAAGGATCATACAAGAATACTATGAATAAGTATATAACATCAAATTTAATAACCTACAAGGAATGGATCAATACTTAGAAAAATATGATTTTCCTAGACTGAATCAATAAGATCTAGAAAATCTAAGTAGACCAATCAGCAGCATGGAAATTGAAACAATCATCAAAATCTACCAAAAAGTAAAAGTTTAGGACCAGATGGCTTCATCAGTGAATTCTACCAAACGTTCAAAGAAGATTTAATACCTATTCTCCTCAAACTCTTCCAAAAAATCGAAGAAAAGGCAATACTTAACAACTCATTTACTCAACTCAATAGTACTTTGATACCAAAACCTGGTAAGGATAACACAAAAAAGAAAACTACAGACAAATATCTCTTGTGAACACTGATACAAAAATCCTAAATAAGATGCTAATGAACCAAATACAGCAACATATTAAAAAGATTATACACAACAATCAAGTGGGCTTCATCCCAGGGGGACAGGGATGGTTCAACATATGCAAATCAATTAATGTGATACACCACATAAACAAATTAAAAAATAAGAATCATATGGTCATATCAATAGATGCAGAAATAGCCTTTGACAAGGTACAGCACTCATTTATGATCAAAACACAAAATCAGTATAGAAGGAAAGTACCTTAACATAATAAAGGTCATATATGGCAAACCCTCAGCCAGCATTATACTTAATGGTGAAAAACTAAAAACCTTCCCTCTAAGATCAGGACCAAGCAAGGCTGTCCACTATTCAATATAACATTGAATATAACACTGGAGGTCCTAGCAAGTGCAATCAGACAAGAGAAAGATATAAAAGGCATCTAAATAGGAAATAAAGAAGTTCAACTCTCACTATTTGCAGATGACATGATTTTCTATACAGAAAACCTTAAAAACTCCACAAGAACACTACTATAAACAATAAGCAAATACTGTAAAGTTTCTGGATACAAAATCTGTGTTCAAAAATCCATAGCGTTCCTATACTCTAATAATGAAGTATCAGAAAAAGAAGTGGAAAAAATAATTCCTTTTGCAATTGCAACAAAAAGAATGAAATACCTAAGAATAAATTTAATGAAACATGTGAAGGACCTACATAATGAAAATTACAAGACCCTATTAAAAGAGATCAAAGAAGATACAAAGAAATGGAAAGGGATTCCATGTTCTTGGATTGGAAGAATCAACATAGTGAAAAATGACCATATTATCTAAAGCATTATACAGATTTAATGCAATCCCCCTCAAAATCCCATCATCAGTTAAAGAAATGGAAGAAAAAAATCATCAGATTTGCATGGAAGCACAAAAGACCCCGAATTGCCAAAGCTATCCTGAGAAAAAGAATGAGGCTGGATGCATCACTCTGCTCAACTTCAAATTATATAACAAAGTGACAGTAATCAAAACAGCATGGTATTGGCAGCAAAACAGACACACTGACTAATGGAACAGAATCGAGAGTCCAGAAGTTAACCCATATTTATATGAGCAAATAATCTTTGACAAAAAAAGCCAAAAACATACAGTGGAGAAAGGAAAGCCTCTTCAATAAATGGGGCTGGGAAAACTGGAAGGCCTCTTGCAAAAGAATAAAACTAGACTGTTGTCTATCACCACACACCAAAATTAACTCAAAATGGATTAAGGACCTGAATATAAGACCTGAAACAATAAAATGCATAGAAGAAAACATAGGAACTAAACTCATAGATGTTGGACTTAAAGAAGATTTTATGAATTTGACCTCAAAAGCAAGAGAAGTAAAAGACAAAAATGAATGAATGAGACTACATCAAACTAAAAATCTTCTGATCAGCAAAAGAAATCATCAACAAAGTAAAGAGACAACCATTCGAATGGGAAAATATATTTGCAATCAATGCCTCCAATAAAGGCCTAATATCCAAAATATACAAAGAACTCATATGACTCAATAACAACAAAAAAGCAAGTGATCCAATCAGAAAGTGGGCAGAGGACCTGAACAGACACTTCTCCTTAGAGGACATATAAATGGCCAACAAATACTTGAAAAGATACTCAGCATTGCTAGCTATTAGGGAGTGCATATCAAAACCAAGATGAGATACCATCTCACACCTGTTAGAATAGCTATAATCAACAGGACAAGTAATAACAAATATTGGATAGGATGCAGAGAAAAAGAACCCCTCATACACTGCCGGTGGGACTGCAGATTGGTACAGCTGCTATGGAAAACAGTATGGAGGTTCCTCAAAAAACTAAGAATGGATCTACCATATGATCTAGCAAACCCCCTACTGGGTATTTACCCCAAAGACTTGAAAACTCATATCCTAAAAGATATTTGCACACCGATGTTCATAGCAGCATTATTCCCAATGGCCAGGACATGGAAGCAACCGAAGTGTCCTATGATAGATGATTGGCTAAAGAGGCAGTGGTACATATATACAATGGAATATTACTCAGCCTTAAGCAGAGAGGAAATACTGCCATTTGCGACAAAATAAATGGACCTCAAGATAATCATGCTAAGTGAAATAAGTCAAACAGAAAAAGTTGAAAATCACATGATATCACTTATATGAGGGATATAAACCTAAAAGCAAAAAATGAACAGGACAAACAAACAGAGACTCATGGACATGGACAATGGACTAATGGTTACCAGAAGGTAGGAGTGGGGCAAGAGGCGGGAGATAGATGGGGTTAAAGGGGGTGAAACATAGGTGGGTAGGGGAAGGGTGACATGGGTAAAGGGGATCAAATATATGGTAGCTGAAAGGCACTGGTCTTTGGGTGGTAAACACATAATAGAATATATAGATGTCAAGTTATAATGTACACCTGAAAATTACATAATTGTATTAACCAATGTTCCCCCAATAAACTTAATAAAAAAATTAAATTAAAAAAATAAAGATCTGCAGCTACATACAATAATAGTGAATCTCAAAAACTAATGAATAGAAGATATAAGACATACTCCTAAACTCTATATATTATAAAGTAATTCACATAATATTCAAATATGCATAATATATTTAGGAATGCAATTATGGGTACTAAAACTTAAAAAAATATATTATTTAATTTTTTTCTTTAAAAAAATTTTTTTTGTTATTTTTAGGTATATCGTATAATGGTTAGGCGTTTATGTAATTTATAAAGTGATCTCCCCGATTACTCTAACACGCGTCTGGCACTAAAGACAGCCATTACAATAATACTGACTATATTCCCTATGCCGTACTCTACATCACAGCTGTTCTGTAGCTACTAATTTGTATTTCGTCATCTCTTTACCCAGACTCCCAACCCCTCCCCTCTGGCAATAACCAGTTCTCAGTATCTGTGAGTCTGTTTTCATTTAGTTTGTTTCTTTTGTTCCTTAGATCCCACATATAAAAGAAATCATATGGTATTTATCTATGTCTGACTTATTTTACCCAGCATAATACCCTCTAGTTCCATCTATATTATTGAAAATGGTAAGATTTCATATTTTTAATGGCTGAGTAGTATTCCATTGTATATGTGTACCATCACTTTTTTATACAACTGTCTATTGATGGGCATTTAGATTGCTTTCCTGTCTCGGCTACTGTGAATAGCAGTGCCATGACCATAGAGGTGCAGAGATTTTTACGAACTAGTGTTTTGTTTTTCTTTAGATAAACAGTCAGAAGTGCAATTGCTGGCTAGGTCTAAAGGTAGTTCTATTTTTAAATTTTTGAGGCGCCACCAGACTGTTTTCCATAGTGGCTGTACCAATTTGCAATCCCACTAACTGTGTACGAGGGTTCCCTTTTCTTCACATTCTTGCCAACACTTGTTTTTTGATTATTGATGATAGCCAATCTGACCGGTATGAGGTGATACCTCATTGCGGTTTTAATTTGCAATTCTGATGATTAGTGACCTTGAGCATCTTTTTATATGTCTATTGGCCATCTGCATGTCCTTTTTAGAGAAATATCTATTTAGGTCTTCTGCCTTGTTTTAATTGGATTGTTTGTCCTTTTTTTGTTGTTGAGGTGATAAAACTTTTTTTTTTAAAAGCAAGGAAATCATTATCACAAAAGTTAAGATAATGGTTATTTCTGGTGGAGATAGAGAAAAGTACTGGGAGTATTGAATTTTGAGTGTCTTTTTTCCTCATACAGGTAATATGTTTATATAGGTGTTGACTTTATAATTATTTTTTCTATGCTAACTATTCTTTATTCTATATGATTTATGCAGTCTTCTGTTCTTACAATATAAAAGATACAAACCAACAATATCTTTATATATGTCTACCAGCCTTCATGTGGTTGTATGAAAAAGGACCAAGGCATAGAAGGGTATATATGCTGTTATTATTACTGATTTGGGGGGAAAATGAGAATAGGAAGGGGAGGCAGAAATGATTATTTTTGCTTTTAAACATTACTTATTGTATCATTTAACTTGTTATAATAAGGATTTAATGCTTTTTAATTTTAAAAATATATCAAGTAAAGAATATGATAAAAAAAAAAATTTATGGTAAGTTAACCTGTCAGGCACTCTCTGATCTATTCTCTTGATCCTCTTCTTTTGTTATCCAAGCTCTATAGCATATTTTTAAATCTAAAGGATCCTTTGTTGTATATGTTTCTTTTTTCTTCCTTTCATTTTTTCTTTCTTTTTTATCTTTTCTTTTAATTCTTCCCTTTCTCTCTTCCTTCCTTCCTTCCTTCCTTCCTTCCTTCCTTCCTTCCTTCCTTCCTTCCTTCCTTTCTTTCTTTCTTTCTTTCTTTCTTTCTTTCTTTCTTTCTTTCTTTCCTTTTGTTTCCTCCCCTCCCTCCCTCCCTCTCTTTCTCACTCCCTCTCTTCTTTCCTTCCTTTCTTTTTTGCTAGAAATATAATGATCAGAATTAGTAAAATAAAAATATATATTATCTGAGTACTCTCTTCTGCTTAACAGTAATAGCTTCGTACATTCAGTACAAATATTGAGCATACCTGAGCTCATCACTGTGCTGAGATCAGGAACACAGCAGTGAGCAACAAAGATCAGTGTCCTCACCCTCGAAGCACTGGCAGTCTAGAGGGGGACACAGGCTTTAATCAAATGGACACCTAAATAAAGGAAAAATTATAATGTCTAAAACTGTGCTGCATTTGAGAGCAAATAACCTGAAACCTGTCCAGGTGTGTTGAGAAGGAAGTTCTTCAGTAGTTTTCACATAACCCTGTTAGTGGTGAAAATTAGAACCCTTGAGACTTAGAGATATTAAAAACCTTACTCAAATCTATGTGAATGGTCCAAAAGATTCAGAGATTCATTTCATCCAAATGCCTTTGCTATTTTATGACACATACCAACAAAAACATTTATGTTTTACCTAATACTTCATCCAGTCAGGTGGTATGAATAAGAAATGTGGTTAGCAAAAATTTTAAAATATTTCAAAATATATCCACATTTTTTTTTCTAAATAAAAACTTACTATTCAGTTTGCTTAGAGCCTCTGGCCTCTCTGGTTCCCTCTTCAAAAAGTGGTCAAGAGTTAAATTACCTATGCAGGGTGAAAATCAAACTGTACCTTGGCATGGGTTCTTACTAACTAAAAAATTAAGTAAAATTACATGAAAAAAATGCCAGAAGAAGTGATCAATAAATGTTCATTTCCTTTCCTTTCTCCAAAACACTTTTTTCCTAGAAAATAAAAGCTAAGTTCTTCAGACTGATAGTCAAGGTCTTTAGATCTTAGACTCCAATTTATCTCAGTTCAGCTCTTTGTTGTTGTTCTGATATTCAGTGTTGCCTTATTAACCAGATTACAAATTTAATTCACTCATTCCACAAGCCTGTCTAGAACATCTACCATGAGTCAAGTACTATACTAGATGTTAAACATGTAAGTGTATCTAAAACATAGTCCTTGACTTTTAGAAAATTTCAGTCTAAAGGAGGAAAGATTCATATCCATAATTATTCCAAGATACTATGATGTTTGTTGTCTTTGAATTGTTTTACCATCAGCGGTCATATCTCTTGGATAAGAGTATGTCATTTCACACATAATCTAACCTACTGATAGGTACACAGTACTTCTTGATAGATAACTTTGAATTCATAAATAATTCTTAACTTGTTACTATTTTTAAAAGGCTTAATCCTCATTATGTTAATAATCATTAGTAATCTTTATTATTATTATAGGTATGTAAAAGTAGTATAACCACAAAACTAGCTCTACATGGTCCTATACTGTTTAATGAGTTATATCATGCAGCCAATGTATGTGCAGAGGAGAGAACTTTGACCTCCAGCTGCACTCAGGACAAAAGTCTTATCCCCCTCACCCAATAGAAACAAAAGAATGGAACATAACCAGAACCTGAATACCAGCACCCTTTCCGAAACAAAGGGTTCATTGTCCAGGAAGATCCTGTGTTGATACCCCTTACCACGAATAGCCAAGTTCCAAGATCTTCCATGAGCACTTCCGCATACCTGTTTCCCCTATACCCTTAAAAACCCACCCCACGTCCTGTATTAGAGAGTTTAGCCTTTTTGAGCATCAGCTTCCCATTCTCCCGGGTGATGCCATTCATAATAACATAGCTGATCTCCCTCCAAAGCAAGTCTTAGTGTTTAATGTTTGGCTCTGCTAGCACTGAGTGGACAAACTCATTCTGTTTTATAAACAGTAGTTTATTACCTAAAGACAAGCACACATTTCACTTGATTTACATCATAGCATAGAAGTCACTGAATTGTGAAAGCAAAGGCAATCTTAATGACAAATGGAGTAACAAAAGTTATGTGAGTACCTTTGAAAAAATAACCTTGAATAAGACTGTTATGAGATTAGTACATGCTGTATGAAGGTCTTAACTGTCCCTATTAACTAAACTTTCTGCTGAATTATAGCCATTTTCATAATGGAATAATGCTAAGAAGTTCATAAATAACTTGTTGAACATCTTTGTTCTGCTATTTATATAGTGGGTGTAACAAAAAATATTGGTTAATGATGATGGATATTTGGCTTACAGATTGCTAGCAGTAATTGGAAAAAGATTTGGAGTTTTCGTAAAGATTCAAAAGTAACAACTTTAAGAATTATCTTGGGCTCTTGAGTGATACCCACTTCTAAGACTGTTTATTGTATAGGGAAGATATTTACTGCCAGCTCTGTGTTCTGGGAAAGGCTCTCTTATGCATTTCAGAGCAGCTAAGTCATGGGTTTCATTTCATTGAAATCACTGAAAATAATCTAAGCATGAAGTACTGTACACACGTCTTTCCTTAATTTATATCAGGAATTAGCCCTCACTTTTTCCTTTTGTGAAGGCATATGTATATACACTACCCTTTGCTATAAGAGAGTGTTTATAGAGACACAATTCCGTCATTGCTTATGACAAGTGCTAAGAGTATGGGAAAAATCAGAATAAGTAAACTTCTAACTAACCTGATTTTACTCATTGTCATCTTCAATCCACTAAAAATGGGCTTCAGAGTATGAAAAAAATAGTTGAGCCAATAGGACAAGATGTGTTTGTAACTATGAGTCTTGGTTTATATCACATAGATATTCTAAGATGTTATAATAAACACAAATTTAAAATTAAGTGTTCTCATATTCTCATTTATAAATTTTTTCTCTGGGGAGATTTTTTTCAAAATAAAGGTCCTAGAAACCCACAACTCCTCTATAAATTGAAAAGGTCATATTTGTGAACTACAAAGTTAAGGTATATGTCTTCAGCCACAGTGACCCTCATCATGCCCAAGTGATAATAGTAAGTGATCACCAACCACTCCTAGAATTTCAACTTTATAAGGGAAAAAGGAAGAGAAACATGAAATAATTTTTTATTTACCTCTATCGGTAACTTCTTCATACTTATTACTGTTATTTTGTTTGTTTTGGAACTCAGGTGCAGAGTTGGAGTGATCATACTCCTTATTCCATAGGACACTATCATCATTGGCGCCTGCAGAGCTGGTCCATCAGAACCGCCCTCTTGGTTTAACGTCCCATCGGCAGTGCAAGAAAGTTCCCACTCACCCTCACTCTCATCATTGCTTGGTGTTATGTGCCTCTCTAAATCTGTGGAATAGGAGGAGAACAACTTTTACTTGAAACTAAGATGATGGATCTTGACCCTGAACAATTTCTGGCACACAGAATTTGAGGGTGATCAGTAAATGTGAGGAAGTTTTTTCATATTTCACTAAAAAGATTTTCATGCACTATTCTCTTATTACATATAGAGAAGGTATATGGAGAAAATAGATTTTGAATACTTCTCAGAAAACATGCACCTTTCATTACTTGGTCAGACCTCTTCGTTTATAGTATACCTGAAGATTTGTTGCCACATGAGTAAATTTTTTCCTTTAAAAAAAAAATTGCAAGTACTTCAAAGCAAAGATAAATTCAATTAATGGACATAGAACTATTATAAAGATACTTGAAAAATTCTGGTGACCATCTGAAAATAAAAGAAAATAAATAGAAAATGATTATGTGAAAGAAAAGAAAAGAAAGAAAAGAAAACCATGTTTATATAATGAAGATCTCTTAGTTTTCCAAAATTATGTTCTATATAGACTCTGCTCTTGAAAGAAAAAGAAAAAGAGAAAATGTGTTATATCTTAAAAATTAAACATAATTAGCAGGTGGTTTTAATATATTATGAGTACCAACTAAAAAAACATTGCTAGGTTAAAAGACAGCTACTGTATGGTAATTAAAAAATACTTTGAAAAGAGTTAAAAATTAAAGACAATTATTTGCTAATGAATAGAAACAACTATCTAAAAGACTCATTTAATATGCTTGACTTCTGAAACCAAAACTCTGAAGAACTTTAAATCACTTTATGATTAAAATAGAATTTAGGCTTCTGAACTAATTTATCTGAAAATTATTAGAAGTGTCTAATGGTGATAGTACGTAATGAAGTTGCCCTTTGCGTTTTCATGAATGGAGAGAGTTTAAGTAATGGATATGGTGCTGAGAATGATTTACTGTATACCTGTGATCAGCTCTTCTAAGAGAGCCAATAATGAAATATTGTTATATTATTTGACTCATGACACTAAACAGTAAGTTTTCAGAACCTGTTTTATGGTAGAGAAAAATAAAAACAAACTCAAATTCCTTTTCTCAGATCTCTATAGACTGATGATGATGTAAAGATTTTTAGGCAGGTATGAATAATGTATAAAACCAGTTTCCAGTATTCTATTAATGTTGCAGAAAAAAAAAACCGCTAAAGAGAATGAGACTAGGCTCCGTTCTGTTTCGCTAATGTAGCTGTAGGCAAATTTTGTTTTAAACTAAGGCCAGAATGCCAGATCTAAGTGGAGGAGTCTTCCAACTGGGCAGGAATCATCACTTTCTACTTTCTTTTATATGAAATCAACACTATTTAGCTGAGTGCTGTTCTTACTCAGCGGACATTATGAAATAGGGCAAAGGAGAAATTGCCCCTGGCTAATCATGAGATGTCATCCTTTCTTTCTGCGGTTGCTTTCTCAGGTCTTTTCTCCTCCTCTGACCTCCAACAGGGAAGGAGGAACTAGAGTCTCCTCCACAGGACTGATTCCTTTCCTTCTTACATCAGCTAAGAGGGTAGAGAGGATAGCTGTCTGATTACACTTCCTGATTTGGGCCTTAGCCTTAATTCCAGGACAAGCGCAAAAGATCTATTTTACATTTTTTTATAAGATAGAGATCAGATGGACCTGGGAATTAATGTAGCTTGAGCCAGTAAAAACAGTCAATTATACCAAGAATAAAGATATGTGTAGTTTATAATAGGAAGGGTAAGGAAAAATGAAAAGTCATAGAGAGATCCATTAACATTCTAAACCTTTATCATACTATTGAGAAATAGGTAATATTACATTTGTTTCTTTCTTAGTATGAATGCAGGTTAAACCCAGAGTTCCTTGTATATTAATAAGGTTGTTTTTGGTATTTGGAATGACTGACTGTAATATCCTGCAGTGGACACTTAGGAGCAGGGTTACCAGAGAAGAGAAGAGGGGATCATTCAGTGAATCTTAAATATGAGATATTTGGATTAGAAACTATTAAAGAGAAAACTACAGGCACTAAATAATTTCATTTGTGATAAAACCTACAACACCTAAATCTAGATTTAATACCTGACCTAATTTCTGTTTTAACCTCTCCCAGAAACATAATCTTAATCAACCAGTCTGCAATTTGCTGGTCAACATGAGTGAGGTAATCTGTCAATGAGGTCTCCTCATCCCCCACCCCACCCCCCACCATAGAAAGAAGAAACAATCTGCATGACAAAAAAACCTTGTCACTTCTTTCTCCCCAAAGAAGATGGCATGGTCTAAAAATAATCCTTTTTTTTTTTATTGTTAATAGCTCCCTTGCCCCACTCTTTTTTCTATACAAACCTCCCATTTTGTCCAACCCATCTGAGTGCCCTTCTATTACTAGATGGGATATTGCTCACTCTGTGAATCCCTTAATAAAGCCATTTAGATCTTCAAATCTACTCAGTTGCATTTTGTTTTTCTTAACAAAATTGCCTATACCATTCCAGTAAAATGAGCTGGAGAAGCCACAGTACAAGCTCCATGGGAAAGAGTGTGGTCACTAGAGCAATTGAGGTACACCATTCACACAAGAGAGAGCCTACTGTGAAGAGTGTAGTTAGCTGACAGCATCCAGCTGCTGTACCATGAGGATCTGCTATAGCAGAAATGCTGAGGCCATGCTCTCCCCACATGTTCCCAGACAATGACAGAGCATGGTGGCCGCTCTGCCCAATGCAGCACTTTCTCACTCTCCTTCCCCTGGCCTGGCCAAATTCTCAGGACACAAAATGAGACAAACGAGAAGGCAATAGCTGTCCTTGGGAGAAAAAAATCAATAACCAATGTTTTTTCCTGTCAATCTGAATTTAGAAAGGAAGGGACAAAGTGAAATTTTACCTTCCTCTCTCAACCAGGCACCACAGATAAAGATCTGGGAGAGCTTACCCTTTGCTGGCTTCTATGAATTTCCCCAGGTGTGCCAATGTTCCCAGGATACCATCTGCAGGCTCTTGAGTGAGTAGAGTGTCCCAGCAGGTCTCATCCTGGTCACCAGAAACTGTAGAGGAGAAAAAATAATTTTCCTTCTATCCTTAATAGTGAGTACCTGGCAGATCCTTTTTTCTCTAGGGCCCCTCATAAACACATAAACTTATCTCAGATAGTTAAAAGTTTTCCACTGTGGCCACTGTAATTTAAGATCACGTTTTGTAAAATTAATCAACTCTTTCAGTTTTAAAACATAATTTTATTAAACTAAGGTTTCACACCAGATCCAGTCCAGTTTAAATTCGATCCAGTCTGGTTTCTAGGTCAGACCCAGTTCATCCACCAACACAGTCCTGTCTCTAAGGTGAACACAATCCATCCCCAGATCCAGAGTGTGGTTTTTAAGTTGGACCAAGTCTGGAAAATAAAAAAAAAAAATTTTAAATACAGTCTGAAAGCTCACAACACAAATGCTGCAGAGCTAGGATCCAGGATTTGAGAAGGCTTTACCTACCACCTCCAGGCATGCTGAGAAAGCAGCAAACTCAAGGCTTTCAACTGGCATCCATGCCTGATTTGCTTATTCTCTTGGTGGTCTTCTTTGGTTCCCTCTCCTGCCCAAAGAACTGTTAAAAGATAAAATGAGACATATCAAGAATTTTAAGAGTTTATTTGAACTCCTAAGAGTCTATTTGAATCAGGTGGCACCAAACCAGAAGTGGTTAGGAAAGCTCCCGATAATTGTTTTTTTATTAAATTCTAGTAAGTCTTTTCTCAGCTTGGATATGTTAGCCTTGGTATGGAGAGTTTCTTGTTTTCTATTGGGTCATATGTAACTAAAATAATAACCAACAACCAACAGTATCCACAAAAATATTTTGAGAATTGAAGTAACATTCATAAAAATTCTTGGAATCACTAGAAACAAATTTGTCTACTGAATAAAAAATATTTTTTAATACAAAATCTCAGTTTCTTCTTAAAACTAATACTCTTAAAAAGATTTTTTTTCCTTTAATGGATGCTATAAGGACAAACATGCTTGTTGTAATTTATGAATTAAATGCTTTATGTCATTTATAGGAAAAAGTTCCAAAGGAGTACATATTATTCTCATAAAAGTTATTAATAAACAATATTTTGTGAAGCAGCTTGACATATAAGAAAGAATATGAGTAAAGGAATTAACATGAGAACTTTTAACATTGATGAATTAAATTTTATTTACTTTGTATTTCTTAAGGTATATATTTAAAAGCCTGAGCAATCTCACTTAAGCAAACACAATTGAATAAGAAACACCATATTTTGTGTTCTTCCCCAAATACATAGACCTCTTTACATTTTTTCCAGGCTAACAGCTCTGACTTGAGTTAAGCAAGCAAACAAATACTAACACACAACATAACAAAGCAAAAAAGGTCTTTCTTTACTGAAAACTGATCCTACTGCTTTTATAAGAAAACCAAATTTCTTAAAGTCAAGATAGCTCAAAACCAACTTTTTATTGAAGTTTTTCTCTATTTTCTAGAATTTAATTTGGAGTTCTAAATATCATTTAAAACTTTGTTGATGATTTAATTCCTTTTGAATTTCCTTAAAATGATATATATGTTTATGAATACACGGATTTTTACATACAATCAAAAATTATCATTAGTCTTATTTATTAACTATTTGGCTAATTCCAAAAGAACTAGTTCTTTTTTAAATTCTAAAAAGGCAAATATTTAACATGGACCTTATATTATGAAACAAGTTTTGAAAAGGAATTTAATAGCTTGCATATCCTTAACAATTTATTTTTTCTTCTAATTCAAATCCTTCTAAATCTTTTAAATCCTTAGAAACATGTTTTTAATGATTTAAGTATAGATAGCCATGTGACAGTCCCTCCTCATATTACCCCGAGTTTTACAATTTAATTACAAAAGTTGTGATTGGTGGAAAAAATACAGTTCTTTAGTCTTTGGCCCTTGGTCATCTTTTCATCTCATCTCTTAGAGCCACAACCCAATGATTTTTAAATCTTGACTAATAGAATAGTTTCCGCATGAGTCATTATCTTCTGAAAGCAAAGGCATGATATCATAAGAAAAGCAAATTACCATATGTGCTGCCAGGAAATCAACCATCAGAAAGAGCAAACAGGTTTTGTTTTGACATATTTGGACGTTCACAGACTGAGATATTTTAACTCTTATACTTTGTCCTTCTAGTTCCCGTATACATCTGATTTAGCATAAACATGCCTCCTGATGGGAGCATGTCAAATTCTCTCCTACTTGGCTTGTAGAAATATATTGGTTATTATGGAAATCTGTTTTATGGATAATAAATATCACATAATCATTTTAACATCCATAGTTGTATAAAGTCAAAAGTGAATTCCTCAACATAGTTTACATTTAATAAAAATAATTCAAATAAAAAATATTCTACTATTCTTAATAAAAGGTCTGTATTCAATATATACAGGCATAGTGAATTTTGGAAAAAGTAAATTAATGTTACTAAATGTCTATGCTAGTAGTTTAAAAGGAAGCTCACAATCTATGTATCAGTTTTTGTAATAATGTTTTGAATTGTCATTATTGCTAATGTTCTTATATAACATATAATATAAATTATATCTCTATATACTACATAAGATTTTGTACGGACTAGTACTATAGGTCAGATTACAAAGGTTAGAACTAAAACTTTCTGTTTTCTCTTCTTATATTTCCTGACAAATCAAATGCATTATCATTGTACAGTGATAATTTGATGCTTCTCCTAAGGGGAAGTAATTGAACCAAGGCTCAAAAGGAGTGAGGAAATTTCACCTGGTTAAAGAGATGAGTGTGTCCAGTGCCTATTATGTTTTGAGAGACCAGACTAATAACAGATGTTTTAGTCTAAACTCTGATGACTCCTCTTAGGAGCCTAGTGGCATAAACATACTCAGGGCCTAGTCCTTAGCAATGCCATGCTGATAAGGGTGTCTGTTCTGTAGGACTACCTGTTCTATTAGATACTTAAGTTCTTAGTCCCAGCATTTTTGATATATGATCTCATGAGAAATAAAACATTCCACATGGGCAAGAGTACTATTAAACTCACATCAGCATTCCATCTCACATGAGGATAACAGAGGGTTTATAGAGATTATAGCAATTCCCCTTCATGAATTCAACTTTCAGACATCAGAGATAATTTGAGAAATTGTTCATTGCCCTTTATTGACCATTTATATGTCTTTTATCCATAAATGGAGTAAAAGCTCTCCTTTAATGTATCTATAAGTTTAAAGCTCCTCTTGGACAAATTATTGAAGCAATAGCTCTATATATGTACTCTCCATTGGGTAAGAGTAGCAATTATTTTGTTATAGAACCATTGTTAGGGGTGGTATTATCATTGTGGGTGTTGTCGCCTTTGAGCTTCAAGAATACCTGTATTCTGGATTTTAATATAAAAGTATGACTCAATGCTATTTATAAATTTATATACTTTTTCTTACTCTGTATGAACTTTCTAACCAACACTATCAGGGTAGGTAGCAGGAATAGGTAGTAGTAAAAATTGGTTGAAAATTGCTCAAGTCAGGAGGCCTGCTTCATGGGTTAAGCAACACAGGGCAGAACATGAAATGGTGAGATGACTGCTACCAGGAACAACTGGAATCCATCAAAGACTGGCAAATGTGCTATGTAAGACAGAATAAAGTGGCTCTGGTATATGGCAAAGAGAAGGGTGGTAGGAGGCCAGGCATAGGTTGTTGAGAGCCCCAAGAGATGCTGAGAATTGCCTAAGGCTTTTGCTACTCTGAGATAGAGCTCTATTTGGCTAAAACTCTATTCCTTTCAATTTTTTTTTCATCTTTCTCCTTGTGTAGTTGAGAATTGTCCTCTTCTCTTTATTCCTAGAAGCCCACAAATTCTGGCCTGATGGGGACACTAGAAGAATGTTTCATTCTTAGAGGATTTGAGAGGATGGTGGAGAGGAGAAAAGGAGACCCTTTCCTCTCTATCCTTAGTAGATATCTTTTCTTAGTCAGGGAAGAAAGTTTTATCAAGAACCAGAATCTTGATAATATGACCGGTGAGTTTCATCTTTTCAGACTGAAAACTTTAGTCTTTGTAGTCTGTCTTTGTCATCTGAGAATCCTCTTCATAAGGGTTTAAAGTTCTGCTAAATCTGTCCCAATTCTATGAACAACAAATGAATGAATCTTAACACCATGAATGGTGCCAAGTAAACCATTATTCCCTGGTCTAAACCACACTTATTAATCTTGATAAAGTGGTCATATTATTTAGAAGTCTCAAACAAATTTCCCACAGTTCTTTTTACTCCCCTCAAAAAAATGACTGGACATCCCATCACTATTAACACACGCACACACAAATAAATATATGGGGGTATTTATAGGGATAAATAAACTAAGCTCTATTCAGGGAAGTCATGGTATGATGAGATTAAGTTATGCTAAAAATACTTTTGAAATTTTACATATATGACACTGGTTAGAAAAAGGTATTGATACTGTGGACTGGACCAAACTTAAAAAATGTGAAGTTTGATTATAGTAATTATATAACCTGCTTGACTGACTAAGCTAATAAATCCATCCTTACAACCTACTTAATAGTATTTCCGTGATACTCATCTCAGTATTGAATTACTCTTGTCACAAATCTCAGTCCTCCTGTTCCATAACTCTTTAATTAATGAAGCTCCTGGCTAATTCCAATCCCCTGAGTGGAAGAATACCTCCAGTGACAGGTTTTCCTGGCCTTGAATTGCAGTCACCCAGTGAGTTTGGGACATGATGTTTAATCTCCTAGATCATCCACTGCCTTGATCTTCACTTACATCCTTTCACTTCCTGTAACCGACCCGTGTCTCACATGAGTAGACAGTCTGAATTCTGGACAGTTTTGCCTAATTCTTTCATGAATTATACACCAGTTTCATTCTGCTTGCCTGTATCCTCATCCTACCCTCATTCTTTATTCAAATAAAGATCTTAGCTTTTGTTCCTATATTTATATTTCTGAGCTATTACCCAAATCTTTGATTTAATATCCCCAAGCTGAGTCCCAAGCATAATTCCTTGATTACCAATTAGAAACAATGTCTATTTTTTTCTCTTGCCAAAATTCTTTGTATGTTTCATAATGATGCTATTGCTGATAAAGTACCTCATCTCCTTATATGCACCAGTTTCTATTAAAGAGTATTGTTACATTTTTCATCATCAGAAAACAATAAAGCACTCAGTTGTCTATGGCACTGTTAGATGCTTTAAAAGTTCCTATCTTTCAGGAAATTATTTTATAATATAAAAAGGCGATACAGGCACATATATTTTAAAATAATATTCTCCATTAGTTGAAGGGAGTAATTTGTTATAGTGATAGTCCAAGGGCTTCAGTAGGACCCACCACAGATGATGGATGATGATTCAGTATCATCCTATTTCAAGGAATGTATTAAATATATCTATCAATATTTTTATGAAGACAGTGATCCATAGCACAGAAATGAAATAGAACTTTGCAGTGGGTTCCTAAATCTGTCATGCTGCTGATCATTACCCTCACTACCTTTATCTTCCTTCTTCTTCATATTTTTAGAACATTTATCTTCTCAGTTGGTGATTGGAGAATTTTAAACACATGATTAAAAACAATAGTCTTTATTATATAAATATGGTCTTTAATTACAAAGAAAAAGACTCAGAGAATGTTACAGAGATGATAGAGGACTAATATTGCGAGAGGCTACCATTTCCTAGCCAATGTCACTACTTGATAAATAAGGACCATAGGAAAGAACATTATTTTCCCCCTTAGGGTTATAAGATAAACTAAAGTGTCAGGCTGAACCAGAAAAAAAATCAAATTAATTATAGACAGAGGACTTAATGGGTTCCATTAATCAAGAAGAAACAGAAGAGAGCTTGTTACTGTAAAATAAAAAGATCACCAAATTTTCTTCACAAAGAATAATAAAACTGGAAAATAAATTGACAAAAATGACCAAAGTTCTTGAAATCAATCAAAGCATATAAATTGAGAAACATTTATTCTTGAAAATCTGCTAAAGCTTCAAGTAAGAATAGCAAAGAATTTCAACGTAGTCATTACAAATATGTGCCAAAACTTAAAGAAAATTACATTCAAAAAATGAAAATATGATAACAATGACTCAATACATAAAGAGTTGCAATAAATAAATTAAAAGTTTAAAAGAAAACCAAACTGAAATTTAGATTTTAAAGTATAATTACTAAAATGAAAGATTCACAAATGGGCTAAATAGCAGATTTAAGATAGGAGAATATAAAAACCGAGGACTGAATGGAGATCAATGGAAATTATGCAATTTAAAGGACAGTGAGAAAAGATTGAAGAAAAATGAAGAGTCTCAGAAACTTGTTAAATTTTATGAAGCACATAAATATTTCTGTAATGGCAGCTCCAGGAGGAGAGGAAAGTAAAAAAGGGCCAGAATAAATATTTGAGGAAAAAGCAGCTGAAAACGTCACCAATTTGATGAAAAAACATTAATGTACACATCCAAGTAGCTCATCAAAGTTAGATAAAAACAAAGAAATTCACACATAATAAAACCACTGAAAGCTGAACACAAAAAAGAAATCTTGAAGGCAGCAAGAAGAAAATAATCTTCATGTACAAGGGAACAACATATCTGATTAACAGCTGACTTCTCATCAGAAACAGTAGAAATCAGAAGACAGTAAAATGGCCTGGTCAAGATAGTGGAATAGGTAAACACTGTGCTTGCCTCCTCTCATGGCCACATCAAAATCACAAGTAAACTACAGAACAACCATCATTAAGAATTGCCTAAAGTCTAGATAAACAAAAGTCCTACAACTAAGGACATACAGAAGAAGCCACCTTGAGACTGGTAGGAGGATAAGGGACTCTGATCTCACACCCACGTGTGGCAGTTTAAAATGGGGAAGAATATCTCAGCTTTAGAGGTACCCCGCAGAGGAAAAAGAGGTCCCAATCCCACCAGACTCCACAGCCCAGGGTGCCAGTACCAGGAGAAAAAGTCCCCACAACTTCTGTCTGTGAAAACCAGTGGGAATGATGGCTAAGTGAGACAAAGTGCTGCAGGAGTCCCAAGCATTTCTTTTAAAGGGCTTGTGCATGGACTAACTTGCTGATGGACTCATTTGCTCTGAGCTTCAGAGCTGGGGCAGCAACATAAAAGGTGTTAAGGACATATGGGGAGGAACTGAATTGTATGGCTTTAGGGCTAGGGCTGGAGGAGCAGCTTTCTCCTAGACAGAGTGCTGACAGAAATCATTGTTTCTTTGTTGAGCCCTCCCCTGCCTATGTGCAGATGCAGGCAGCAACCATATCTGAGTCTCTATCAAAATGGCTAACATTGGCCACACAACCCTGGTGACTCCCTGAGACCCCACCCCACCCAACTTGCAGACTCACCCAAGCTGCTTCCAGTGACTTTTCCATACAAACCATCTTGGCTCATGCTGCGGAGTTTCCTAAAATCTCTCAAAATTTTTCTAAAATCTCACACAATCCAAACAAGAGTATCAGGCCTTGGCATGACTCATACATTTTGCTGAGCAGTCCAAGTTCAGCACTAGTAGCAGCCAGCTGTGGTTTTCAGTTTGGCCTCTCAAGGCACCTCCAGGAGCAGCACAGGTCATGGACATCTACAGATTGCTTGGTGGCTCATGCCAGGTGGTCCTGGGCAGGAGACAGACCAAGGCTGAGTTTGGCCTGTGTCAGGGCCACCCCAAGAGGCCTCAGGCCAGCATGCCTGGTGGCAAGCTTCACACAAACAAGAGCACCACCTGGGGCCATATCTAAGAATGACACACACAGAGAGCAGACTGGGCAGACATTAGAGCCCTGCTAAAGTAAATCTTACCCTGTAGGGTTTTAACCCCAGCCCTGTGAGATAGATTGTATAATTATCCCCAAATTACTGATACGAACAGACAGAACCAAGAAGACTAATAATAAGTGACTAGAGGATGCAGACACACCTTTACTCTCTCCACCTAATCTGCTTTCTTCCATAAGACTTCAAAATACTGCAACCAAGACTTCACCCTCTAGAGCAGAAGGCGGAAAGATTTTTTTCTGAGGATCCTGATAGACTAAGTAGGAAAGACTTAGAGTTACTGAGAGCAGGGTTCTCCCAACTACGTGACCTAGCCCATCGCCTGCAGTAAAACCCATAGTCTCCCACCATGAGCTTAAGGTCTCCAATCAAATCCTTAGTACCCCACTGGAAAATATAAATGAGAGCTCAGGATAACCAGACATCTGAGGGAAACTACTAAAATAAAAGTTTGAAAACAAAGCAAACAAAAAATTTTTAAATCAATTAGGAGAATATAAAGATTATGCAGACAAAAGGAGACAAAATAATTTCTACTCTCCATCTATTACCTACCCATCAACAGAAAATAGAAGATATTTTAATCATGAAACAATAATATTATTTGAAAAAGTAATACTCAAATATATAACAAGGTATTTTCGATACATATTTTCCCAGTAACTAATATATATTAGTATATATGTACATATATTAATGTGTGTATGTATATATATATTAGTGTGAATATATATGTGTGTGTATGTGAGTGTGTATGTGAGTGTGTGTGTGTGTGTGTGTGTGTGTGTGTGTGTGTGTGTATTCAATAGAAAAGTTTGGATATAAAAATTTAGAAAATCTCACAGAAAACTGTGACAAAAAAACAGAAATAAGAAATACAAGAGAAGAGAAAAACCTGAGAGCCAGTTCAGAAAAATCAAAACATTAAGTAATGGGAGGGCCCGAAAGAAATAACAAGATTGAAAGGAAATAAATTATCAATGAAATAATTAAAAAGAAATTCTAGAAATGTGGTATATGTAACAATCCAGACTATTAGAGCCCACTGGCAGAGCTTTATTGGTGAAACCCACACCAAGGCAAATAATTAGATTTTTAAGAGAACTTCAGACAAAGAGAAGAGCTAAGCTTTTGAAGACAAAAATAATTTAAATACAAAGGACTGGGAATCAGAATATTGTTAAACTCAGCAACAATATGAGAAGCAAGAAGTCAACAAAACACAGCCCTCTATCAATCAAGAGTGAAGGTAGAATAAAGAGGCTTTCAGGAAAGCAGTTTTCAAAAAATGCACTTCCCATGCATTTTTCCTCTGGAAGCTACTGAAAGATGTGCTCTGCTAAGATGATAGAGCCAACCAACACAGAGGAAGGAATGCAATGCAGAGAATAGATGAGCCAATCCTCGAGAGGTGAAGGGGGTCGGGATAAGAAATGCACACCAATTTTGAGCATCTTTTCATAAGTCACTAGCTATTAGGGAAATGCAAATCAAAACCACGATGAGATGCCATCTCTCATCTGTTAGAATAACTATAATCAATTGGACAAGTAATAACCAATGTTGGAGAGGTTGCAGAGAAAAAGGAACCCTCATATATGCTGGTGGGACTGCAAATTGGTACAGCCACTATGGAAAACAGTATGAAGTTTTCCTCAAAAAACTAAGAATTGGTCTACCATATGATCCAGCAATCCCCCTACTGGGTATTTACCCCAAAGACTTGAAAACCCATATCCGAAAAGATATTTGCACACTGATGTTCAGAGCAGCATTATTCACAGTGGCCAGGATGTGGGAGCAACTGAAGTGTCCTACAATAGATAATTGGCTAAAGAAGCTGTGGTACATATGTAAAAAGGAATATTACTCAGCCATAAGAAGAGATGAAATACTACCATTTGTGACAAAATGGATAGACCTCGAGATAATTATGTTAAGTGAAATAAGCCAGACAGAAGAAGTTCAAAACTTCTGATATATAGAATATAAACCTAAAAGCAACAAAGAAACAGGACAAACAAACAGAGAATCATGGACATGGACAATAGACTAGTGGTTACCAGAAGATAGGGGAGGAGGGGGGAAGTCTATGGGTTGAAGAGGTCAAAAATTTGGTGACAGAAAGAAATCTAACTATGGGTGATGAGCACACAATGCAATATATATGCCTTATTGAATTGGACATCTGAAACTTACTGGACTCCATTAACCAATGTCACTATAATAAAAATAAGTTAATTAATTTAAAAAAGAAAGAAAGAAATGTGCACTGAGCACAGTGGCAGATTTCTGAAGTGATTTCTTCTGGAAGATAAAATTGACAGAATACCTGATATATCTGAACATATTTAGAGCAGAGTGAGAGACTTGCCAATGAGATTGGGGTTGGTTAGTGAGAAGTACATAAAAAAACCAAGCAAGAAGATAACAGTAAAAAAAAAAAAAAAAAAACTAAAAAAAAACTAAAACAACAAAATAATCAATATCAGGGAACAAATATGTGTAGGAAAGAAAAAATTATCATAATTACTACATTGCTTTACCATAAATTTTACTTGCTCAAATATGCTAACATAAACACTAAATATTTGTCTATCCAAAATTAAAATGAAATTACGTTGGAAAATAAGAGTAGAAAAGGACCATTAGGAGGTACAGGTAAAGAAAGCAAAGAGGTTAAAATCTTTTTTTTTTCCAAAACAGAAGTCAATAAACAAAGCCTAAAACTGAAGTACCATGAGATGACAAATCAAGCATGTTATTTAGGAACATGGAAGTAAATACCAAAATAATTATTAAAATTGGTGAAAGGAGAAAATGTGTGTGTTTGGAGAATGGGGAGTTCTATTTTTATTTTTTTTCTTACAAAATTTGCAAATTATTTGAGCCTTAACCTATGTGTATTATAACCATGACAAAAATAAAAATTTAACAAAGAATAATAAATAAGCTCTGTAATATCTGTGCTGCTCATTTTTCACTTGCTTCATTTTTGACATAGCCTATTCTTTCTAATAAGAGAAAAAGTCTATTGATTTTCTTTCTCAATCATTCTTAACTACTTCAAATAAATTATTGAATTTTAGGAACTTGAATCATGATGCTAGCTACAGAAAAAAAAATATATATGTATATATATACATATATACATATCTGAAATATATATATACATACATATATATATATACATATATATATATATATATTTGAAAATTTCAGGTAACACATAATAATCCAACAAGCTGCAGGAAAAAAAGAGTACCAAGGCTTGAACGCCCCCAAGAGCTACTGAAGGTCACAAATCAATTATATAAATATTGAGTGGTAATGATACCTTAATACCAAAACTCCACCTTTTTAAATCTTTGTTTCTGTTTTTGCTTTGTTGTTATTGTTGTTGTTTTTCTGAAAGCTATCTGTGTTGGAGAATGGAAGAAAATGTATGGTAGAAGATAATGAGAGAAGGAATAAGAACAGCTCACCTAGAAAACCTAGTAAAGACCCTTAATACTTTCACTATTTATTGCCACTGATCTTTATTATAAACATTTGTGCTACAAATAAAAAATTTGATTTGAATTCAGAATTATGTGTTTAGCTTGAAATCAAGCTGCAAAAATTCCTCAACTATGGCAGCCACAAGTATATGTCACAAAACCAATCAATTTATGCCCAAAGGGTGGAAATAAGTTTAGACAAAAGAAAGCCAAAGGTGACATCCAGAATTCTTACAACAAATTCACTGAGTGCTATGGTCTGAATGGTTGCATCCCCAAAATTCACATGTTGGAATCCTAATAATCAAATGTAATTCAGCTAGGAGCCTGGGCCTTTGAGAGGTGATTAGGTCATGAAGTGGAGACTTCATGAATGGGATTAGTGCCCTGTAGAAAAGGTCCCACAGAGTCCCCAGCCTCTTGCATCATGTGAGGATACAATGATGAGTCTGTTACCTGATAGATGACACTCATAGGACCATGCTGGCACCCTGAACTTGAACTTTCAACCTCCAGAACTCTGAGAAATAAATTCTGTTTTTTATAAACCTCCCAGTCACTGTTTGTTTATTTGGTTGGTTGGTTGGCTGGTTGTTATCACAGCCCAAATGTACTAAGACACTCAGATTCTGTATGAGTAGGGATCTTGTTCAGTGCACAGAAAAATAATTAAAGGCAGGTAGGACTCTGGCCTTATGGGAAAAGTCATCATAGGTGTGAAGAATATTAAGAACTTAATTTTGCAATACACTAATATATGTACTAAATAAAAAATAAAAATAAAAAGTTAGTCATTGTTCTCTTTCATTTGTAACCTGGCACAGATACATGAGTGAGAGAGTGACAGAACATCTCAGGTAAACATTAAACAACACATTATTAATAGTGTCACATTTATCTCGTATGTGATCAGAATACAGCATTTTAGAGAGCAGAAATAAGCACTAAAACCATTGTTATACATGTCTTTCGACTCAACAAGTTCACTGCTAGAAATCTTTCCTGCAAAATTCCATACATGTTCAAAGATATATGCACAGGATATACATATCAGTATTATATATAAGAGCAAAAATGAAAACATCTAAAATGTCTGTTAATATTAGAATATGCAAGTGATATGTCTGAATTATGGAGTATTAAAAATCCATTTAAATATCTATGTACATACATATGTATATATACGAGTGTGTACATGTATATGTACATATATACATTCAAATACACAATCTTGAACATGTATATGGTAATATATCTAAGACATTTTTAATGAAAACAATTTTAAAATGTTTTACTGTGATCCGTTTATATTATCAAAAGATATGCATGTATGTACACATATGAATTTCAGTGCATAGCATGGGCCCTAGCAGAAGTGATTACCTCTGGGAGGTTATACAGAAGGAGTGAGGGCTTAGTGAAGTCATATGGAGTAGTGGTTCAAAGGTACAGACTTTTTGGTGCCAGACCTCCTGTTTGAATCCCAGCCACTTACTGTATGTCCTCTCTAGATCCTTCTGTTTCCTCATCTATAATATGTATGTATGCATGTGAGCATTGCTTAGAACAGACTTGGTGCATAATTAACATTATATAAATTAGCAAGCACAAAGCAAATGTTCATTAACGTTTTTAAAGGAGAATTTTAGTTCTGACTCTGTAACTGCTGTTTTATTTAACACTTGTACAATACACCAAATAGACCATTTTATAATCTGAAATGAAGAAGACCAAATCCAGAAATTTTTATGTTATTGCCCTAATGATGGTTAAATTGCATAAAAATGTCAGGGCTTTGAATTCCAAGACCTCCTGCTCATTCACTGCTAAATGAACTAGAGTCCTCAGAGTAAATAATTACCCCTCTACTATCTCAAGGGCAGGAAATTACTGCTCTTTCTCCTTAATGAATCCCACAGTGCTGTATACACAGCGGGTATGCATTAAATGTTTGCTGATAATGATAATGGTGAGGATGCTGACAGCTGTGACACACTATAAAGCTTAATTTAAAACCCATCAAGAAAATGTAACACAAAATATGGTCCTTCTGAATTTTGTCTGCATGGGAAATACAATCTAACATCTAAATTCTGTTAGATTATTAATAAAGTAATTCAGTGCACATTGTACTATTGATTGCTTTTGTACCATCCTTAGTTTTTGTTCATTAGCATGACCTAATTATTATTTCAGATGATTCAGAGGGCATAGCAAGGTCCATTTCTATCATATTAGTATTAAAGTTGGTCTCCTGTAAGCATTTTCTAAATTAAGTGTACAAAATGGATGTTATCAACTAAATTATATTTAATCCCTGAAGCAAGATTTGCAGTTGTATAACTGTCTTCTAGTTCCTTAAACTGCAATGTTACTTTGTTTCTACAATGCCATACTCCTTTTCTATGTGTTTAAGTAGTCCATGAATGGAGAGAATGTCTTTATTGGAACGATAATGATGCCTCTCCATCCTGAATGAATTATTTTCAGAAGGAAAATACACACCAAATCCAGGACAAGAAACCCCTTTCTTCCTGCAGCATCCCTCCAGTGCCCTCTATTTGCAATACTGATTATAAGCTTGCTAGCAAAGAGATATTTACAAGGTTCAGTTTCAACATCACAAAGCAGGGCAAAGAAGGATGGATTTAGAGCTCTGAGGCAATAAATTGATAATTGGCACAGTAGGCAATTCTGGTATATTGAAATTTAGTTTTATTAAAGAACTTCTTAGAAATGACCTTCCTAATTTCTTGACCATTTATTCATTAATTTATTAACTCAATCAAGAAATATTTATTTACTACCCACCATATGACAGGCACTATACTATCGACTAAAGATATAATGATAAATAAGAAATATGTCTCCCTGGGGTTCTTAATTTTACTCCTAATTTGTTCAATATTCTTGTTACCATCTTGATCAGTCCCCTCCCCTGGCTTTGTCTCCTTCGTTCCCTTCATGGTCCTCTACCATGGCTTCCTAAGTACTTTTAGCCTTTGATGGCTAACCCCAAATAAAATGAATAACAGTGTTAAAAAGTAAAATTATTTTGTTATTTAGTCAAATATGTTCACATAAAAAGCTAGGAAGACCATGATATCCTGAACTATAACATTGGCATTTAAAGACTAAAAATCAAGAAAAATAGAGAGGTCTTAGGAGACAGGAAACTCCTTATTAACACTTGAATGAAGAGGGTAGGTATAAAGAATGACAGTCAAATTTTTGTTGTTGTTGTTGTTACAAAACTTTCACCAAGAAAGAATGTACAGGAAGGAGAGGTGACTTGGAGTGGAGATTGGGTGGGAAATGATTAGGTCATTTTACATATCTGAAGTCTCAAGTGCATAGGGAAAATGTACAGCAGGATGCTGATGTTTGCCTAGAGCAGAGGATAAAGTCTGGGAATCATTGATCATAGGTGAGTTTTCCTAGTTCTTGAACAAATGACTGAATGAGGAAAGTAGAGAACAGCAAATGTAATATGTTCTGGGGCAGAAGGAAAGGAGATTTTCCATATGTAATCCATATACCTCCTCCACTTCAGATCTACTTTTGGCCTTCATTCTAGGCTAAGGAAGAAGAGCAAGTCATCTTCACTTCATTTCCATAGCCTATAACTGGGAAAAGACGAGAAATAGCACTAAGTCTTTTCTCCTCCTACATTCACAGACCTAAGAAAAATCACCTACGAGTGATCTGACAATAAGAAATCTGCCACCTTTTTGTTTCGTCAGAGTTGATTTGGATGATGTGCTCTTTCTTCCATCTCACATCTGTTTTAGAACTCTTGCAAAGTTGAAGAAAATCCTCCTGACAGCTAAGAAAGAGTCATTCTACAGGAATTAAAAGGGTAACTATTTTCTCTACCAGAATCTCTAAACAAGCTTCAGAAAAACAGAATATGCTAAGAACTGAGAGAGAAGTGAGAGAGAAAATGAGAGGTAAAATAGAAACAGCTCTACTGTTGAGAGATCCTTGCTTCTTTGCCACTTATTTCTGAAGCTGCTTCTGCAATCTTGTCATTACACTTCCAAAGCTATTTCCAATTTTAGGACCACATCCCTCATTCTATGTTTTTAAATTCCTTAATAGTAAACAATGTAACACACAGGTCAGATTTATAAGGCACTAAAACTACTTGACTAGAAGTGTGAAGATTTCTTGAGAAAATTTATACTGGTTAGTAATCATAATAATAAGTTACAGTTGCCTGTACTAACTTATCTGATCTAGGAAATATTAAAGATTTTCCTCAGTTCCTTATTGTTGTCTCACTCATGTGAATTTATGTCTTTCTGGCCAAGGTCCTCTCAGAATAGCTCTCAGGAGACTTTAATTTCCTCTTGCCTTTAAATCTATCCAGGTCTTATTCCTGCCTTGAGTAGATTGAACTCTCTCTTTTTCTAGTTATTAATTAAGGCGCTTTGGCTCTGTGTATTAGAAAACTCAATTGAAATAGCTTAAGCAATGCTGAAAGTATATTATCTCACATAGCAAGAAGTTTCTAAGCAGGACAGCTCCAAGACTAATTCAGCACCTTGTCAATCCATGTTCTTTCCATCTTCACACTCCAACCATCTCAAAGTCTTGGTTTTGCTCCTCAGACAAATTTTCCTCTGGAAGCAAGATGACTGCCATGATTTCAAGTGTTGTGTATAGATATGATGGCACACAGTGTGTGTGAAAGACATTCCTTCAAGAGGTGAGTGCCATAGGCCAGCCTAACATACCTACTGCATTGGAGAAAATTAAAAACAAACAAACAAACAAAAAATCTAAACAAAAATCCAAAAGGAAAAAAATGACCTAAGACTGACTCAAGAGATGTGAGATACTAGACAGAGAGCCTTCCATGCTCCCTGATTTCCATTTTACAATGTGTGCAATAGTGGGGGGCTTTTTCTCCTTGCAGAGAGTCAGTTTGTCAGATTGGCAAAGGAAGGAGAAGAAAAAAGGATGAGGAAGGAAAGTGAAAGATAGCCTACTCTTCTCCTAGGCTAGAGCTTCAAAACTCAGGAATCTTATTAAACATACATCTTTGGTGGACTAACCCCCAAATTTCTCATGATGCTACTAGTAGCTAAAGGACCTTAAGTTAAAAAAATGTGCCCCGGTGGTTACAATATGCTGCTGATACTTGTAGATGTTCAGTAAGAGTTTAGGATTGTATGAACTAGGTTGGTTTGAGTTTAAGGAAGAAGCAGAACTTAAACTTGGACTTAAACAGTTAGAAAGAGCAAGGCAGACTATTCCCATTAATATAGAAATAGCACCAAGTGCTCATGTAACAGAACACTATACTTGTAAGGCTTGGCTCCCAGCCCAGCATCCTCTCTTTGGTGAGAGTAGAAGCTAAGGTGGATGCAGTAGGCATGAAAAGAACTAGATGATTTAAAGATATATTTAAGTAGCAATTTAAGGTCTTATTGAGAAATTACACTTATAGGAGGAGGAGAGAGAAGAATCAAACAAGATCATTGGAAAATGATGCCATTACTGACAAAAATAGAGACAGGAAAATTAAGTTGTAGAGAAGAGGAAAGAAAAATAGGCAGGAATCTGGTTATGCATGATCTTACAGGCCATGTTAACAATTTGGGGCTTCAATTTAAGAGAAAAGGGAAACCCTGAAGAATTTCAAGCAAGAGAGTGGTAGAATCAGATTTGTATTATGGGTAACTCACTTGCTCTTCAAAGAATGGATTAGAGGCCAAAAGAATGAAGGCAGGGAGAACTTTGAGGAGGCTTTTGTAGTAATCCATACAAAACGCTGTGGTCCTCTGAATATGGAGAGTAAGTAGAAGTGGGATTAGAACTATATTAACAGATTTGAGAGATATTTAGAAGGTAAATTTAAATAGGTTTGATGACAGGACAGAATAGGAGAAAAAGAAGAGTAAAGGGTCAAAGATCATGACCAGACTTTTGGTTTGACCTTCTGTTAAGTGGAGAACTTAAGAGGAATAGAGATGACATGAGTAGGGGCAGTGATAGAGGATTAGTTCACTCTTAGATGTGTTCAATTTGAGGTGACATTGGAGCATCCAAGTGAAAATGGATGGATGTGTCTGAAATTCAGCCTGAGGTGGGAATTCTGTAGGGCCTAGGATTTAGGGAAAGCCAGGTCTGCCTGGAGGCCTGGTGGGATGGCCTCATAAAAACAGATGAGGCCTTTTAGAAAGTCAGTCTAAGACAAAGAGAGTTGTACAACTTTGGTTCAGGAACTGATCCAAAAAAGAGAGATGAATTTTGAGCACTATATGGTTATCAGATTATCCTTTAGTTCATCTCAGGAATCCATCTTGTGTTCTTGGGTAAAAGGACTTCAAAAAACAGAATGAATAAAACCTAAATGTGCTCCCCTTCTGTAATTCCAGTGGACACTGAAAATAGAAAGCATTAGTAGCAATAGGGCACCAGAGGCAAGAATGACACACACTGTGATAAAAGTGTATTAGCCACAGTGGTGGTGCTTTTAGGAATCCCTCCACTAGGGGGCAGTTCCTTGAACCTGAGTTACCAGGAAAATTAGTGGTGTTTTAGTGGGCACTGGTGGACAGTGGCCATTTTGATGATTATCATACAAAGGGGCTTAGGAACACATCCCAGTAGTGTCAATTTGTGTAAATATAAGAAGGCCTTATTGGAGAAAACTTACAAATAGCAAACCAGCAGGGCACATATGATCCCTTCAGCCATCAAGTTCCCATATAGAGCTGTACTTAGGCCAGGCATAATTGAATGGACACCATGAAAAAGGCTCCTTGAGGGGCCCACTCCAGTAATGCACTACACAGCTACAGGAACAGAACATACTTAGACCAATAAGTTATAACAGAAGTTTTATGACCCCCCCAAAAAGGCTTGTTAGAAAGTCTCTGGATTTCAGTAGCTGGTATTAGCCCATTTTATTAGTTGAGCTAACTCAGACCTGCTGAGCCTGCTCTTTTCTGGGCTATTAGAACAGGAGAGGAAATGAGGCTCCACAGCCTTCCAGATACATCTCTCCCTAATGATAGTCTATGAAAGATATACTTGCTACTGCAAACCTTAGCTTAAAGGGAAGAAAATAATTGGTGCTTCATGCAGACTAGTCACAGGAGAGCAGGAACAATACCTTAGGAGAGTGCAAACTTCAAATTTTTCTATTAAAGAAAGCTTTAGATGCATTGTTAATGCTTTAGAAACCCCTAGAACTATCTGGAAAGAAAATATAAGGTAGATTGGTTATTTTTAAAACAAAACATGTAGGAAAGGAGCCAGAAAAATATTCTTTAGTGTCTCTGTGTAGCCTGGGAAAATGAATTATCTGTAAACATACACAGTTTGTATGCAAAGATACTTAGTTGATCCAACAAAATAGATTACAGACACACACACACACACACACACACACACACACACACACACACAGAGGAAAGAATTAATCATCATGTGGTTCCTCTACCAACATGTTACTACATATAAATCTGACACTATTTCGCTTGCAGTAGGTGATCTTGACCAACAAAAAGGGTCATTATTTAGTTTTATTTTAAGAGAGAAAATTCAGATACCATGGAAACATGTTTACCGACCTACTTTTGTTTCTGCATTGAGCTGGAGATGAGGAGTAAACACAGAAAACAGAAATCAATGAGAAGAGAGACGAAACTAACTCATTTCTGTTTCTTTTCATTTTTGTTTCTTTGTTTATAATTGCTCAGAAGGAACTGCGTCGTGCCGTGTTTTCCTCTTATACCACCTCAAGCTCCATATCGACATATTCACTGTTTCCTTAGAGAGTTACATTATCTCCAAGGATTAGCAATACACATTCTGTTACTTATAATAAGTAGAACAAGCCCCTATTTATTTGTATGTGTGTGCATGTGCACTCTTGTGTATATTCTTAAATCCTAAATATTTTACTAATATTGTAACAGACACCATCAATTGAACCCCCACACCATTACCCTCTCTTCCTTTTATTAATAAATCACACATAGCTCTTATATAAATTTGAGCAGGCCAGGCAGAAGCCCACCCAGGTAGAATACATTTCTCTGACCTTACTTACATTTACCAAAATCTTGCGGAGGGAATGTGAGCAGCAGGAATCCGCATACTTCTGGGGTACTACCAGGACCTCTACTTTCTCTCTTTCCTTCTTAGCTGTTTATATAGGGAGATTTAAGGGCACAAAAACTTTCACTCCTTAAAATTTCTTCTTCTTGTCATAGTGAGCCACACTCTCATTATTAATGGCCCATATTTTTGTTAGAGTATTGCCTTTAGAAACCTCTGTTCAAATGTGATCATGCCATCTTGAATGGATAATACATAACATGTTACTGCATTAACAAAGATGGATTTTTAGAATTAGTGACATGTCATATAGCCAGATGGCATGAGGTTTTGAAACATAAAATAGATATGTTTTCATAGTAGGGAATAACAATAGTATGGCTAAAATTTCCTATAAATAATGCTCTAGTTGAGCATTTAGAGAGTACTGGGATATATTGGATTGTGAAGATATCGTATTGGCAGAAGTCAAATGGGGTCTGAAAATATAGTAGTAGTATATCTCTGCATACAACTGTTTTACTTATTTAAATGACTGTATCATATATGTGTAGAAGAATGAAAGAAGTAGACACTGATCCATTCAAGGACAGTAGGGTTTCAGGTGTCAATGCAAATAGTTCAGGGTAAAAAAAAATTCTCTGTACTAGACTTGCAACTATTCTTTATATTCATAATTGGTTAAAAATTATTTTTAAAAATGTTCAAAAATCAATATTGATAAAAATAAGATAAGGAAAATCTCAATTTCATCAGTGTCATTTCAACTAATGTATCCTTTTCAAATAATAATAACTTATTTCCTTTACATAATACAATCTGTGTATGTCGAACTTTGATTCAGTATGATAACGGAAGGTAAGAGTACAGAACCTATACCTAGATTATCTGAGTTTAAACTTCAGTTCTGCCACTTACTATCTATATGATATAGGCAAATTACCTCACCTGTTCTTCAGTGTCCCCATTTATAAAAAGTAAGAATAAAATGAATTAACATATATAGATACTAAAGTATTGACTGGTACATATTAATTGATAAATAAATATTAGCTATAGAGTGAACTGTTACATAAAGGATTTTGTAATCCTAGTAATACCACAATAGTAATTATAATAATACTAATATATTCTAACTTCATGACTAATAAAACATTTTTCACAATAAGTTACAATTTTCATTTTCCCTACATTAAATATTTGGTAACACTATTTTCTCTTTCAGCACTTTATAGGTGTTAGGCAAGGATATAGAAACAGCAACATTTTTCTAGAGAAGAATTTAAAAACTGCTTGGAACTGTGAGTTAAGGGCTGTGTGCTTTAGATTATAACACACTTGGGACAGTCCTTCATAGAGGTTATACGAGCCAGTTTAGACTATAAAAGCAATATTCGTAGTTGCCTGGCATCATGCTATTTTCTGGAAAAGCGGTGTTAATAAAATGCAGTCTCAATTTCTTGGGCTAGTGATTTTTGGTTCATTATCAAAGAAATGTAGAAGGTTTCCTGCCCAGAACCCTTATGCCAAGAATTAGATGACCTCCGCGAAACAGGCTCAGCAAATTCCCATGATGTCAGTCCACTGGGCAGTTTTCCGAGGCAGCAGGTCATGGCTGTGTCTTCTTAGCAATATTCTCACAAAGCAGGGAAAAGGTAGGGGGTGGGGAAGCAACTCTGCCCGCTCTGTACTCAAAATAAATGAATCACACTGAGTCTGTACAGCACAGCCATAAATGATTCTCTAATGTAAGAATCCCCAGATAATACAATTTCTCAATAAAAATAGAGTTCTCTATTTTCTTTCTGGATCAAATTTATTCTAATTTGGTGATGTAGATCCCAAAGCAAGAGTCTAATGAGTCAGATGAGGGGCCCACAGCATCATTTTCTGTGAAAGTGTGCCTTGTTAGAATGTGGATTAAGCTCAGAAAGAAGCAGATGGTGAGAGGAAGAATGCTAGCATCACAGGACTTCATCCTCCACTGAGACCCTGAATTATTATTATCCATACAGCTCATGGGCTTACCCAATAATGTCTGTTCTCTTTCCTAGATTGTTAAATTTGAAAATTAGCAGGAGATAAACTCATAAGATTGCATAGGAACCCAAATTTGGTTTCATGTGGAGAAAGAAGAAAACTTGAGACTTAGTGAATAGCAAGTATATTCTTCCTGTAGCCTAGTGCTATTTCAATTTCCTTCTACACTTACCACTATTAAGCTCTTTGTAAAATGATATCTCCCACTTAGACTGTGGGAATAAAGGTTAATGTTTATCTCGAATACTCTCTATCTAGAGCACATTACCCACAGTGACTAATTCACTGTAGATGTTCAATTGCACACGATACAATTTTTTTTTTCATTCATTAATTCTGGTAGTCAGACAATTAGTCATTAGTCAAAAAAATTTTTCTTTCCTGGCCTCTGGGATTATTGGTCCTCTTCTGATCTTCCTAGACAATTACCATTAGATTCATCAAAAACCTGCTCTAAACCATCCCTGCCATTGAGGCTTTCTCTCAAAGCAGAACCAGTCAGAGAGGCATTGAGTCAAACATAAGCACTGTCCATCTATAACTGTTATACAACATAGGTGGTGAGAGCCAAAGAATCTTAAGTATTTTGGTGTCATTCCCAAGATCATCTCTACTGTGGAGCTAAATGCATGAGACTAGCTGCCCCTGATTCTGTTGAATATGCTGTTCACCTAGCTGGCTAGCTTCCTTTGCTTCGATTCTATATTCACTAGGCAATTTTTAAATTATTATTTTGTTCCTCATATAATTCTTCCTATATGAAAAAATGTGTTTGCTATGCAATTCAATTTTTATTTCTATATTAGTTATTTACTCACAAATTAACAAATTAATATTCAGGTTTCATATACTGATTTTGAAGTTTAATTATTTATGGGTCTGTCCTTGAGATGTGGGCAGAAGTGCTTTTATAAAGTCAAGTTTCTGAAGCCATAAGGCTGAGAAGTAGATTTAGCTTCTGAAATGAACAGGAGCCACCAAGTAAGGTCTTCTGAGACAGGCTGGTGGCCTTTCTTAAGTGAGCACATACTCCTCAGCCCATGTGCTTTCCACACACTTAACGCATGTTATGATATTTCTTAACAATACATTAATGATATTGCACTCTCTACCATTTGGCTTCTTGGTCCCAGACACAGATTGATTACTGGCTTGTCAAAAGTAATCTAACCAACACCTAATGACCATTATACTACAAATAGGCATTTAAGTGGTCATGTGTACTATCTTCACACAAGACCATTGTACAGATCATTCGATCATTTCAGCTATATTTATTATCCATACACAATGCTGTGTAATCACTGTGGAGTGTGAAGAGAACCTATAATTATGTATAGTCCTAACAGTGCTCTGGTCTTGTTGCCTACAAGTGAAAGATGAGCATTTTACTCATTTTAACTATCAATAAGATAGACTGCTCAGAAGAAAAGCACGTGAGATTTTTCAGATGATTAGAAAGCTCTTATAAGACTATAACTGGTTAAATTCCTTGTTATTATTCTGCTTTGTCTTAGTTTTAGTTTCAACGACAACAATCAAACTTACTATTTGTAATTTATATTTTACCAAATTTACTTATCCTTATGGCAAATAGGTGAGGCAAGTAAGGTAGATAATATTATCCTCATTTGATCATTGAGGAAAGATGCTTAGAAATGATTAAACAAAGCTCAACACAATGAATAAATTATAGATTTGGAACTTGAAACCAGATCCAATGACCTATGACAATATGAATCATGTATTAGTTTAAACTTCAGAACAGTGGATTTTGCATTTTATTGTAATTAAGAATCAGTGGAGACCCTGTCTAGATAATGGACTAGCCCAAGCTGCCAGCTCCTTCTTCCCCATATATCTGTGGTAAAACAACAAAAGAAATAAAGCAGGAATAAAAGAGGGAACATGAATCTGAATATCCAACCAAAATCTTTGACAAACTTTTGAGGAAACTAAGGTGCTGGGGTTAGGAGGGTGTAGACCTAACAATGGTTACGACTTGTTAATAAGAGCTTTAAAATTACCCAAATTCAGCAAAAAAGAATTTTTAAAAAGGACATAGAAAAACAAAATATTAGCAAACCTAATTCAGCAGTACATTAAAAAGATCACACACCATGATCAAGCTAGATTTATTCCTGAGATTTAAGATTGGTTCAATATCTGTAAATCAATTAATGTGATATACCATACAAACAAATTAAAAGATAAAAATCGTATGATTATATCAATAAAAGTAGAAAAAATGTTTGACAAAATCCAACATCTATATATGATAAAAACTCTCAGCGTAGTAGAAATAGAGGCAATACACTTCAACATAATAAAGGCCATATGTGACAAACCCACAGCTAACATCATAGTGGGGAAAAGCTAAAAGTGTTTTCCTTAAGACCAGGAACAAGGCAAGATGTCCCCTTTTACCACTTTTAGTCAACATAGTATTGGAAGTCTTAGCCACAGCAATCAGATAAGAAAGAGAAATAAAAGGCATCTAAATTGGAAAGGAAGAAGGAAAATTGTCATCATTTGCAAATGACATAATACTATATATAGAGAACTCTGAAGATTCCATCAAAAAAAAAAAAACTGTTAATACTAGTAAGTAAATTCAGTAAAGAAGCAGGATATAAAATTAATGTTCAGAAATCCAGTTGCATTTTATATACCAATAATAAACTATCAAAAAGAGAAATTAAGAAAAAAAATCCCATTTACAATTGTATTAAAAGAATCAAATACCTAGGAATAACTTTAATCAAGGAGGTAAATAATCTTTACTCAGAAATTATAAGACATTGAAGAAAGAAATTGAAGAAAATACAAATTAATGGAAGCATATACCGTGCTCATAAGTAGGAATAATTTACAACATTAAAAGGTCCGTATTACCCAAAACAATCTACAGATTCAATGCAATCACTATCAAAATACCAATGGCATATTTCACAGAACTTGAACAAATAATCTTAAAATTTATATGGAACCATAAAAGACACTGAATAGCCATGTCAATCTTGAGAAAGAAGAACAAAGTTGGAGGTATCATACTACTTGAAATCAAACTATACTACTAGGCTATAGTAATCAAAACAGCATGGTACTGGCATAAAAAAACAGATCTATAGATCACCGAAGCAGAATAGAGAGCCCAGAAATAAACACATGACTATATGGTCGTTTAACCTATGATCCAAAACAAACAAACAAACAAACAAACAAACAAGAATATACAATGGGGAAAATGGTGTTGGGAAAACTGTATGTACACATGCAAAAAAATGAAACTGGACCACTTTCTTACATCATATACAAGAATAAACTCAAAATGGATTAAAGACTTAAATGTAAGATCTGAAACCATGAAACTCATAGGAGAAAACATAGGCAGCAAACCCTCTGACATTGCTCTTAGTAATATTTTTTCTGATATATCTCTTTGGTCAAGGGAAACAAAAGAAAAAATAAACAAATGGGACTATATCAAAATAAAAAGTTTTCATACAGCAAAGGAAACCATCAACAAAGCAAAAAGACAACCTACTGAATGGGAGAAGATATTTGCCAAAGGTATATCTGATGAGTTAATATCCAAAATTTATTAAGAACTCTGTGTTGCTGCAGGTTTGAGGTACCGAGGTAAGGGATATGAGGTTCAGGCAGTTGGAAGAAAATAAGGGGAGCTGTAGGCAACTGTGACATAGCTCTTTATTCCAACAAGGGCACAGCCAGCCTTGCATGGTGGCAGCATCTTTATATACACAGGTTAAACAATAGTTGCACACAGCCAGATAACAGAAACCTGCGCATGCATACCAGACACATGGTTATGTAAGGGAAGAAGTGCTGAGTCACTTCTATCCAGAAGCTGCTAAGAGTGTCAGGAGGAACTCTGACTACAGCCATCTTTCTTTCTCCTCACAAACTGATACAACTTAACACACACACAAAAAACAATCCAATTAAAAAATGGTCGGAGGACCTTAATAGACATTTCTCCAAAGAGGATATATAGATGTCCAATAGACATATGAAAAGATGCTCAGAAATTATCAGAGAAATGCAAATTAAAATCACAATGAGATATCATCTCACACCTGTCACACTGATTACTATCAATAAATCAAAAAACAGGTGTCAGTGAGAATGCGGAGAAAAGGGAACCCTCGTACACTGCTTGTGGGATTGTAAATTGGTACAGCCACTATGGAAAACAGTTTGGAAGTTCCTCAAAAAATTAAAAATAGAATTTACCTTTGACCCAGCAATTTTACTTCTGGGTATTTATTCAAAGAAAACCAAAACATCAATCCAAAAAGATATGTGCACCCCTATATTTGCTGCAGTGCTATTTACAATAGCCAAGATTGGAAGCAACCTAAGTGCTCATCGATAGAAAATTGGATAAAGAAGTGGTACATAGATACAATGGAATGTTACTCATCCGTAAAAAATGAAATCTTACCATTTGCAACAACAGGGATGGACCTAGAGGATATTATGCTAAGTGAAATAAGTCAGATGGAGAAAAACAAATATCATATGATGTCACTTATATGTGGAATCTAAGGAATAAAATAAATGAACAAACAAAATGAAAACAGACTCATAGATACAGAGAACAAACTTGTGATTGCCTGATGAGAAAGGGGATTGGAAGGCTGGGTGAAAAATGAAAAGGGATGAAGAAGTACAAATTAGTTACAACATAGTAACAAGGATGTGAAGTACAGCATAAGAAATATAGTCGATAATATTGTAATAACTATATATTGTGCAAGGTGAGTACTAGATTTATTGGGGGGATCACTTTGCAAATTATATAAATGTCTAACCCTTGTGCTGTACACTTGAAACTAATACAAAATAATGTTGAATGACAACTCTAACTGAAAAATTAAAATAAAATAAAAAAAAGGAATGAAGGTATTTTGGAGAAAAGATTGACTCTGAAGCTGAATCAAAGAGAGTACAAGATGAGTTCAACAGGAACTCATGAAATTAGACAATCTGGGGAATGTTATATCTTGTAGTGCCAGGCAGTAAGAAAAAAATAATAATAAGCCTACCTGAGAGAGGTCCCCATAGCCAAAGCTAGAACAATTTGAGCACTCAAATAATGATAGTATTAGCTTTATGACAAAATAAGGCAAATATCATGAACCCATACTGATATAAATAAATAATTGAATAAATATGTAAATGAGAGAGAAGGGACAAATTGTCATTAAAGAAGAATTTCAATAATAAATATAGAAAGAATGGGAGAATCAAAATAATTAAAGGTCTGTGCCACAACAAGAGTTGCTGCAGGCAAGACCCACTACTGAATGCTAAAATCAGTGGGCGAAACTTTTAAGAGAAACAGGATATTTGAATAGCTTCAAAGTATTTCTCCACAGATATTTATTAATCATGTGGTGGTTTTAACATAGTCCACAAATATTTTGATGCTCCTTCTTTTAGGAAATGGAGATTAATTCCCTATCCCTATTAATTTGAACAGATTTAGTGAATTTTCTCTAATGAATAGAATATATAAAGGAAAATATGGTAATTTTACAATGGAGAACCTAGCAGACACAACCTTAGTCAGTCAATCAAGGTTAACATCACTGTGATAAATTATCTTGATATCATATATATATACTGATAAGATGCAGTGAGAAGCACTTCACCTCTCTGTTATTTTTCTCCCAAATCTCTAACTCTAGACCAATCATAAGAAAACACAAAAACCCAAATTGAGAAACATCCTACAAAATATCTGACCAGTACTCTTCAGAAGTGTCAAGGTCATAGAAAATTAAAGGACAAACGATCTGTCATACACAAAGACTAAGGAGATATTATGGCTAAATGCAACATGGTATCCTGGATTAAATCCCAAAGCAGGAAAAGGACATTAGTGTAAAACTGATGAAATTAGAATATAAGTTAGTTAATATCATTCCAATGTTAGTTTTGATAAATGTGCCATGGTTACATAAAATGTTAATATTAAAGGATGTCGGGAGAAGGTATATGGGAACGCTAATATTTTTGCAACTCTTCTGCAGATCTAAAATTATTTCAAAACAAAAAAGTTTAAAAAACAAATAAACTCAGCGAATATAAGAGCACATTCAGAATATATGTATATAAATATATAATGTAAGCAGTATATTTATTCTAAATATATATAGCATAATCTTAGAAATTGTTAAATTTTAATTTTTCTATTTTTAATTAAAATGGACAAACATCTCAGACCATATATCCTTAGAGGGACTACTTTTCTTCAACTTGCCTGTATCCTTTTGACAAATATATATATTTTTTTAGATTATCGAATACTTCGTCTCTTTTATTTTTTGGATGTCGATAATGGATGATTATAAGCATTCTTATTCACTTGCAGTAGAAAATAAAAATTCATCTCACTGGAAAAAAAACAAAAAATAAGAAAAAAGAAGAACTATAGAGAACAACAGTAGAAGTTCTGCAATTGGGATAACAAGCATTACAGAAAAAAAAATAAGGCAAGAAGGAAATATTTGAAAAAAATAATGAATATAAATATTACTGAATTAAAAAAAGATAGAAAACTTCATATTGAAAGTCCTTAAAGAGAAACAGGAGGAAAAAGGAAAATCCCACTCCCAGACATACTATTATGAAATTTCAAAACATGAAAGAAAATCTAAAAATTTCTGAAAGAACAGAAAAATTCTTAGAAGGTGATTCGGTGGGTCAAAAAGCATATGGAACTATAATATAAATTGATATTGGCATATTATTTTCCATAGAAATGGCACCAATTTATACTACAACCAACAAAGTATGAGAGATGTATATTTCCCGGCAGTTTAGCCAACACAGCGTGTTATCAGACTTGAAATTTTTGACATTTTGATAAATGGTATTTCAGTGTATTTTTAATTTACAATGTTCTCATTAGAGAGAAATTTTGCATATGTTCACATGTTTAAAAGTCACTTGTATACCCTTTAATATGAACTGTCTATTCATATCTTTCACTTGCTTTGCCATTGAATTTTTGCTCTTCATATTTTTTTCCCATTTTATCATTTTTTTGACTTGGCATATGGGCAGAAATGTCTGCTCTTTACATGAATAAAAATTTGAATAAGTTCATCTATCATTTATAATTTTTGAATTTTTTGATATTGTAAGAAGTGTCTTCTCACCCCAAGGTTAGAATTCCTGGGGAAATTAAAAAAAAAAAAAATTCTTAAGTACCTACTTAGGAATTTCTGGTTCTGTATTTCTGGCATAAAGTCAAATCTCTGCTTTATCTCTGCTCTAGCCTAACATATTCTTATGGTAGATATTCAGTAAGTGATTATTGGTGATAGTAACCCAAATATCACTAGATATTAAACCATTGCTGAAGGTATAGCTCTGATTGTCAAAAACTATTAATTCCCAAAAAGAAAAGTTGTGATCACTTTGAGTACTTAAAACATTCACAAACGCATAATGTCAGAACTTGTGGGACTAAGAAAAGGAAATAGGTGAATAAGGCTCCTTCCCATGACCCCCTTGCAAAGATACTTCTCACCTCCATTGTAGCCATTGCTCTTTGTAGATCCTAGGTCACTGGGCACAAATGGGTTGAAAGAGCAACTCGGACCATACGGAGGAAGAACAGAGGCTGGTAATTCTAGAAAGAAGGAGTTTCTTCTTCTGTTGCCCCCAGTTTTTGTGTTCTCTACACTCATTTATTCCATCAATTAGAGATTCATCAATTCATTTAGCAGAGCAAGCTCCTCCCCCACTTCTCTCTCTCTCTCTCTCTCTCTCTCTCTCTCTCTCTCTCTCTCATTCTTTTGGGTCTGTAGACATCATTTAGTTCAGTGGTTCTTAACCCTCACTGTACAAATAAGTTACCTCAGGAGCTTTATAAAACCCCCAATGCCTGAGTCTCAGACCAAGCCAATTAAATTAGAATCTCTGGGGGTAGGTTCCAACGTGCTATAAAATCTCCTGAAGTGATTCTAATACGCGGCCAGGATTAAGAACAGCTGACAGTTCAGTTCACCTCATCTAGTTAATCAATTAACAATTCATGTACGGTAAATAGCAAGCTTAAGGATGCACTGAGAATTTTGATAAACCTTGACGAGTGCTTTTGGAGAATGGCACATTCCCAAGGATACCACTTCTGGATTAGGTATTAAAGTAAATAATTTGCTTTCCTAGAGAACAGTGTAAAAAAAATTGGGAAAATTTGACATTTTGCATTATTATTCAGAATGCCCTGAAAGTTGTTTTCTCTCTTTTTATTTCTTATCACTCTAAAAGACAGAGTGAAAGTTAAAAATGATCTCCCTTTCATTTTATCTCTTATTACTCCACACTCTCCCCTCCCCACCCAAATATACATATCTTTTGTTTCCCACATAGCCTACTTTCCAGACATGACATAGCATATATCCGGCAGCACAGAAATTGAGTAGGATTCTTTTTTTTTTCAATCAATCAAATGCATTTTTGTAATATTTAAAGACATTTGTCATGTTGAAGCAATTTCCCTCTTACTTCCTGTATGTTTAAATATGAATGAATGGGCTAATATGTAACTTGTATTCTGTCTCTACATACTGTCTGCTGATATTTATAGCTAACCTTCTAGACAATAACTGCCATTGCCAAACCTAACAACCCCATTCTGTTTACCACAGTCTTTCCCATATCAGATTCATATGACCCGAAAATAAAATTTTCTGAATTCTAGTCATTTCTCCCATATTCTCCATTTTCTATTTTGACATTAAGTCCTTCTTTTCCCTCTTCTACAAAATAATTTTGCTCATATTCCTATTGAGCAATTTCAAATAAAGTATATCTCTTAAAAAATAAATTTTATCTATACAGATTGAAAATATAATTGTGTTAATGACAGCATTACTTTGGTTATTGCAAAAAAAAAAAAAAAAAAAGGAAATTGATATCCCCTATATTTTTGGCCAAATGTACATTGTACGTATTCTTCTTTAATGTTATTTTTTATATTTTCATTTTGTATCACAATAATAATAGATTCCTACTTAACGTGCATATAACACATTTTGGTATTGGGGGCTCTGAGTATAATAATTTAAGATAAAAAACTTACCTAAAAACTAAGTTCCATTGACACCAAAAAAATACATACATTTAAAAAGTTGTGTGTTCAAAATAAGTTTATTTTTTTATATCATAAAAGAGTGATATAGACTACTAAATTAAAAAATAAAATTAACATAGAGCTTATAAAAATTTTTATTTTACTCAGATAAAATGTGATTGTGAACTGGTAATAATAAAACAATAAAATGTTTTTTTGACCACTAAAGATAATTTGAGAATTGGGGGGAATTTTGTTTTGATCTGCTGGTAACATAATCAGCAGAACATAATTTTTTCACTAAAAAACAAGCAAAGTTATACAAATTCAGATGATTGAGAGTTTTAAGAATTTCCTCAATACAAAAATAATTTGCTAATATGTTCTTAAACATATCAGAATGATATTCCACATTTATGTCCAATATTTAATCTAAACATAAAGACCTCCTGCTTGCCTTATCCTTTTGCTTAAAGCAGCAATAAGTGACAAAAATGTAAGTTATAAACCATTTTTTTGAGTTTTTTCTCAACCCATTTGAATATCTTTCTCCTTGTTTTATATTCTGTTTTCCATGTCACTTTCCAAATGAGAAATGCCAGTACTGTTTTAGCTTTAACAGTGTGTGGCTCTTAGCATTTAGGGTTAATTCGAATTTTCTGTGTGGTTACACTGTTAAAATTAAAGAGTCAGTTTATCAATAAAGAGTCAGTGTTATCCCTTCCATTTGTGCTGTTCCTCAAATTCAGTCTGAATTTTATCTTTCATGAGAATGATGGCCAATTGTAAAATTCCTAACTATGGAAATTTTCTGGGACATAATTTTTTTAATGAGAAATGTATGGCACCTTTAAATGTTTTGTGGTACTTTTAAAAATAAATTTTATGTGACTACAAAAATTAAATTGAAAAGTTTTCATAGTTAAATGATTAAATTACCATACAAAAAAAATGTGCTTTTTATCATTGGTTTAATGTCTATATCTGTGGCTGTGCTAAAGAATCAGCTGAATTAAATAGAATGGAATTTACAGGGATGTTTATCATCTTTTCTGTTTATATTTTTACAAATATTTAACAAGTACAATTTGTGGGAGGAAAAGACTTAGAAGTTGTGTTAGACAGTAAGCTTAATGCAAGGACACGGTAGTAGCCTTGAAAAAATGTATATTTTACTACATTAATAAAGTATTAAGTAATCCACTCTTTTCTTTACTGGCGAGGTTACACCTGATGTGTTCTGTTTAATCTAGTTATCACAATTTATGTTTTTAAAAAAAGATACGAGTGAGGGTTTTTGTACAGTATTCCATCAAACATATTTCATTAATAGCTATTGAGGGGGGAAAGAGGGTATGTGGTCCATCACTCTATTAAACAGGCTATTTTGTGGCAGGACTTCTCAACGCTTTTAATATTCTAGGGATGTTTTGCCTCTTTGAGAGGATACTATATGTATATTTCTTTCAAAATGATTGATGATAGAATTATTTTTTCATAGTGTTCATTAACATTTGGAAAAATAACTTGAGAAATAAGTGAGTTCTACAGAACACAGTTGAAAAAATGCTGATATGGTCAATTGAAACTCGATTAAAGATATATAACTAGGAAAGCCTTCCTCCACTCCTCACCTGACCTCCTCATCAGACCGGTCACTCCCTTCCAGTCTCTCTGTGACCTAGACACTATCTTGGAGTTTGACTTATATTCATATTAATATATATACACGTATATGTAGGTATTTCTTATCTTATGAAATATCTGAAGCACACACAAGAACAGATTTCCTTACCAAATTTAAAAGATTTATAACTGAAGGTCAAAATGTATGCAGCTGTCGAAAGTGACATATTTATGTTTCAATGTTTTCCATAAATGTCGAAAACTCCTATTGGAATCATCATATAGGGATAGAGTTTGTTATTGAATATCTATCTCATAGCTTCATATCTATAGAAATGTAAACATTTCAGTCAAATTTTCTTTGGGAGTACGTAGCACAGCAGAAAACCATCGTTAGTAATGTACAAAATAAGTACAACAGATGCCAGATAATCTTTTAATTAGCAAATATTTGTATTTCTCATAAGAAATACAAAAGATATGGAAGCATCTAGGGCTATAGAGCACCTCAACAGCCAGTCAGTCCAATCATTTATCTGGTGATTGAATTTCTTCTACCTATTAAATGGTTTGGTAACTAGACAGAGGACAATTTTTCCCACAGTGACAGTTTCCAAGCAGTTTCCAAGCAGAGGTTGAAGAGCCAAGGCAGAAGTGCAATAAAACGTTGTGTAGGATACTCACTTAAGTTATCATCACCATCCCCTCTTTTCTAAAATGTTGTAACTGATATAAAGTCTGAGTTCATTCAAAATATTAAATAAAATATAATACAACTTTACATATTGCATTTAAATAATCTTACGATGATCTGTAAAAAGCAATTGTTTGTGTTTCTGCATTATTATTATTTTTTTAAAGAAGCTGTTTATAAGACTGTCATTCCATTTGCACCACCTACACACACCCCAGAGGGGAAATGCTTCAGAGGGGAAATGGAGAAGAGTTCATGCTTGACAGATGTCCTGTAATACGAATGGGGGATATGTTTTACCTTTTATTATTTTCCAATGTCTCATGAATATCTGGTCTGCTGAGGGCATCTGTAATGTTGAGAGCTTCCTGCCTAAAGTTCCGCCACCTTGAGCTTAGTGAGTTGGCAGATCCTGTTACTTAATTCCCCTCCCACCCGATGTTTCATTTCTTGGGTATTTTCAATAATCTTGGAGACTGCTTGGGATTTCCACTTATATTGGAAAAGTGTGAACAACAGAACCTACAATAAGTTCGAGGCATCTGGAGCAGAGAGAATGTGTGCCTTGTGCGACAGTATATTAAAACAGTTTCAGCATCAGCTGAGACACTAATTCAATAAATACCATATTTCAAAGTGAAGTGCAAGGTTATGATATAGAAATTGCAGAGGAGATGTTCTAAAAGTCATTAAATGGCTTTTAATCCCTCACCCTTATCCAGGTTGTATAAAAAATTAGAGGGATCTGGATTTTGAGAGAGAAGCTAGTGTATTATGAATCCTTTCCTGCCCCTCAAGTGGGGAGATGTAAGGGTGTTTCCCTTTCAACCTCAAGTCAGTAAAGAGTGGCTTTAGGAAATTTCTCAAAGACCTTCAAAGTCCTTTGTTTAGAAGATACCCTGGACTGGTGACTAACCCCTTCCTGAGAAATATAAAGGGGTAGAACTATGTTTGGTTTGTTGCCCTAGTGTCAAAGCAAAACATAGTTGTGTTAAGTACAACCGGAGTTTCTTAGAGTTTTTTGCCAGAAAAAAAAAAAAAAGGCTATATATTTTTCCCACCAACACACTGATTGAATACAAGAGAATGCTGGCTCAGGATAATCTTAGACACTTATCCCAGAGGCCTCTCAGAGGGACAGATGTTTCAATCAGCGAGACACTCAAGGTATCAGAGGATGCCTGGAGTTAAGGAAGACAAAAGAAACCAGCCAAAATAAAGATGGACTGTGTCCCTTCAAGGAAACTTCAGGAGAGAGGCTCCCTAGGGATGGGCTAGGGCGAGGGTATTGAAGAAGCCATGAAAGTTCACCCCACCTCTGACCCTGTGACTGAAAAATGAGATTTCAATCCCAAAGAAAGCCCTGCCAGCTTGCAATAGTAATCACATAAGCACTTGTCTGCTCTTTTTTTTCCTGTTCCTCTTCCATTTGTTCTGACTCTGGGTAGGTCACACATCATGGTGGGGTAAGTCAGGGAGGAGGGCAAGAAGCATAGACCTGAGATCAGAAAGTTAAAAAGACAAACTTCAAATGGAGATTAAAATTGTCATAATTACACTAGCCTGGAAACATTATTTACTAACTACAAAAGCTTTTATTACCTAAAAGTAAATAGGAAAATAATATTTCTTCATGATTATTCTCCCTTATTTGTCCTTGTTTAATTTAATAGCTATGTCTGTTTCCCCAAAGCAGCAGCAAGGCTCCAGAAATCTTTACACAAGGTATGGTGTAGCGGCAGAAGGATTCATGGTGCAAGCAGATGGAAGGACACCTGAAAGTGTCCTATACTCATCTAGAGGGAAACTGGGAAGAACAAACCAGCAGCAGATTCTAAGATAAATAATTAATAACCAAGAAGCAGTTGTCCCTATTTATGATCTGGGAATTTAGGTATAATCCAGTAAGGTGAGGAGAAGGAGTAACTTGGAATAGACTGAGGAACTTTGACGTGACAGTTGACAGAGTTTATGGTTGGTGGACTAAGAATTAATCTTTTACCATTGGCTTGATGTAAAAATTAAGTTGAGTAATAGAAAAATTAAGTTACATTTTTGAAGTTCAGCTCGAAGCCTGAGAAATTTCTACCCATTACATTCAACATTTCTAAACCAAATCTTTATTCATATTTAATTTTTTTTGAATCCTTTATTTTTGTTAGCATTATTGTTTTAGATTTGTGGCTGTCTTTGAATTCAACCAGTCTAAATTTCATATTCAATCAAGCCCCATAACAAGCCTTGCTAATTCCTTTGTAGCTTCCATAAAAATGATTTTTTAAAGTCCTTTTGGCACATCCCAGAGCCTGTTTTCAAATCAAATCTGTATTACTACAGTAGCTTTTGAAGTGGTCTCTGACTCCACCACTATCTATTATTTAGACCTCAGATGAATTTTTTTCAAGACATGTAATTTTAGAGTTTGATAGCCCCTTCAGGATTCTTCAGCATGCAGGTCCATAGTGGCATTCTTATACTCAGAGTCCCAATAACTCCCATTACTAATATTGTGTTCAATGCCTTTTCACACCTTAGATCTCACTATTCCTCTACTCTGCAATCTATTTTGTGCCCACCATACTTCAAAATTGACTTTTCAATTCTTTTTTCTATTTTGCCTCTTACATTTTTTCCCCAGCATCTTCTCCCAGAATTAATTGAAATTTTTATTGAGAAAATGAAACATTTGCATTGTCATGAGACACAATACAGAGGGACTCTTTGGCTAAATTTTACAAAATTATAGTACAATATCATAACCAGGATACTGATATTTGATACAATCCATCAATCTTAGTTAAATTTTCTTGATTTTACTTGTCCTCCATTATGTGTGTATGTGTATGAAATTCTACACAATCTTATCACCCATGTATGTTTGCATATCCACTGACACAATCAAGATAATGAACAGTTCTAATACCACGAGGATCCTTTGAGTTGCTCTTTCATAGTCATGCTTAGCTTTTTCCTTCCTAGTCCCAACCCCTAACCTCTGGACTCCATTTCTAAAATATTATTATTTCAAAATGTTCTAGAAATGGAGTCATATAGTACATAAAATTTTGGGATTGAATTTTTTCACTCAATATAGTTCCTTAAAGATTCATCCAAATTAAGCTTTTTCATATGTCAATCATACCTTGATAAAGTGATTTAAAAATAATTGCTATTTAGTTCATGTTTGTTGACTAGATAAATATGTGCATATTGCCCTAGTGCCCTCCTTTTTCCCCAAAATAATTGGTTTAAACACATTTTGACATATATTTTCTATAATATTTCATGCTTCCTGATTTCACATGAATTGAAAATACTTACAGAATATATATTCTTTTATCACCATGACATCTCAATACCAAAACATATCAGGATGAAAACAAACACTTCTGTGGGAAGAATTACTTTGTAGTTCTCACCCAAAATCTTGGATGAAACCCAGCTGACTGATATATAGCAAGGAGGCAAGGAAGATTTCAGGTAAGGAATCCCAGAGTTTATCCTTATACACCAAAGTTCTCAACCCTAGCTACACAGGAGAATCATCTGAACTGTTCAAAAGTGTTGATCCTGGGACCCCAGAAAAGATCAATAAAATCATAATCTTTGATTAAATATAGAACTAATGAAATATAGAATTAATATTCAGTCAAAATGATTGATTGGCATCAAGCATTCATTTTGATTGGACAGTGCCCAGGTCTCATCAGTTTTTAAATATTTTAAATATTATCTCTAAATATATTACACATTATATGACATCCTGGAATTTAACAGGTTATTTGACCTTAATTCTAAAATTTATATCAGAAAATTAAATTAGAATTCCAATCTCTTTGATAGACAGCAAACAGATAACATAAATTGTAACACCTCTCTAAACCACCTAAAGAGGCCCACACCAAGGGACATAATGAAAATGCCAAAGGTTAAAGACAAAGTGAGAATCTTAAAAGCAGCAAGAGAAAGGCAGCTACTTATCTACAAAAGAGCTTCCATAAGACTGTCAGCTGATTTCTCAAAAGAAACTTTGCTGGCCAAAAGAGATCAGCACAAAATATTCAAAGTGATGAAAAGCAAGGACTTACAACCAAGATTCCTCTACCTAGCAAATCTATCACTTAGAATCAAAGGAGAGACAGAGAGCTCCCCAAACAAGAAAAAGCTAATGGCGTTCATCACTACCAAATCAGTACTATAAGAAACGTTAAAGGGACTCTTTTAAGAAGGAGGAGGAGAAAGAGAGGTAGGGGAGAGGGAGCAGGAGGAGAGAGGAGGAGGATGAGGAGAGGAAGAAGGAAAAGAAAATTTAAAAATATATATGGATAATAAAATAGCAATAACTACATACTTATCAAGAATCATTTTAAATGTAAATGAATTAAATGCACAAATCAAAAAACATATTTGCTGCTTACAAGAGACCCACTTTAATCAAAAGACACACACAAGCTGAAAGTAAAGGGATGGATAAAGATAGATCATAAAAATGGAAACAACAACAACGGAAAAGCTAGGGTAGCAATACTTATATAGACAAAATAGACTTTAAAACAAAGTCTTTACATGAAAAGACAAAGAAGGACATTTTATATTGATAAAAAGATCAATTCAGCAAGAGTATAACTTGTAAATATTTATATACCATAAATATAAGAACACATAAATATATAAAGCAAATATTGACAGACATAAAGGGAGAGATGGACAGTATTAAAGTAATAGTAAGGGACTTTAACTCCCTATTGACATTAATGAATACATCTTCCAGACAGAAAATCAACAAAGAAATAGGGGCCTTAAATGACAAACTAAATCAGATGTACTTAATTGATATTTTTAGAATATTTCACCCCAAAGCAGCAGAATATACATTTTTTTCAAGTACACACAAGTATTTTCCAAGATAGACCATATTGTTAGGACACAAAATAAGTCTCAATAAATTTAAGAAGATTGAAACCATATTACTCATCTTCTCTGATCACAATGATATAAAACTAAAAATCAGTTACAAAAAAAAAAACCTGAGAAACACACAAACACGTGAAGGCTAACTAACGTGCTATTAAACAGTGAATGGGTTAACAACAAAATCAAGAAAGAAATCAAAAGATGCCTTGAGATAAATGGAAATGAAAACACAACCACCCAAAATCTATGGGACTCAGCCAAAGTAGTTCTTTAGAAGGAAATTCATAGCTATGAGGGCCTACCTCAAGAAACAAGAAAAATCTCAAATAAACAATCTAATTTTACAACTAAGAACTAGAAAAAGAATAGCAAAGCCCAAAGGGAGTGTAGAAGAAAGGAAATAATAAAGATCAGAGTAGAAATAAAAAAAATAGTCCAAAAACAATAAAAAAGATCAATGAAACCAAGAGCTGGTTTTTGAAAAGATAAACAAATTTAATAAACCTTTAATTAGACTCATCAAGAAAAAGAGAGAAGACTCAAATAAGTAAAATCAGAAACAAAAGAGAATAACAACTGACATCACAGAAATACAAAGGATTATAAGAAAATACAAAGGATTATAAGTAAATACAATGAACAACTGTGGGGGGCCATTTGGCCCAAGCCAGGTGTTGTTGTTCTTTAAGTAGGAACTTGTTTTGGTAGAACAAGCTAAATCTTGAAAACACGGACCCCAGGGCTGAGGGGGAAGTTTCAGGATGTGCTGACTTGGTGTATACATTTGTAGCTAACAAGCATCCTTGTTCCTGAGTATATAAGCATGTGAAAAAATAAACTCAGGGTCGAGTCTCCGAGCTTGTCCCTCTCGACCCCATCTGTGTGTTTCCCTTCTTCTTCTTTTCTTTTCCCGTCCTTCGTTACAGGAGGCCCTGATTCGACTGTCGGCTGGCTCCGACAAACAACTACATGCCAACAGATTGAACAACCTGGAAGAAATGCATAAATTCCTAGAAAAATACAATCTTTCAAGACTGAGTCAAAAATAAGCAGAAAGTCTGAACAGACCAATAACTATTAGTGAAATTGGATTGGTAATCAAAAAACTCCCAACAAACAAAAGCCTTAGACCAGATGGCTTCACGGGTGAATTTTACCAAACATTCAAAGAACTAACATCTATCCTTCTCAAACCATTCCAAAAAATTTAAGAGGAACATATCCCAAGATCATTTTACAAGTACCCTGATTCCAAAACCAGACAAAGACATAAAAAAAAATAATTTAGGTCAATACCTCTGATGAACAGAGATGCAAAAATCCTCAACAAAATATTATAAAACCGAATTCAACAATATAAATTTAGCAATATATTAAAACGATCAAGTGGGATTTATTCCTAGGATGCAAGGTTGGTTCAATATCCATAAATCAGTCAATGTGATCCACTACATCAATAAAATGAAGAATAAAAATCATATGATCATATCCATAGAAGCAGAAAAAACTGACAAAATCCAGCATCCATTTATAAGAATTCTCAGCGAAGTGGTAATAGAGGGAACACACTTCAACATAATAAAACTCATATATGACAAATCCACAGCTAAAAACCACACTCAATGGTGAAAAGCTAAAAGCATTTTTCTTAAGACCAGGAACAAGACAAGGATGTCCACATTTAGCACTTTTATTCAATATCATATTGGAAGTCCTAGCCACAGCAATCAGAGAAGAAAAGTAAATAAATAAAAATAAAAGTCACAATGGCAAACAGTATAAAGATTTCTCAAAAACTTAAAAGTAGAACTACCATATGACTTAGCAATCCCACTTCTGGGTATTTATATAAAGAAATCCAAAATATTAATTCAAAAAGACATATGCACCCCTGTGTTCATTACAACATTATTTACTATGAACAACTTGAGGACAAGAATAGTGTCTCATTAATACAGGTGGTCTACCCTCCCCAACCAACCATTATATATTCAATAAATATTTGTTAAATGAATGTTGACTGTCAGTGATCCACATCTAAAGGAAACCAAAATGTAGATTAAACTTTCGTAAAGTAATATCATTCCAAAACTCAAAATCTAAGAAACAATTCTATTTGTCTATGGAATTTTCAGGAGAGTTTCAAATCTCTTAAGTAATAGCTAATATTAATTTTTTCCTTAGGCGTGTATTTACCCATCTTTGATATTTTGTGCATACATTTTAGCCAGAATCTATGAATATATACAAATGTAGAACATATTATCCCTTCCAGTTACAGGAAAGAAAAGGGCTTTCCTGATTAGCAACCCCATTCCCTAATTTTTTTCAGGCACTATCTTCAATATTTTAGTTTGGGCTCCCCACAAGCAGGCTCTGAAATAAGGATTAAGGGTATGTAATTTAATTTGGAGGTGACCCAGGAAGTACTGGAGTGGGCTGGGAAGTAAGCCAGGGAAGGGAAGGAGTCTGAAAAAGGGTGCATTATTCAGCAAGTTATCATGTGGGTGTCTGTGGCTTAGTCTTGCTGGGCAACTTTGGAAGATAGTGTGACACCTGACCGAAAATTATGCTCTTAAATGGGTGAAGCTGAAGTATATGATCTCCAGCTTGAAATATTATCATCTGAGCGCTTCTCCAGAGATAGTGTTTTGACATTTCTAGCCTGCTCACACCTGGGCTGAGAGAAAGCCCTCAGGTAATAGTTGCAAATGTTTGCAGAAGGAAGCCTTGGGCATGAACTGTAAAAGTGAGAGCCAAAGAGTATGAGTGGGCAGAGAAACATCTGCCTCATTAAATAAACTAGGATACAAGTAAAATAGCATGTTCTCTAATCACATTCCAAATGTTCCAAATGATCAAAAGGTATTTTTCACACGTTGTGATTTGGATTCTAGGACAATATTTAAGCAAGGATGTAAATATTAAAGTAAGGATATTTTAGCAAAGTATTGATAGAAGAAGGGAAGACTACTTAACTGGAAAAAAATGTGCTTGAAGTTAGGACATTTAGAATGAACAGGAGAAAACACAGAGCTCTCATCAGATTCCTGAGTGTTGTACAGGCAGGTCTTTGTGGACTCGAAATATAGAACAAGGACTTATTGTAACCTAACCAGAGGGTAGATGCCTGCAGTCTGCACACAGTGTTTCCCACCCCACCATTCCTACCCCCACGACCAGGTGTATCCCATAATGTACTCAAACTCCTTAATGCCCAGGTTAGAGAAAGTCCTTTCCGCTTATTTCTAATGCTCATCAGAAACATTTCCTGAAATAAACACCCAGACTCAGAATAAACATTCCCAGCTCCCACCTACTAACTAACTACATGCAAAGGCCAGCTCTCTCCATTCTGCTAAAATTTTTCAGGAGGGTTATTGCCATCTTATATCCCTAGGTCTTGAACCAAAGCATTTTAAAAAATCTTCCTAATTTTGAATCTCAAGAAGAAGCTGTTGGATATCTTAGATCTCCTTACTTATAGAAGGCCCCTAAACCTATTCCGTACCAAGCCCTCCTTGGAACATCCACATCATCCAAAGAGGAGCTTTTATTAAATCTTGAAGTGCTAAACACAGATGGCGATGAATGTCCTGTTACCCTCTTTCTCTTGGGACATTTTTTGAAATGGTTATTGCCATCATGATTACTTGCTTTTCCAAATATGCCTCTAAATAATAAGAAATGACTGCTTTCGTTTCTACCACTTGAGAGTTTCAAACTGAGATTACATAACACTTCTCAGGAATGTTCTAGAAGTGATTTATATACATCAGTTGAATCAAATGACCGATAATCTTTCCTTTCAATTTAGAGATTGTGTCTTTCTATGAGAATTTTCTGGCTTGTTAAAAACATGTTTTCTTTGGGGAAATTGTCTCTGCATTACGTTTTATAAGCAATTCTTCCATAGGCCAAAACAGTACTTTCTCATCACAACGTTTTTGTAAAACTAAGCTATCCAAGGGGAAGTGGTGCCTCATTAGCTGAGCTTATTATCTTAGTCCTGACCTCAGCATTAGCTTCGGAAATACTTGTGTGATTGTGCTGGGGGTTGGCAGATGGGCTGATAGGCAAATGCCCAGCTGCTTGTTGCAATTCTAATAAAGGAAGCCTGGCCCACATACATATTCACACAGCCGGACTCCTGACTTCAGGGACCACAGAGTGGTCATGGCATCTGCCTTTCAAACTGCCACATGCTACAAATATGAAGGTGGAATGGAATGTTAACACAAAATTTTATTCAAATGCCTGGGTGAAATATATCATATGCATTAAATTAATTGGAGCATACATCTTTTAAAATTTAAAAAAAAGAGAGACATGAGGAAAGAGAGAAAGAGAGAATCAGAGAAAGACTAAAAGAGAAAGAGGGAGGGAGGGAGGGAGGGAAGGAAGGAGGAAGGGAGAGAGGTGCAAGGGCAAAGTCAGTTGTTTTGGAAACAATGCTATGGTGGTTTTATTGAATTGAATCCATTTTGTTTCAAGTCTAAGAGCACATAGATTCAGACTTCATGTTGCTAATGCCAAGCCTATTCTTGAATCTTGAGAAATAAATTAAGACATTCAGAGTTTAGGCATGTAGTTCAAAGTTTGTTCAAAAAGCTATGTATGATTTGTGTCTAAATAATACCAAGGATTCCTGATACCAGCCTCTATCAGTGGTCTCCAAAGCACATGAAGTTTAGTAGCTAGTGTAAATATTGCTTTGTCCAGACTAATTTTAGCAGTCTACGATAATTTTTCCCTCATGTATATCTTATTCAGAATTTACTTGGCATCTATTCCTCTTACCATTAAAATAATTCAGTGCTACAGCATTAAACACCAACTCTATATTTCATTTCACTAAAACAAGATTATATTTAAAGTTAGAAATATTTAACAAAGAATATTTTTTAAAAGCCCAATATTCTAAAAACGTGCTACAAATTAATCTGCAATTCAGTTATTTTGTGGAAAGATACTGTCTCACCTCAGACATGGCTAAAAAAAAACCTACCTTCATGTGAAAATATGATTGAAGTTTGTTTTGAAACATTTTTTTAAAGCTTAAATTGAGCTCATGGGCATTTAAATGAATTCATAGGAAATACAACTAAAGTAGTGGCTATCCAGCAGAATGACAGAATTAGAAAAACAAAACCATACAGGCAAATTTAACCCTTGTAATAAAAGAGGAGAGAAAACGCCCTCTCAGTGGAAGAAGGGCCTGCGTTTGAAACCTTTTTCAGGGGTTTTCTATTCTATGCAGATTAACCTTCCACTTATGGACTTGGGTAAACAAAATGTCATTACCATTGAGTCTGGGTTTAAAGTTAAGTGCTAAATAAATCCCTGATATGGTGGGTGGTTCAGATTTTCTTTACTGGGATCCTCTCCCCTCTTACGTTCACAGCACCCACTTTGTTTTACCTTCTACCCCTTCACTCTACTCCTATCTTATATTTCTGCCAGGGCTGGGACTACTACCCTATCACCTTGTTGCCTCGTTGCATGGCACAAAACCCAACTATATCAGAGTCTTGATGTTTTACAAACTGTAACAGGGATAAGATATTTTCTTTTCCTGTGGCGGAAAATCTGGGTTGATGTGAATTCTGATTTTGTGGGCAGCTGTGCCTTTGTATGTAAAGAAGGAAATAAATACAAAACACAGAGAAGACACAGAAGAGAGAGAGAAAGCGGGGATATTCAGTCCTGAATTTCTATTTCCTTGGAAGTCCTGCCTTTAATGCCATTTGGCTTCCTGATAAAAAATTCCCCCTTTTGGGTCAAGCTAGTTTAAGTTAGTTTGCTGTTACCTGAAATCAAAGTTTATGAAAGTTCTGAGCAGTATTCTTTGTGTGTGATGATTGATTGATTGACTGAAACAACTTGGTCAGACAAAATAAGTATACATCCAAAAATGTGTGCTATATTCATTTTTCATGTACCTTATTATTTGTGACCCACATAGTTGTTCCATCTATTATTGTAATAATGACATGCTACATTAATATCTCAGTTGCTATCTTCCCATCTATTGGGATTGTTGTACAATCCTTAATGTCAGATCATTCTGCTAATCGGCTCTTAAGCATATTTAAAATAACATGACTCTAATATTTCAAAAACAGGTGGTCTAGTGTAACACTCAGAATTTACTGAAAATGACCCTGAGACTTTCTTGGGGTCCCCTGGGCAATGAACTATCTGAGACTTTGGCCATCGGTGGTAGTAAATGAGCCCAGATTCAGCTTTCTATGTGACGGGTGACAAGCAACCCTTAAACTCTGTTTGCCTAGCACCCAAGTGGACTGTAGGTCCCCCACACTGGAAAGGTTGCCCTCACACGTGCCCTCTAAGGGGCAGCATCTCTCCCCTGCAACGCATGCTTATGGTCTGTCCAGCATTGCTCCTTGACCTCACCAGGCTCTCTCTGGGGATAATAAACGATAGATTGTTTCGCACCCTTTCTTTTTACTGACCATGCTTCGTAAATTTTGAAACTCTGTTCCTTCACAGACACCGTGCGGTATTGTGGGGTGCATTGTTGCACTGCAGATGGCAACCAAAGAAAGACTCACTAGCTCTACGTGTCATACGGTGAAATGGCGTACCCTTGACGGACATCAGCGTTGGTTCTTCTTAACCACTTATCCTCTCTGAATTGTATGCAAAGAATGAGTATTAGCCTAACTGATTTTTATGCCTGAACTTGAACAGAAAATTTCAAGGGCCATGTCGTTGCTGAACTATGTAAATAAGGTTTGAACTAAAGGGATATGCTCACATCTGCCATCTCTTGGCAAAATTGAGTATCTGCTCTGATTAATTCCATTCAGCAACTATACTATATCCCTGTTTTGACATGCAACGTAGTGCTCTAGACTCTTCAGGGGTTAAAAAATGAGTCACATTCTCCATCTGTAAACAAATCTTTGAATATTCACAGTATTACATTCTTGCAACAGCTAGCTTGTTTTATGGTTTTCTTTTCTTTTTTTTTTACTTCAGAAAGACTAATGCCTAAATTTTTCCAAACAAATAGTTCCATACCTGGATAAAAATATAAATCTAATGGCTCAGTAGTTGCCTCACACTTCTCAGAGGAACCAAATGGGCCCTACTCAAACACTAATGGCAAGTTTGGATCTTAGGAGCCAAAACTAAAGGGACACACTCTTGTGCTCAGAGGTACCAAAAACACAAGAGGAGCCTGAAGCTGAAGATGATCCAAGTCTGCAGAGAGCACCCAAAGTCCAGATTCTGTAAAGTCCCTCAGTCTTCAAAATCAAAAGTGAAGCACAGAGCCAGAAATGAATGACAAAACAAAAGGGTCAGCAGAACGACACCCGGCGGGGGTGGTAGGCTAGAAAGAGGATGTGGGGAGAGAGGAGCCTAGGCAGGAGGTCTAAGACAACCACTGCAAACAGAGCTGCTTTTGTTTCCTAGAGGACCTGGGCAGGGGTGGGGGGCGGTGGTGCATGAATCAGACCAGTTTAAAAGTCCAAATCCAGGACAGAGAGCAGTAAATGGAAAAAAAAAATTATTCTCGTATTTATATTGTACCTGAATTATTAAATGTGCTTGAGGCCAATTCCAAAAATGTTGATATCACAAAGAGGTGCTTTTTGTTTTATCCTCTTGAAGAGGGCAGAAGCTATCTGCACAAACCATTTTTTAAAAAATCTTTCACACAACAGAAATGAAAAGTGTAAAGCAAATATCTTCAGTGAACGGCAAGATAAAATATTTATCTCCGAAGTGGAATGTGAAAGCTAAGGCATCAAATTTTGAAATGATAAAGCAATTATCTGATAAAAGTTTTACAAAGTGTTTTTCAGTAAAGTAACCTTGTATGTCTCTGGTCAAAGCCTGTTTATTCCTTTTCACGCCAATTCCATGAAACGTTTTGAACTAATAATGTCGGCTCATTAGCTCCCACTCAAGGCAAAATTGTTCAACCTCTGTTTTTAAAATATGTCTCACATATTTTACTTATCTAATAATTGTTCTCTCCCTAGGTGTCAATCTTCTAATCTTCTATTAACATTAAGACTTAATTTTATAAGTTTAAAAAATAATCGTAATAGCTAAAATTAACAGCTAAAGAAAAATATCACCAATTATGAAAGAAAAGAATTACAGTGATACTCATTTTAACAAGTGGTTATTTGCATATGTATGCCAGGCACTTTCAAGGCCCAGAGAGATCAATGGAGGCAGATGGAGTAGAAGAGGTGAGACATTAATGATACATATATAATAATAGCAAATGTCATGTAAAAATATATGACTATGTAAGGTATATGACATATCTAATAATTTAAAGCACATGCTAACGGTAAATGTTTTATAGTAAATGAAGGAAAAATAAAGCTAAGGGAGATGACAAGTGATGGCAATGCCATTTTTATATTCATTCTCTGTAAAGAAAACAGAACCAGTGTTGCATAACAGTTAAGGACCACAGATCTAGGGGCACACAGACCTGGATTTTTAATTCCGACTTGATAATTCATTAGTATTGTGTACCCAGGCAGGCTTATTTTTGTCTCCCTCAAATTCAGCACCCTAATCTGTAAAGTGGGAATAATAAGGGAACATTTTTCAAAGGGCTGATGTTAGTGCTGAGTCCAATGCCTAGCACACGACAATGCTCCATTAATGTTCATTCTGATTACCTAAGATTTGAAAATATGACTTATTGTAAGACATGCGCGCGCGCGCACACACACACACACACACACACACACACACAGCATTCATGCTGTGCATCTCTATTAAAATAAGGAAGCTTTTTCAGCTATCACAGCACCATGATCACATCTAGCGCTCTACCAAACAGATTGGAAGCGAACTGCCTGGATCTCATCTTATTACTCTGCATTTCTCCAGCAGTCAGGGAATCTACTGTTTCCTATTGACTTTTTCTCCTTTAGGGTACTCCTCAGTCATTTTTACTGACTGTCTGTACTCTAGCAAAATAAAGTGTAATTTTTTAATGGCCAGAGGTTATATTTGCCATTTTATTTTCCTATTTGGCCCCTATATGTGGACATTTTTTTCTACCAAATTTCTAATCTATCTTCCAACTTGATAATGCTATATCTTACACTCAGTGGGGATAATTATAATAAGACATGTAAAAAAATAAAGTGGCTTGCATGTAAAAAGTCATCTCCACATATCAAAAGAATTCCAACTGGATCCTTAGAAGCATTGTCACCGATAACAGATGTGACCTTTCTGAATTGATGAAGCTTTTGTTTCCTGCTTTTACAGACAAAACGTTCTGACAATGACAGGAGATCATTGCAGGCACAGCCCCTGCCTGTGACTCTTATGGCTGATTTCACAGGCACCCTGACACCATATCACCCAGGAATATTCACCTTGATTGTATACTCCTCAAATCCCTTCCCACATTACCTGGCAATTCAGGTTATCTGGGATATCATCCAAAAAACAACTTTATTGCATAAATGAGGGAAATGAAGTAACTTGGGCCAATTCAGCATTGGTGACAGAACTAGAGCTAAAAATCAAGTTGCCTGATTTCTAGTTCTCCACACCCATTCATTTTACACTCCCCTTCCCTGCTCAGAGTGAATATGACAAACTCATCCCACAATATCAACAAGCAGGAATATATTAACAGAGAAGAAAATGATTTTTACATAGAGTATGGATTTTTCTACAAACCAGCCACAAATGTCATCAACACAAGCCATATGTAATTGTAATGTTATTTAAATTCATTCTACTTTCACAAAAAAGTACAGTAACACAAAATAGTAGTCTTAACATTTTGATCAATTTGAGATAATAGAATCATATGTACTGAGTAATAACACCAAAGACTACAACAAATCCCATAAGAAACAAAGCTCGAGCAGAGAAATTGGAATGTGTCAGTATGCTTTTGGTAATTGTATCGTCCAAAATAAATCTCTTATGGAATAAGGTTTTATATAGAATCCATCTGGTGCCTGAATCCACAATGGCCTTTTATGTTTATTCACATGTGTGCAGAAATTGCTATGCATCTATATCTATTGAAAAAACTCATTATGAATTCCTGATGATCATTTCAATAGGGTAAAACATAGGCAGGAGGTATCAATCATCACAAATAAAAGCAAACCAAGAATTCAAACTTCATGTGCCTCTACACATATACAGTTATTGACAAAATTCATTAACTTAAATATTGCTTGAAAAATATAGGTTAAAATGTTATTTTTCTTTATTTTGAAATAATGAATGGCCTTCATTCAAAAGCGTACTTAAATAGTATTGCCCTTATATCCAAGCAAGAGGAGCCTCTGGCCTGGGTCCTACACTTTAGCTGGTCCTGCATAACACAAACACACAAAAAAATGTAGATGTATTAAAGAACACCTGAGTGCCACTGTCACTCAGAATCATGCGGTGCTACAATAGCACAACCTTAATTTTAAACACCCATTCTAATGATTAACATCATTCAGGTCTCAGACACAGTTATCCACACCACTTGCCTTGTATTCCAGAAATAAAAGGCAACTGCATGTGAAGGCTGTGAGATTTGTGGACTTTGCCACTGCAGATGCTGGTGATGAACATTAAGCCATAGAGGAGAGTGTGAGTGGTGGGTGTTTTTGGATAAGAGAAAAGACAAACCAATTTACTACTAAGATCCTTCCTCTCAAACACCAGGAATGCAAGAGAGTCTTACCTAAACAATAACAAAACATCCACTTCTAGGAATATATTGTAAAGCAAAAATTTAGAACACAATTTAAAAAAATAATAAGTACAAGAATTTTCTTACTTATGTTTTTAAAAAGGAATGACCTAGATTTCCAACGATAAAAGTATGGTTGAACATAAAAATACATCAACATAATGGAATATTGTGACCAAATTTTTTATTATGTTTTTAAGAAATATTTACTGACTTAGGATAATATTCAAGGGGAAAAAGGCAAAATGCAAAAATGGTGTGCTTCATGTGATCCCAAATTTTTAAAAGTATTTACATATTGTCAAAAAAAAATTCAGAGAACTGTACTTGATATGAATATTTTACCAAGCAAGAAAGAAACTACAAACAAGGCAACTATTTTCAGAACTGAAAATAGTATGAAGTTCAGAGACATGACATTATAAAATGGTTTATAAACTAAAAATGAGGAAGTTGTTTAACCTTTGTAATTACTAGTTATTACAGTGGAGTTCTCCAGATGGGGATGGTTAAAAGTGATTATTTTAGGAAGATGATTTTAGTTTCATTTATGATTATCAGAGGCATTGATAATAAATAACCTGTTTTGCTTATGTTTATGAAATTACCTAGACTAACTTTTGCTTATGTGGCTTAAATAGTTTTGTCTGGATGGGGGATCTTCAAGCCTGGTCTCTATTTTATTTTAACAATATGAAAAGAAATACATCAAAAAATGCTTATAGTAGGTGTATCAGTTTTAATGAGTTAAGGTCAATCAATAGAACTGAGTTAACAGCTACTAAAACAGAATATTTAATGATAATTTAACAAAAATTCTAAAGGTAAGCTATAACAGCATTAATTCAACAGCTTAACTCTATCGTCAATGTTCAAAGTTTTTTCTAGTCTTCTATTACGTCGCTCTTAGTGTGTTCGTTTTTGCCTTCAGCTTGTTGCTCCATGGTTGCAAAATGGCTGCTGCAGCTCCAAGCCTAACATACTCACAGGGCTGTATTCAAACAAGGAAGTAAGTCGGATGTTAGCAAAAAAGGCTTTCCCATAGAATGCAACCTTCTTTCCAGCAAGCAAAATTTTGCCAAAACCCTCAGAAGACTTCCGCTGTTTCTCAATGACCAGAACTGACTCACAGCCTTAAACGTAGAAAGAATAATGGTAATGCTCGAGCTTGTTTTAGACTAATCACAAATCACCCCTTGAGGCTGAGCATATGTTACTTTTAGATGCTGAAAAAATGGAAATAACCATTAGATAAGTAATTAACAGAATTTCCCAATAAGAATTATTATTGAATAACAAAATTACTTTTTGTCTTTTTGTCCAAATTTTGTACAATGAACATGCACTACTTTAGAATAAAAGACTTTTTTTTCCTTCAAAAATACCCACCCCCAAACATCGTAAAGCTCTTAAAGAATTCCTTCAACCTGATGACAGCTGCATAAATTAATGGCCTAAGAGACTTCGAGGGTCACAAAAACATAATTCAATAAATATGCAAAAGCCTATTATGGCTACACTGCTGTTTATGACCTCAAATAAAATTGATCTGTTCAATATGATTTAGATTCTAGCCAGGGGAAATGTTTGTCTTGCTAAGCTTAAGGAACAATAAAATGGACAGGATAGATGTGAATCTAAGCCTAGTCAGGCAAGACCACTGTTTACATGATCAGAGGCCCCCAGTTCATGTAAATTATATCTCACTCAACTGTCTAGTGTTTTCTTCTTTGGTGACTGATATCTCCAGGTTCCAGATTTCTCAGGCAATGTAGCCAATTTTTAAGTCTAATAAATATTTTTAAATATAGCCTTAAGGAAAAATAAAAAGAGAAAAATCCCAGAGCAGAATTTCACAGCAATTTTAAAGCAAGACTCCAGTTTGAGTTCCATGATCTTTGCTGCCTTTCGAATAATGGAAAGATACAAAAGCAATTAAGAATTTATTTTGAAAAAAATCTATTCAAGTTTCTCATTACAACGTTAAATAAAATAAGAAATATGGTTGTATTTATATTTTTAAATATAATATTTTTAAATACACCATGGCATATATAGAAATTAATATACATGTTCTGCCAAGCTTAATATTTACCTACTCCTTTAACTCATGAGCCTATTACTGCTGAATGTGGATTTTCAGTCATAAATGTAATTGAAAAACAAAGTTAAGGCACTCTAGATTTTAGAAAGACACTGTATGACAGTGGACTATTCTTTCAGAAAATTTTAAAAAATAAAAAAGCTATGTTAGCAATTATAGTATCCAATCTGCTATTTTCATGAGATAGTAAATGACATATAATTAAATTAAAAATATATGAAGTAATACTCACCAAACTGCGGTGGTTTTCTCTGGGAAAAGGGAGTGAAATAAAAAGCAACTAACGTGAATTTTCACAGTGAGTATATATTTAAGTATTACTTATGCAATTGAAAGTGAATTGAAAGAGTAGGTGTTACATGTAGTTTTATTTTGTTTTCTACAGTTATATAGCATGTATCTCATGCCATACTTTTCAAATTGCGGGTGGCAGTCTGTCTGAGAGGTCTCTAAGACACAAAATAAACATGGTGGATTTAATCTTTAGTGGATAATTTAGCCTTATTTTTATGTTAAAGCAAGACTTAAAATATTACAAAGTAAATAGGATGCAAAAAATGTTCACATTATTAATGTAAAACACGAGACCTCAATCAATGTCATATTTGCTGTAAGTCTAATCTTTGTGTTTTAAGGGCTGAAAATGAAGCTCGGAGAAGCTTAATGATTATCTAAGGTATAAGCTATTCATAGCCATGGTTAAAGAAAAATTAATCTGACACTCATTAAAAATGATAAGGAAAGACTTTATGTAAGACCATTGGTGTAGGGAGAGAGATTGAGTTCAAGTCTGATATAGCATAGACAGCTAGGGGTTTATAGCCAGAGTGGGAGGGTCAGTAGACAGTAGACAGAAGAGTACTAAAAGAAGATATCTAGAGTAGGAGGATTCTTGCTAAACTGGCTTAGCAGGGTTTTTGCCGAAGGTAGGCCAAGGTGGAGGCATAGCTGAGAAGAGAGTTCAGAGGAGCCTGACTAAAGTTTGGTCAATGTGAGAATCTTTAACACCCTGCGTTCTATTTTCTGTTTTGTTATTTGCCTTTCTTCCAATGCATAGTATCTTCCCCCAAGAGTTTTTTCTGGCTAGTTGACAAAACCAGTGTTTGGTGGGGAGAGTAAAAATAGTAAGTATGGCAGAGTTTAAAATAGTATTGTGAACTCTGGAAGATTTTCTAACAGTTAAAACAAGGAAATAAAATATGTTCTCTGACTTCTAAAAATATTTATAGGAAAACAAAAGCATGCTTTCCATGAAATGGTTAAATGACTTTTTAAAAATAATTGTCTTTATACATCTGTCAGAAAATTATATAAATTTTGACTTCGATCCATCCACTTCCTACCCAAACAGAAAGTATAAAATGATGATTCTGCTAAAAATGGTGGACCTTTGTTTTAATCCTTCCTCTCTCAGTTTTAAAAACAAATTCAAAGAGGTCAAAAAAAGCATATTATTTTGAAAGTGTAGTTCATTTTTCAGAGATGCTATTATTTTCCTCATTACGCAGTATGAGGTTTCATATAGTAGCCCATGTAATTTTTATAGCTAAACATAAGGTCTAAACACAACACAGTCATGGTCCATTGAATTGAAAGAGTAGGTGTTGTTAGACATTCCTGTCTAGAAAGCCTAGAAACAACATCATGGCATCCACTGCTTCACTTTTGTGGGCTGATATTGATGTTTTGATATGTCTAGGAAACTGTATGATAGGGTTTCCATGATTTAAGTATGTTGGGGCACTGTTTTTCAAGGAACCAAGTTAAAAAAATTATGTAAGGTTTATTATCTTTAAAAAAATTTAGTGTTAAAATTCTGGTTGCTAATTTGCACCATATTGATGCTTAGATATGGAAGGGTTTAATTCTCACTTTATGCATGTTGGCTTCTGGTCATAAGGCAGTTACCCATTTTTTTCCCTTGGAAAAGATGTTGGGATTTGAGATTTGGCCAAGAAAAGCTAAAGAGGCTAGGAAGCACTTACAGATGGAGATAATTAGCATATTAAAATAGGCCAGCCAGATTTTTTTTTTTTAAATCAGGAAGTAGAAGGGTAAATGCTCTCTCTGGCAAGACTATAGAAGCTGTGCGGACAGAGGAAATGTGATTCAAACTCTGGTATGAGAATGGTATTTTACTTGAACCAGGTTTCAAAAGACTGGAGCAGGAGTTCCTTTTACTGGAAACCATGGAGTTGGCGGGCTTTGTAGGGGCCTCCCTTGAAATTCTGCCCCAAGGCCGCTGTTTTGAATTTCGTTTGAAAGTCTTAGAATGGGAGAAGCTTGGTTTCCGAAGATGCAGGATAAACATAGTGAACTCTATTGCTTTCTGATGCATGGTAGCGGAAGTGGCATTTCTGATACCTCCTCTCATTGAAAGAGGATTACGGAAGAAGGCAGTAGGTGGGAACCACAGCCCCAGAACAAAACTACTTGGACTCCAGTGGCTATTTTGTCAATCCTAAAGCAAAGGCCTGAGGCTGATCTGGATTCAGGCTCTATCAATGGGATATGCTTAATTGCCAGATAATTCACTGTGGTTTACTGAAGTTCTGATTTAGAGTCAGCCTTTCAGATCATAGTTTCACCCATTTTCTGAAGTCTACTGTTATTCAAAACAGACTACGGGGGTATCTCCATGGGTGATATGGTCGCTGATGACTGAATACCGAGTTATCCTTGTGGGCCAGGGAATTTATAACAACTATGAAAAGTAAACAACTCCTCAGTTCTCATGGGCATTTGGAAGTGTAGTTAGCCATCTTCTGCTGATGCTACTTGCCATGGATTTTAAAAATACAACATGTTAACAATTGCTGTCTTGTAAAGTTTCAAAATCCGTGGAATATGGTCAGTTTCTTCTCTCCTCTTACTCAGTGCTTCTATTCTTCCTCCCCTCTCACCTGTCCAAGTGTGGAGTGGAAGTTGCTAGAGAGAAGGGGAGAGTTAGAGAAGAATGAGAGTTCTTTGTCTAGTCATGTAGTAGCAGCACTCCCTGCACTTGGCTGCTGCTTAAGGCTGGTTCTGTTGTGGAATACATTGGTGGGTTATTCTGAAGACCAACTCAATTGCTCAGAAATAGCTACGGGAAGTTTTCTGGACCTGGGTACCTCTATACTACTTGGTTACTTATGTTTTCCTTAGCCGCTAGCAATCTAGCAATATGTCCCTCCAACTTCTCTCTATAGCCCTTCTGAAAAGGATCTAGGATGCCTGCAGGTCTATGTTTTCTCACTAATGGCTCACATCACACCCACAGGAAATACCTGTCATTAGCCCCAGTGAATTCTAGGCATGCTGGTGGGTCCTAACACCACTTCTCCTCCAGCTTATCTGTCTCAGTGACTCAGCCAAACTATTTTGCTGGAGATTTCTCAGAGGAAAGTCAAATACCAGTCCACAGTGTCCTTCAAACTTGGGTAACACATATCAGACACTTTTGGAGGTCTGGTTAAAAGTCTGGCTTAAAGTGAAGCGCAGACATCCCTTAGAGCTTGTCCTTGTAGAGCACATGGACTCTCAGTACAGCTCTCCAAAGAAATCCGCCAAAAAAGTTATATTTCAATCTCCTTCTCAACCTTTTTATATTCCTGAGAAGGATGAGTAGTGTGAGGATTATCTATTAGTTCTCAGTCTCTTACTTTTTAAACCTGATCCAGCACTTCAACTGGAATAACTCTTTGTTTTTCAATCAGATCTTCCACTCTACCACCTTGTTACAAAATATTGCATATGTTGCATATTTAGTATTTTCCAGTTTGACTTATAATCCAAGTTCCCCAGATCTCACCAGACTGGGAGTATAAAATAAAGTTACAGTCTATTTATACACCCAAACTATGATGGTAAGAATTCCAACTGGATTGATGACTAGTAATTAGCACATCTCCAAGTGTCCCCAAGTTATTTTTGGGAGTTCCCCAAAAGGACACCACAGACATGCCCACAAACCAGTCTTTAACTGCATGGTGTCTGCTTTTTCTTCCTTGTCTACTCTGGCTTATAATTTTCTACATTCTCTGTCTGCAGATTTGAGGAGTGTCAAATCACTGCTTATTTCCAAGGGGAGGTGGAAGAAATGGACTTCTCTCCAATTGTGTGCCACATTTGGTGCCCAGCACTCTGAAATGGCTCTTCTTTCCCAGAAATTAACTTTTAGCCATCTCCTACTTCCCATAAATCCTCCACATCATACCTAAAAACATAGTGCCATTATTTTCTTACTGCTACTTTCTGACTTTGGGCGCATAACCTAGTCCAAGGTTATTAATAATAATTCTCATCCTTAGCTCCCCACCAGCCACAGATGCCATCACCCCAAAATTCCTTCCTTTTCTTCCCTCATGCCCTACTCCAAAACAGAAGACTGCATGCATATTAATGCATGGAAGAGAAGAGGAGGTAGAAGTCTTGCTGGTAACTTATGAGCCTGTGCTCTGTTGGCTAAGAATATCCAATGTTGTTTTTCTTATACATACTAAATTTAAGAACCATTCAGAAAAAAAACAATAAAAAAGCAAAGTAGATGCAATGTATATAGTCTACTACTAATGGAGGGAAAATATAAATATAAACAAGCATAAATGCAAAGAATACCACCAGAAGGACCCACAAGTGACTCACGACAGTGGTTTCTTCCAGGATGAGATCTTGGTGACTGGGCAGCAGAATACTTACATTTTGCTCTATTTCATTTTGTAGCATTTGAATATTTTAAGTGTGTATGTCTTCTCTATTCAAAATGAAGTTTTAGAGTATACTCAGCAAAGATAATTTTTTAATTTCAAATAATTTTTTAAATTATGGCCTGAATATTTTTGATACATTCATTGAAAAACAATGTACAATGAAAAAATAAATTCTTCCCTCTTCTGTGTGTTATCGTGTTTTTCAAAGCAAAAACATACTTTTCTAAAAAGCATTGCTCTCAAGTTGTTCCTCTTTTCTAATGTTCTAACAAAATATAAGTTCTTTCAGTAAGTCTCCTTGTCACTGAGAAATTTAGACAGTGAAAAATTGCAAGCAGTGACTGGCTCATGTATTTGTTCTTGGTATTCTTTGTAATGTCGATTCAGCATCCCCTGCCGAATTCTGCCAATGTCCTTTTAAATGAATGAATGTCAAAAGTTTCGAAACCAGAAGCAGAGACTTCAACAGCATTATCTCATACATTTTTAATTTAGCAATTCTAAATTTATGTATAGCATACCTTGCGTGTACTTATACTTTCAATGAATAAATGTGTCACGTATTATTTTTCTCTCAGTTTCTTTTTGCACAATAGCACAAAAAGTTTTATCTGTAAAAAAGGAGACTGTATTTTTTTGTCTTTATGACACTAAAATATTTTCACTGACAATGAAATGTAACTTAATTTTCCCAGATCTATATCAACTGGAAGAGGGCATGAAAGAAAGATAAAGATAGTAATTAGGGGAATGATATACACAATCAAAGTATGTGGATGATAATAAAACACAGTAACAAAGTAATCTTAATGCCAGTCCTCACAGGCAAAAATCATGGACGGCTCAGCCCTCTGAGCTCCTCTCGTCTCTGATGAGGTCTTGAGGGTTGACAGGTTTTCCTTGCATCTGCTCCCTTCCCATTGCCTTTTTCTCCTCAGCTTGGAAATATGTTCAAGTCTTTTTCACCTTAAAAACTCTCTCTCCGTGCACACAGACACACACACACACACATAGCACTTCCAGAGAGACACACAGACCCACATATACACACAATACATACAGATACAGTCACACATACAGATAGACACGGGTACACACATTGTCACACACACAGACACACAGACTCACAGAGGCACAAACCCATACACCATTCCAAGAGAAACAAAGACTCACATGTACACACAGATACATAAAGATACAGCCACATACAGAGAGACAGACACAATATACACACATTGTCTCACACAGACCACATATATGCATATAAAAAAGCCTGAAAGGATATACATAAAATATTATCAATAGCTATTTCAGGAAAGTTTTATAGATGGTTTTTATTTTTTGTTTGTGCTTTGTTTCCCCAATTATCATAAAAAATGTGAACAATAAAAATTGAACAGAATGTTTATAATATCCATTATACCACTGTATACCCACCACCCAGTTACACACACACACACACACGCGCACACACACACACACACACACACACACACCATCTCCAAGTGCTCTATTCCCCCTGACTGTTGCTTCTTACTCTTTTGTTTTATAGCCAAGCTCTTTAAAAAAGTAGTACAACGTTCTACTCCAACTTCTCCTCTTCCTTTCATTCCTTCTCTCCGTGCAACTGCTCCCTGCTCTACTACATCATTAAATCACCCTCTCTTAGGTCACCAGTGATTTCCTAATTGTCAACACCCACGAACACATTTCAGTTCTTAGCTTCTCTAACCTCTCTCCTAGCATTTAACACTGTTTAATAATCCCTTGTTGAAACACACTTGTCAGTTGAATTTATAAAATTACTCTGTCCTGGTTTTTCTCTTATCGTTCTGACTACTATTCATTTATTTAACAATTTTATTTATTATTACTATTTGTTTAATGAATATTATATATTAGGAACTACAGCTTCTTTCACAGAACTTATTGACAAGTGGGGAGGAAAGTCAATAAAATCAGCAATTACCATAAAAGTAATAAATGCCATAACTGGAGAAGCACAGGGTGCTAAGCAGAGTGAGGAGACAAAGCAGGGGCATCTAGCCATTCCTTACTGTTGACAGAGATGGCTTCCCAGAGAAAAGATGCATAAACATTAATCTCAAGAGTGGGTAGGAGTTACCTACAGGGGAAGAGTGTTCCTGACAAGGGAACAGAATACTCAGAGGTCTGGAGGTAAGAGAGAGCATCACTCATTTAAGGGACTAAAACGGTTTCACTACAGCTGGGACACAGATATTAATAACTATCATTATTGTGGGTGCCAAGCTCTAGATTAAGTGCTTTTAGATATAATATCTCATTTGATCCAAATACCATATGATAGTTATTATTCTCAGTTTTACAAAAAATAATAACAATTATAGCTGATATGTAAGTTCTTATAATCTATCAGCTATTGTTATGTGTTTGATGTATTAATTCACTGAATTTTTATACCAACCCTATGCTACGTAGCATAGGTTAATGTTTATATATAATATTAATTACATTACATATCTTTATATGCTATATTATAGGTACTGGTACTATTCCCATTTTACCATATCACATAACTTGTCAGAGGCAGAGCCAAAGTCAAACTCAGGCAATCTGTAGTTTGCAAGAATTAGGGGACCTTAAAGTAATGGTAATGAGACTAGAAGACTGTGTTAGAGATGGAGCTCCAGGGTCAGGATTCAGGGAATAGGGAAGCTCAGTGAAGAAGAGGAAAAATGGACTGAGAGCCCTGGAGAGGATGAATGCACAGAGGGACTATCATCTTGGGGAAAGATCAACAAGGGAAGCCAGGAACATTGACTCTCAATTCATACTTTCTTCTCTACAATAGGTTTTTATACTTGTAACTTTATATTTTACTGATGGTTAAAACTGATTGAAAAATATCAACCTTCCCAATTTTCTTGAATAATTTTTATAAGGGAATAGTAAACACACAAATAAGTTGTCTTCACTCTTAAGGAGTAGACTCCTTGACAGACCCAGTAACATGATTGAATTTCTTTGTCTGGAAAAGACAATCTTTCCATCTAAAACCTAACTTTCAATATAAGAACAGTACAATTGAATGAGCACATAACACATGCTAGAATAAAGCCATTTGCTTTATATGCATTATCTCATTTAATCCTTAGTATATTAAATAACTTGTCTCAGTAATGTATTGATAAGTTCATGAAGCAGAATTAAACCCTGAATGTCTGAGTCCAAAGTCCATGCTTGTTCTCTACCATACTCTCCTCTAGGGTGGATAAATGAATCTCCAGTATCTTAGGTTGTCCTGTTGATCTATCTAATTCACTCTAAAAGAGGTGGTTTCACTTGACTTCCTGCCTCTACTACTCAGTAACTTAACCACATTCTATTTTGCGGTAGCATGGCATATAAGACCCTTGTAAACCAGACTTAAGGAGACTTCCCAATTCATCTCTCACCACTTCTTTGTTTTTCTTCATTGTCTCCTCCACTCTTACCTCATTCCTACAACCATACTCTCAAAGAATATTTAATGGCCTGGAAAATTTTCATGATATTGTCTTAGTTTTTTAAAATGTCAAATAATGTGCATATTATCCCAATTTGGGATACCCCATATATGCATATCAAAAAATCTGAAACAATATACATAAAATATTATCAATAGCTATTTCAGAAAAGTTTTATGGATGGTTTTTATTTTTTTAATGCTTTCTTTATTTCTCCAATTATCATAAAAAAGTGTTCTTAACAACACAAATTGAACAGAATGTTTACAATATCCATTATACCAATGTACTTTTTTTATAGCATAGTTATCAAATTCTCTACAATTTTCTATAAAAAAAATAAATAAAGGAAGTAGCTGCATTCATAGCCATATCACTGACGTTGCATGCATTATATGTATTATGTATTTTACTACTTAAGGTAAAAAAATAAAAACTGGCTTCATTTTTATTTAGGTAGCAGTCCCTCCTCTGGCAGGAAACATATGCTGTAGTGAAATGAACTGGGTTAGGTCATTTCTCTAGATTTTCTAGGTTCCACAGGAATAAAAGCACAATATGTAGCTTAATGCTCTGTCTCCCAATAGGACTCTGGTAAGTCTGTCTCAGCTGAAAGTAGCTCTTTGCACATGTCTCAGGATTGTAATGAAAATAATCTCTCCCCTGGAAAATAAAAAGCATTCTAATGCAGAGGTCGTAAGTACAAAAGGGAAAAAAGGGTGTCATTAACCATCTTGATTCCAACCAGTTGAACCCTCTTACCCTCATAACATCTTTTCTTTCTTCTTTCAAACTAATACTAGCTGGTTCAAAGATTTGGGGCAATAACACCATTAGAAGTACTTTAGGAACTTGTAATTTGCATGCATCAAGGATTTTAATGCCAGTGAGCTCTATAAAATATCCTGTGAGAATCCAAATTCTTGAATACATTAAAAGAGCGATATTTTGGCTTCTCTTTTTGAATTTAGTTTTAGCTATAGAATCTTTTTTCTCTGTCTCTTCAAGATTGTCCTGGACTGTACCTCAGGGAGCTGTTCCTGCGTACCACCATCTCAGCTGTTTTCACCTACCCTAGGCTCCCATGAGATTCTTCAAAAAAGAATCTCAACTTATGGCACATATATACAATGGAGTATTATTCAGCCATAAAAGATGAACTCTTACCATTTGCAATAATCTAGATGGACTTAGAGGGCATTATTAGGCTGAATGAAATAAGATAGAGAAAGACAGATACCGTACGATTTCACTTATATGTGGAATCTAAGGAGCAAAAGGAATGGACAAACTAAACAAAAACAGACTCACAGATACAGGGAACAAACTGGTGATTGGCAGAGGGGAGGGGAGGGTCTGGGTAAAAAAGGTAAAGGGATGAAGAAGTACAAATTGGCAGTTACAAAACAGTAACAGGGATATAGAGTACAGCATAGGGAATATAGTCAAGAATATTATAATAACTACACATAGTGCCAGGTGGGTACTAGATTAATCAGGGAAATTACTTCATAAATTATATAAATGTCTAACCATTGTACTGTATACCAGAAACTAACATAAAATGAAAAAAAATTTTAATCTCAGAAAGACAAAATTTTAGAAGGGACCTTAAAATGCTTTGTTCCAACTGCCTCATTTTATTATAGATAAGGAAATGGTAGCCTACAGAAGTTAAGTGATCAGCTCAGGATTACAAAGATAATTAGCCATAGAGGAAGGTGGAGATTTAGGTCTCCTGATTCCAGATTGGGTACTCCTTTCATTATACTACACACTGTTTCAAATGAATCAGTAAATTTTTTGTAAGGCAAAGACTTTTCAAACAATGTGACAGTATCAGAGCAAACTTTCCTCTCAATAAAGCCAAAGCCGTTTTACCAAGACTCCAGGGCTCTCCTTGAAACTGAAAGTCTCTGTGACATTAATAGCAACTATTTGTTAAAAGGCTACTGACTGCCAAGTTATTACACACACATCAACCTTCAAGCAGCCTTGAAAGTAGCTATCAAAATTTCCATTTTATTGATGAGGAGACTGAAATAATGAGAGACTTAAGCAAGTTGCTTGAGTTTCTAGAGCTGAAAATAGCAAAGCCAAATTCAAACCCAAGTCTTAAATCCTTTTTGCAAGATGCTAGATTGCTTCTCTTTCCACGATACCAGGTCTTAACTCCAGGGAAAAAGTGACTTATCTATGCTGCTTTTAAAAAGTCAGATAAAAAAGTTTATGATTTGCAATAAAACATATCTATAGGACACTGTTCTTGTTTTTACTCATTCATTCATTCATTCATTCAGTAGGTTAGCACTGGAAACACAGGCATTAATGCAACACTTTAGAAAGAAGTCTAAAGTAAACTTACCAAGATATTCAGCAGAGCAATCAGATACTCATAGACTTTGATCACTTACTTAATGTATAAAGTACACCTAATTTAATATGTTGTTCTGGGCTGTACACTTAAGAAGAAGAAGAATTTAGAAAGGAACTTGAAGGTAGCAAATGAGTAAATGATCGAAAAGCAAAGAACTACACAAAGAAGGGAATTATTTTAGCAATTCAAGAGAAAATAACATAATAGTTTTCCAATGTATGAAAGACAGTTATTCTGACAATGATGAGAGTCCATTCTCTAGTTTCAAATAAAATGAGACAAAAAGAAATATAACCAAGTATGGAGGGTTTGGCTAACTGTATTCAATAGGCGGCTGGTCATGAGAGATTTGAAAATTTGGCTTTATTTATGGGGGAAAAAAAAGATCATGGTATTTCAAGAGAAATGGAATCTCTAATCATATAAGATTTTATAAATTAGTGATTTACACATGATGAAGCTATGATTTTCTTTAAGTAAAGTACATGTGGGGAGAAGAATGGGACAAAATTGAATTTAAAGTCTCTGACACCTCTACAGTTCTCTAAACTGATATATTTTAATATTATCATATAAAATGTCTAATTTTACCACCTCCCACCTAAAATTATCATATTTATTCTTGCAAAAGGGCTAGCCAACATTTCCATGACTATTAATATCTTGGTGGCCATAGTGCCAGCCCTCTTCTGCCTCTCATCTGTATATGGTTTGGAGCAGGTGGTATGTGAAGGTCCCCTTTCCCCAATCTTCCCTTAGGCAGGAACTCTAAAGCTTTTTAAGTATAAAGACCATCTGAATATTCACTGCTGCTGACTCACAATCATGGGGCCAATGGAGAGGAAGTGGAGAAGAAAGAAGAGAAATCAGTTATAAATTTTGAAGGGAATTTCTGGGATGACACTTGAGTAGGCCTTATATCTTGTAAATTCTTGTGTAAGTTGACTGCTGTGCTGATTAGTACCTATTCATAGTGTTGTGAGAATAAATCATATATACATATCTTACAATATCGTCTGGCATAGAGTAAGTCAAATATTAACTATTGTGACTGTTATAATTATGATAGTCATAATACTTGTCTTAGGTTGAATTTCTTAGAAGTGGACCCTGAGATAAGGATTCCTGAGCAAATAGTTCAGTAAGGATGTTCTCCCAGGAGAAACTAGTGAAGGAGAGAGGGTAGCAAGGCAGGACAGTCAAGGAAGGCAAGCTCTGGTGGACTTCAGGCAAAGTCTCAGTTCCAGCCTGATTCTGTGAGGAGCTCTGGAACATAAATTATACCTCAGCGTTTGTCCTGCCTTGTGACCAGGGAGTGGGGCTTTCAGGTTCCCACACCTTAGTCATCAGCTACTGGCTGCCCTGGACACTTCTTGCTGTCTGCATACTAGCAAAGCAGCTCCAATAGCTCAAAGCCAGTCTCTCAAGAAGGTCATAGGGCCAAGCAGTTAGAAGCACAGCATGAAATAGCTAGGGATGGACACACATAACAGGGGGACCTGGTATTCACTCCAGTACACCAGTAATATTGTGCAGTGTTACCAGTTCCCAGTGATCCACCTTTACTATTTGACCTATACTCAATCAGTTAGGTAGTGGTCATGCAATAAATATGTGCTCGCTCAGGCAACACTTCTTTCCCTGGCTCTGTTCCCTAACACTGGAAAATTGACTTGACTTTTTCCACCAAAAGCATTACTGTTATCACAATACACATAGTTTTAAATAATAGTTGCTACTTCTACAATTCAAAAGCAAAAAAACAAAAACAAAAACAAAAAAACAAATAGCTTGACTAAAAAAGTGGGCAAAAACCTGAACAAACATTTCTCCACAGAGGACATACAAGTGGCCAACAGGTATATGAAAAGGTGCTCAACATCATTAATCATCAAAGAAATACAAATCAAAACTACACTAAGATATCACTTCAAACTAGTAAGGATGGTTATTATAAATAAAAAAAAAAGACAATGGGTGCTGATGAGGATGAGGAGAAAAGGGAATCCTTGTACATTGCTGGTGGGAATGTTAATTGGTACAGCCATCATGGGAAACAGTTTGGAGGTTCCTCAAAAAATTAAAAAAGGAACTTCCATATGATCCAGCAATCCCACTCCTGGGTATATATCCAAGGGAATTGAAGTTAGAATCTGGAAGATATATTTGCACTCAAGTTTTTATTGTAGCATTGTTCACAGTAGCCAAGACAAGGAAGTAAACTAAATGTCTACCAACAAACGAATGAATAAAGAAAATGTGGCATATACATACAATGAAACATTATTCAGCCATTAAAAAGAAAGAAATCCTGCCACATGTGTGAACCTAGAGAGCATTATGCCAAGTGAAATAAGCCAGACAGAGAAAGACAAATACTACATGATAACACTTAAACGAAGATCTAAAATGGCCAAACTCACTGAAGCAGAGAGTAGAATGTGGGTACCAGGGACTGGGTGGAGGAGAAAATGGGGAGGTGTTAGTCAAAGGGTACAAAGATTTAGTTATGCAAGATGAATAAGTCCTAGAAATCTGTTGTAGAACATAGAGCCTATAGTAAACAGTATTTTATTGTATGTTTAGAACTTTACTAAAATGGTAGATCTTATGTTAAGTGTTCTTATCACTAAAAATGATGATGATGATAATGAGGAGGAGGAGGAGGAGGAGGATACAGAGTATGGGAAGAAATATTTGGAGGCAATGGGGATATTCATAGCATGGACTGTACTGATGGTTCTAAAGATATATACTTCAAACTCATCAAGTTGTGTCCATTGTATATGTACCTTATGTCAATCATACCTCAATAAAGTAGCTTATTCCTTTGGATAACCTCAATTGTTGGGATCAGGGGAAGAAAAGAATTAATGAAGGAAAGGAAAGGCAACTAACTGAGATACAGCTGTGACATCGAACAGTGACAAATCTCCCTGGATAATGCCTTGTACTTGGGCCTTCAGAGAGGGGAGTAGAGAAGGAAGCCCGGAGCCCTGAGAAACATTCTTAGCTCCTCTCTGCTCTATTTTACTGTTCTTTCTTTCTTTTTCTTTTTATTTATTTATTTATTTTTAGGCGAGGCAACCCTTGGTCGATCTCACAGATTGCAAGGACCTTGTCAGCTTACAATCCTTTATTTTTTATTTTTTACACCTACAGCACCTGGTCTTCCTAGATGGTCTCCCATCCAAGTACTAACCAGGCCCGACCCTGCTTAGCTTCCGAGATTCGGCTTGGGCTTGTTCAGGGTGGCATGGCCATAGACTTACTGTCCTTTCTGACACAAGAATTTCCACAAAGAAAGGAGTTGGAGCCCAAGGGTTCAAGATATTGAAGATGTAGAAAAGCACAAGTTAGAAGTGGGATAAGTGCACAACCACAGACCCACCTATTGCTAATTCTTTCTTACACATAAAAGATGAGAATTAATTCATTAAACTACTTATTTAAAAAAAAGCTAATTTTTCAGATTCTAGATTCTTTATACCTTCAAACTGTCAATCTACCACTCATGTATTTCACTGGTTTTCTAAATGAAATTGTTTCCCATGAATAATTATATGCTAAAAAATGTTTGACTTTTCAAAATCAATGATTAAATTAGCTATCCCCAGAGCAGCTAAATAATTGCTTATCAAATAAAAAATATTTTTATACTCTCCAATAACTCAATATTGGCTACACTGAAATTTTATCAAACTTTTCAAAAAAGGGAACAAATCAGTTCTGGATTGAAAATAAGAATTAAAATCTTAGAGCTTTTGGGGACAAAAAACTTAGAACAAAAATTCTTTCTCAACAAGAGCATACCTGTGGAGACATGGTAATAAAATGTTCACAGTAACGAAGACAATAGTTCTACTTGATGTAATCTGAACAATAGAAAAGAAAACTATATTTTTGGAAGCATAGTTGTTTGTCCAGACATTTAAGTCTTTCTTTAGACAAACGCATGTCACTTTTTATTGATCATTAAATATCAAAGTCGTTGGATTCAATCTTTTAATTTGATCTTGTTTTACAAAATATGAGGCCTTTTCCCTACAGCTGAATAAACCAAAGATGGATAGCATGTATGATTTGATATTATGCTTGTTTTACAATGTAGCTGAGCTAACTGACATGAGATATCTAATTCATTTCTCCATTGTGTTTAAATTTAAAAAAGAAAAAACTGAAAAGACTTAAAGCCATCTGCAAACCTAATTAGAATGAACTCTAAGGAATTATCTCAATTCTATTCATACTAGAATGTTATTATATTAAGTATTGTATGAAATAAATGGGACATAGCTAAGGCTTAAGAACAGTTTTTGGTATTTGGAAATTTTCATTGTTCTAGTGGAATTTGACTTACAATAAAAATATAATTTAGTGTAAAATTTGCTGTTCTTATTAGCCAAGAAACCATTCATTAAACAGCTCCCATATTAAATTTACCATGGCAAGTTAACAAAGGGACACACAAAAAATATCAATTTTTTAAGGAACAAGAGCATTTGTTTAATGGTTTTCATTTATTTAAAAGAATCTTTCCAAAACGAGGAAGGGAAGCTTAGGTTGCAGATGAAAAGCTCAAAATCATAATATATAATGTAGTTAAATATATATGTGCCAATATATCATAGCTGTATGTGATAAATGTAAATTGGATGGCCAGATAATAAAATAGAAGCCCAGAATAAGTGATCCCTTCA
>CM053514.1:55536319-55565714 GCA_028627145.1 Eidolon dupreanum | reverse complement strand
GCTGGCAAAGGCCAAGAGGAGAGCTTAGACTTGCACCCCTCCCCCCAGCAGGGATGAGGCATGGGCCAGATTTCTCCTGGGACGAGTTGCTGTCTGTGCAGTCACACAGAAGGGCTTCATACTTGGCTTAATGCTCTATTGTTGCCATCTTGAAATTCTTAATAATTTTTTTAAATAAGGGAACCATTTTCATTTTGGGCACCACAAATTCTGTGGCTAGTCCTGACTGTGAATATTACAGTGATGTTTGTGGTAAGAACTTTTTGCATTAACAATATTACTCTGCCAGAAAAGTGAGAGTAAATGTTAATCAAAGAACGTCTGGTCATATTTCTTAATTCTCAAATTTTTAAGCCTGCAGTGCAAATCATATTTATACCACCATTGCTGTGATGTTTCAAACATAAATATGAATATGAGTCTAGACAATCATGCATTATGAAAGGTCCCAATCAGAGGGCACAAGCCTAATTCACTATTTCAAAAAGTATTATGAACAAAATTGCTGCTCATGAGAAGACTGTCAATCAGGTCAAGTTTATTCTAGAATCTTCCACATTCCCTTTCTGTCTAGCTTATTCTCTTGCACTTTCCATCATGAACTCAGTCTCTCACAATTGAAAACTATTTTCATGACAAAGTCTCATATGTCGTTTTCACCTTACAACAAATTTTCTCCAATCAGTAGCTAATTCTGAAATATTTTTATTTTGTAAATTCACTTCTAGTTTGGGAATGCAACATCTTCTCAGTTAAGAAATTATAAACATCAGATTTGAAAATGATAGAGACTTCCTTGAGGTCTCTGAAATTTTGCTAACGGGAAAGGCCTAGACCTGCTTAAATATTATGTTTATAAAGTAGTTGAACTTTTTCAAAGGGATATTTGCCCTGATTATTTTACTTTAAAAATTTTATAAGCTATAAGAGAAAGCTGAAATCATGTTATTAACATAGTTTGAGAATAGAAATTTTTTTCTGATTTGCATACGTCTGGATTTTTTTTGAAAGTTTTGTTTATTTTCTTTTGTTTGTTTTTATAAACAACGAGTATTACAAAATTTTAGACTGATACAGACAATTGAGTTATAAATCTCTGTTTTTACTGGATCGCTTTACCTAATTCATAAAGACTTACTCTACTCCACTCACAGGTACCTCTAAACAAAGAAGAAAACATCTAAATTTATGGTATATCTGCTGGCATAATGTCACCATCTGATCAAATTTTGACTAGAAAAAAATTCTATATTTGTGCTAAAATAATAAACCACCAATAAATGCCTAAATGCGTGAGATTGCACTTTTCTCAGTAGTCCATTCTGGTATATGGAACACACGGAGGATGCTCCAGCTGTCCTCTGCTGTTCCAATAGCTCAGGGTCACCCAGACGTTGATCCTGGTTCATGACAGGTAGAGTTTGTCTAAGATGGAACCAAAGGCATTTTTTATTTCTGTATATTTTTGTCTTAGCTAAATTTATATATTATATTTAAATAGCTATTTGAGAAAAATATTTGTGATATTAGAAATCAAAACACTAAATGTTTTTACATCTAGCACCTCTTGTCTGGCTCTCCTTTTTTTTTCAATCTCTTCAGAGCAACTTAATCTTTCTTTTTAATGTGCCTGTGCTCTAATAGAAATATCATTTACACATATCAAGGGTCTGTTTTCTAAAAGAAAAAAATCCTGTCTTTTTCTTTCATAAGGATTGCAACATATTAGTCCTGACGAGTTAAATAAAATATTTTCTTCCTAATTTTCATGTCACCATATGCATGTCAGTTTAATTTTTAATCTCAATTATTTATTCTAGTCTTCCATTGACTTCAGTGGGAAATGTATGTAAAATGTATTTGAAGAGGAAATTGTACCAGAGGTAGATAAACATTTCAGAGATAAAGGTACAATTGAAATGTTCTGTGAAATCTATGTTTTCACTATTCAATTGATGTTAAGTGTACATCAAGGTTATACAATGATTTTTCTTAGTGTCTTAGATACTTAATTGTGTAAGTAGAGATTACATTCATCTCCTTTTCTGCAGAGAAATGTCTGGATGTGGAAAGCATTTGGGTCAGATATTGTTATTGCTTCCACATATCACTAGATGGCAGCAGGAGCATCTAAAATAGCTGAGTACCCCACACTAGTGTCCTGAAATCTTCCTTTAGTTCAGCATTTCCTTACACTGTAGAACATTCCATTTCTGACAGCATTTCCTTAAATTATAGAATATTCTATTCTGAAAGAAAGGCCATTTAAACAAATGTTTTCCTTTCGATGTTAAAAAATATCACAGAATTCCATTGGAAACTACATTTTTTACCCACTTAAGCATTGCTATTTCTTTTAAAACTGGTTTTCTTTCTCTGCTTATGAACCATTTATGATGATTACTCTACTTAGTAGCATTTCACCAAACTACTAAAGCTGCATTTATAGTCCCTTAAAAGCTTATTTTTCAGAATGCATAAATGTCTGCAAGAAAATTAGAAATAGCAGCAGATGGAAGGTAAAGTGTCTTATCTAAAGCCAGTTAAACAAGCCAAGAGTCACGCTGAACCTGACTTTTCAGACTACACAATCGAGAATCATTAAATTATAGTTTTTAGGACTCTAAAACATTGCACAAAGCTGTGAAGTGGGTTGGCAAATTATGGCCTCAAACAGAGTGAAATCCTTCATCTGCTGATGCTGAGAAACACTTTCTGATTTCCAGACTGCTGACCCTCCATTCAATAGTTGAAGTTTGTTGGTCTATAATTTCCACTAATATACAGGACAGACTTTTTTTCTGCTCTTTTATTTTTCAGTTTTACAGAAAAAGTGAACATGAAGGACTAGATGTTCACAGGGCTGGAGTGAGCTCTCAGTCAGTGCAGGTAAGAGGGTAGACCTAGAAGTGGAGACAGGAGAGAGGAGCACAGAGACAGACCCGCACAGTGCCGCCTAGAAGGATGTTCAAGACAATAGAACTGACATGATCATTTGAAAGCAGCAATTGGACCAGATGACCTCTCACTGTTGCTTCTAGGGGATTGGGCAACGCCTTAAAGCCAAATGCTTTGGACATAATGTATTTTTATTCATTAACTCCTATTGATGTTTTGCACAGAGCTGTCCTGGAAAGAGAAAGTTTCTGATCAAATAAGTCAAATAATTAAAATCTTATTTTGTTTTCAATCGAAGATTTTTATTTTGATTCAATTGCTCATTTATCGCTATATTTACTTAATAATCTGAATGCTGGTTTGTGTGAATATACAAAGCAGTGAAAACTATTTTTAAAAAACTATTTTTAAAAACTATTTTTAAAAAATTATAATATTTAATAGGTCTCAGAAATATACATCATATAGGTAGAAGACAAAGATGTGTTTGGCCTAAGGAGTGAGTTCTTAATTCGTAGATTATTTACTGATTTCCAAAGAATTAGCTACGAAGGCATATCAAATATTGAGAAAGCATGATACTATCAGGTACCAGGTGTGTGATCCTAAGTGGGATATTAACACCTGTAAGCCTCAGCTGCTTTGTCTCTGTAATGGGGATAATACCTACCTTACATAGGTCGTTAAAAGGATTAAGTGAATTTAGATGTCTAGCCCAGGCCTACATCTATTGGATGCTCAGCCAATATAATTTTCTCTCTTCTAACTCCCCTACTTAGAGTGACAAGGTGTAATTTAAAATGAGCAAGCATCGACCAAGTCAATAGTATTTTAAAATAATATAATAGTCTTTATTTTAATCATGGATAGATTAAACCAAGTCAATAGTATTTTAAAATAATATAATAGTCTTTATTTTAATCATGGATAGATTAACTATAACTAAGTAATGTAAATGTCTTTAAAAACTTATAATTGCCTGCTTTCCGATTGCCTACTTTCTCTAATGTAGAAATTATGCAAACAAAACATATAAGTATCTCTCATAGTCTTATCTGACAGTTCCATAAACTGATAGTTTTTGCCTCCATTTCTTTTACTTGTCTGGAAAGTGAAAGAAAAGGAAATGCAACCGTCACTGGCATCCACTTCCCCATGCCACATCACTGATTCCCTTGAGAACTGTACAAGACAAAATGAAGCAGACAGTTAAGGAGATGATTTCACTTATGCCATCACAATAAATAGGGCCTCTCCACTCTACTTACTGCGATAGTATGAATGGATCATCTCCTTGAGGAGATGAGAGCGTCTTGGAAGGGTGGTTTTGCCCTAGACTTTCACAGGGAGGAGCAGACAAGTTACAGGAAAAGGGATTTACAGCTGAAATTGATGTGTAATCAATGAAACATGCAATCATTAGCTGAACAGGAAATGTCTGTCTGTGTGACTAGCTAGTTTCAGGAGGACAAACAGTTGTAAGCTTAACTAATCAGTCATCAAACAAGGAACAGGAAATTGACTAAAAAGGAGAGGGAAAGGATTTGTGTTTGGCTTTCTCAGCAGTTTCAGATGAAAGACAAATTGGTTTTGGTCACAGGTAAACACAGGAGTCACCTGTGAGTCATGGAAATTATGAGAAAGAATGGACAGTTATTCTTATCTAAATCATTTGAGGGAGGGTGGGTCTTTCCATTAAGCTGTTTTTCAGGACACAAAAAGGTGAGAGATTTCAAAAAGCAAAAAGTTGGAGAGATTTCTCAATCATCACAATTTTCTGGAAGGATAAGGCTCAGGTAAAATTCAGCATTGTGAGTAACCCTCTCACTTTTAGTTCAAGACAAATGAATATCGTTCATTGCTCAGAGGTAACCATAAATCTCCTGAGTGAAGTGAACCAGAGTCTAAGAAATATCTTTGGGAGGACTCTTGTTGGATTACTGCCTATGAAATTAATTGAATCATCTATTGAGAGGTAACGTGTAAGGTCAGTTGTTTAGAGTTCTGGAGATCAGGCATCTGAAAAGAGGGATACCTTAAATGAAAAATAGAAATATTAATATAAAAGCCTAGATTGAAGCAAAGAGCCAGGAGTTAAGTCCTGAGAATCTTTGGTCCAGTGGATTCCAAGAGTCGGTGGATGAAAATGTTTTGATTATGCAGCACTGCTCATAGACGTTAAGATGTCAGTGCTCTCTAATGCTGTCTAGTCTTGGTAGATGAACAAGCATTTCTGGGCCACCAAAGGAGTCATTCCCAAACCTTTCACTGGACTTCCTTAGTGGCCCAGACAGCAACTTGTCCAGGGAGAAATCTGGCCCATGCATAGTCTGCTGTAGTGATGAGTCCCTCATGTTGGATATCAAGTCATCAGACTTGAGCTCATAGTACTTCTTCAGGTTCTGGGAGGAAAGACCATCAACAAAGTAATCTGGAGTTTCCTTAAGAATTCATGCAGTCAAGTGTTTGCTAGCAGTGAAGCAAAGTCAAAAGGGAGGAAGAAAATTTGGCAACATCAGTTGGTGGGTTATAGCCAGATAGTGAAGGAAAAAGGACTGAAAATTTGGTAAAGGTTGACACCTTGTGCAAGATAACAACACTCAGTCCAGTTACAAATAGGTAACAAAACTATTTTTTCACAGTGGAGATGAAAGTTAATTAAATCTCAACCAAGCAAGACAGTTTGTGTATCCTTCAGTTACCTGCTATTTATAAAGAGATATAAAATAGTTTAAGATAATAAACATACTGTTGCATCATGATTCTTATTCATCTTAAAGGCTTCACTTTGAAATATCCATCTAAACTGAACTTCAAATTCTCACTTAATATCAGACCTTGACTTTGCCTTTTGAGACACAGCCAAAGCGCTGTCAAAGTGGTGTTTTCTCTTCCTTGCCACAATAAGCAGTACACTCAGCTTTGTCTCGTCCACAGATCATGTTAGTAATACATTTATTATTATAGTTAGAAATATATTTCTTTATTATTATTTTATTATAAATATATTGACAATTGAATACAAAATTCTGTTAGGTTGGGGAGCAGGGTGGCTTTTGGGTACCAACAATGAAAGGAGCCCTAAATATGAGACTGGGTCAGTTGTTCAACTGAAACTTTTTCCAGATCTTGAGTCTTACTTAGTCTTGAATTAACAAATTTGAGTCTAGTGCCAGCCTGAGAAACAGATAAGGTTTAGTATTTGTATATCAAATAAAACTTACTGAAGTCTTTAAAGAGTTCATTCATTTTAAATTTGTTTTATGCAATGTTATCCTCTATTAAACATGCTTTGACAACCTTTTCTATCATGGTTATGAAAAAGAAATCTCTAATCTGAAACTGATCACAGTGTCCAAACAAAAAAATTCTGATTTTAAGTTTAGTAGCCATTTACATTGCATTTAATTATGTTTAAAATCAACATAATACTTCGCTGAAGTTAGTTATTATCATCACTACAAAAATTTGGGAAAGTAGTCTGAATATTTTTTGAAATATTGAGGAATATTTTAAAAAATATTTTCTAATTTTTTGAGGTTATAGGAGTCTTTAAAATTAGAATATGTAAGTATAAATACTCTCCAATTTCTGCATCTTATGATTTCTTTAATTAAGGTTTTTATTCCAAATTTTGATTGAAAGTAGTTTAGGTAAAACTTAAAAATGAATGTCTATTTGTCACGTGAACAGACCTGTGCAAATATATGCTGACAGACAAGAGCACAGATGAAATTTTAGCATATGGTCATTGGATTTCTTGGTACAGTGCTTCCTCATTTTCTGGGTTTCTTTGAGTTCCTGTATATAAAATGATAACTATATATACATTGTAATTAGTTAATTTCCACTCAGTTCAGAGCCAATTTCTTCACAGCTTACATACTCTTTTATTAGCTTAATCTAATAGCTTTAGTTGAAATAGCTTTTGCATCAAAAACATATGTGACACAGGAAAGAAAAGGTGATTTTTAAAAAGATGAAGAAAAGTGGAAAAAAGATGATAAAAAAGATAATAAATTAGAGATACCAGCAAGTGGTTTTTAAACCAAGATATTTTCCAAAAGTATCATAAGAACTGAAATTGGTTCTTCCTTGGTATAATCACAAACTAGAAAAGTCTTTAGCCATTAAATTGTCCCTGATGTTCCCAATGTCTTATCAACCTTGAAAAACAAACAAACAAAAACAACTAAATAAAACTAATAATACAAGTACAGTTGGAGGTGTGTGGAAATCAATAAATACATTCAGAAATTAAAATGTTTTCTGTGATGTTTATACATCTAAAAAACAGGAATGTGCTATGAAAAGATAATTCCCCTCCTCTGCTTCAGGCTTTAATTTGTGTAATTGTGATTGTATTTTGACAGACAGGTAACAATTTACATTGACTTTGAAGTTATCAGTGAGGTACAATTGTGATTAAACTAATGGAAAGCACACAAGTAACACTTACGAGACTTATCTAACCATTATGCTTATAAATGTCAGAATGAGTTATTCTTTATAATTTCATAGGTGCAATCGATACCACTAAAGGAAGTTAAACAAATTTTATTGGTAGTTGTTTTAAAACACCCTTAGAAGGTTCTTGAGATTAAAACTGGCAATCTCTCTGCAGATTAATCATTGGAACATCATTCAAGAAGATTATTTTACTATGGCACCCTTGCTTACTTCATCTTCGCTGGGAAGTATATTTTGCTTCTTTCTAATTCTTTTATTTACCTCTTTTATTTACATGCACATAATGCATAGCTATATGTGTATATGTAGACTTCCATTCAGAAAATACATTTTTAGGATCTCCTTTGCTGCTGACACTGTGTTGGGTGCCAGAGATTCAGAGTTAATGATCGAGATCTGTTCCTGCCCTCGTGGAGCTTCGGGTCTAGAGGACAAAGTTACAATACAAGGTAATAAAACGGAGAAAGCTCCATGTGATTTGAGAGCCTCCAGGAGGGGCAACAAACAGCTTTGAGAATGGAGAAAAGAGAAGTAAGAAAGGATTCCATGAAAAAGTAGCAATTAAGGTAATAAATAAATAAATAAATAAATAGGAATAAGGCACATAGAGGTGGGAAGAGAGGACAGTCACCAGCAGAGATTTTCATGTGCCCTATATATTCATAGGTCATGACTGAAATTGATCAGTACCAGTTTGTGAGCACTTTCAGATCACGAAATCTGCCTTATTTATATATGTAACTTGGCTGCCTAGTTCAACGGTCGGCATTTAATAGGTGCACCATAAATGTTCAATTAAAGAAATGAAGGGAGAGATGCAGAGAGTTAGGACAAGCTAACAGGAAACCATGAGAGCAGGAATGAGTAAAAAGCAACAGGTTAAAAAAAAGTGAGAAAAATGTACAAAAGTCTCTGAGCAAGAAGTTTAAGATAAGTGGGAATGAAATGATAAACAAGTGAAGGAAGAACAAAATACAAAGCAACAGGAAATAAGATTTGAAGATCCATGCCAAGTCAAACTCAGGAAAAACACAAACACAAAAGAAAGACATACTAACTTGGCTAACTTATCAAGGCACTAAAGTCCTTTGACTAGAAAAAAAAGTAACTTTTTATTGTGACAGGAAACAAGAGTTTTTATAATATTATCAAATCAAATGTTTGTCTGATAAATAGATGTTGATAATGTTCAAAACTATTGTCCTACTTTTTATCTTTCAAAAAAGATTTTTTACTAACATATATTTATGCCATCTGTTTAACCACAAGTAAACAGTTAAATTATTTTGTTTATAACCTCAAACCCAAAAGCTTGTTCAGAACAGAAATATGAACCAGAAATAAATTACATAGTAAATCAAACCCTCATTTTGAGGCCGGGACACTATGCAAAGTGGCTTACAATTTGTTCTTTGCAGTGTAAATGAAAACCCCAAGATATTGGCAGGAGAAGAAACCTTTTTTTTTTTTCTTTCTAAATTATGTTCTTGTATACATGAGAAACAGACTTGAAAAATAGAAATTTCCTCATTTTCTAAAAATTTGAAAGAAAAATGACCCTTGAGAAAGTGGTGATTTATAAATACAAAAGTGTATTAAGAGAAACTCGAATTAAAATTACACTGAGATATGACTTCTCATCCATCAGGTAAGCAAAAATCCCAAAGTTCGAAAACCCATTCTATTGGACATTTGTATGTCTTCTTGGGAGAATTACCTGTTCAAGTCTTCTGCCCATTTTTAAACTAAATTGATTGTTTTTTATTGTTGTTAAGTTGTATGGGTTCTTTATATATTTTAGATATTAATTCCTTATTAGGGTAGCAAACACATAATGTCATATATAGATTATATATTATAGAATTGTACACTTGAAATCTATATAATTTTATTAATCAATGTCATTCCAATAAATTTAATTTTCTAAAAGCAAAAAATGAGATTGAATGAAAAAAAAGAAAACTCATTTTGTTGGTGAAGCTATAGGGGAACAATACTTCTAATTTAGAGCAAGTGAAACTGCAAAATGTCACAAACTTGTGACATATGGAGAGAAATTTTACAATATCTTTAAAATGTACATATGCATTTACCTTTTAACCCAACAATTCCACTTGCAAAAAACTACTGCAAAGATACTCTGGAAAAATATGAACATATATATACTTATAATATAAAATATGAATATATATAATATATATAATCCATTGTCATTCTACTATTATAGTTAAAGTATGGAAATAACCCAAATGTCTGATCAAAGAACTGGTTGAATAAACTGTGATGCATCTATACAAAGAGTATTATGTTTCTATAGTAATAATAATAATAATATGTAAAAAGTAGGATTTTCTATATAGTTCAGTTTTGCTAAGATATGTTGAATTAAAATAGTAAAATAAAGAAAAAGAATGCATAATATGCTACTCTTTAGCTTACAAGGGGGATATGAGAATATTTCTACATTTTCTTGTATTTAAGATAGTGGAAAGATAATCTACATATATATTTATTTAATTATCTATAAGAAAATAAAGGAAATAGGGTGGATATTGATTTAATTATAAGAAAATAAAGGATATAAGATGGAAAAGATAGTGATAGAATCTACTTTTCTTAGCATATACAATATTTTGTAGATTTAACTTTGAAACCATGTAAATATTTTACTTAATTATTAAACATTTTTTTAATCTCTAAATATTTAAAGCAAAGTGAAACAAATGAAAATGAACCTGTTGGTGGCATCACCACGCCAAATAACTTTAAAATACAATAATTTAACGGTACATTTCTAGTGGTAGGTGCTATAAGAATAGAAAAGGTCTGCAAAAGAATATTAAACTTTGCTTAAGGAACATCCTATTGGCACAGTAGCACTCGACACTAGTGTGTGTATTGTGGAATAAAGTAAATGATTAACAGGGATTTTCACCATAATAGAAAGGAGATATATATACAAGATCACGAAAGTCAAGTAAAAAAATCTCTAGTCTTAATTTTTTTGGAAGTATCGAGTCAATATAAACCATAACGTATTTTAATAGAAAGGTTAATGAGCTTAAAATCAAGTAGAGAAACTATACAAACTGAAACAGAGGCGGAAAAAAGACTAAAAATATAAACAGAGCCTAGATGACCTCTGGGAAAATATAAAGCAATCTAACATCAAACATACGTCTAATTGAAGTCTGAGGAAGAAAAGAGAGAATACAGCAGGGAAAAAATTTTAAATAAATAGAGGCACTCACTCACCCCAATTTAATTTTTTTAAATGCAACCAGTAGTTGAAAAGCTTGTCAGTCCCCAAGCCAAGGTAACCACATCTAGGCCCATCACAGTCAAACTGTTGAGCTCCAAAGATAAAGAGAAAATCTTAACAGCAGAGAAAAAATACGCTACATTTGTGAGACAATAAAAATAATCATAGACTTTTCATCAGTAGTAACGTAGGCTAGAGGGTAAGGAAATCATATCTTTAAAGTGTTCTAAGAAGAAAGAAGGCATGTCAAAGAAAATATCCTTTAAAAATGAGGGCAAATGAAGATGTGTACAGATAAAGAAAAAAAAAAGCTGAGAGAACTTACTACTAACAGGTAGTTAAGAGAAGTCCTTTAAGTTAAAAAAACATAATTCCAGATAGAAACATGGATCTAAATGAAGAAATGAAAGGCACAGGAAATGGAAAATATACAGATAAGTATAACAGATTTTTTTTCCTCACATTGTGATTATGTTTTAAAAGACAACTGACTGTTTAAAGCAAGAATAATAACTATATAATTTGAAGGTTTAAGATATTCAAAAATAAAATGTATAATAACAATAGAAAAAAGGGAGAAAATGGAAACATACTGGTGGAGAATTTTATGTTATAGATGAAGTGGTGCAATGTTAATTCAGGAGGAACTATAATAAATTAAAGGTGTCCATTATAATCCCTAGTGAAACCATTTCTTAGAAAAAGAGCTTTAGCTAAAATGTCAATGGAGGAGATAATAATAGACTACTAAAAATAAATACTACATAATTCAAGTCAAGAAAAGAGACAAATATAAAAGCAAACACCAAATAACAGACAAACCCAAATATATTAATAATTATATTATATTAAATATAAATGAAATAAAACTCCATTAAAATATAGAGATTGTCATATTGGATAAAAAAACTAAACTATATATTTATGAGATAAACTTTAAATATGAAAAATAAACAAATCCATTATTATGGTTAGATACTTCAACCCACCTCTCTCAATAACTGATATAGCGACAAACAAATCAATATAGATACAGAAAATTTGAACACTATCAATCACCTGGACCTAATTGATATTTATAGAAAACTATAACTTAGATTAGCAGAATATACATGTTTTTAAGTGCTTGCAGAAAAAAAGTATGTATTAAGTGCTTATATTGATAAAGGAGATAAGTCATACTCAATTATGTACACTTCCTCCTAACAAAAATAGAAAAAGAAAATATTAAATCCAAAGTAAGCGTAAGTAACTAATAAAGTTAGAAATATAAATCTATGAACTAGAAAACAAGAATAATAGAAAATCAATAACACCAAAAGCTGTTTTTTTGAAATGTTTATATAATTGACAAAGCTCTGGTCAAACTGAACAAATAGAGAGGAAGAAGAAGGAAGAGAGGAAAAGGAAGAGGATGAAATAAGAAAATAGGAAGAGAAAGGGAGGGACAGGAGGGAGAGAGAGAGAAAGAATAAATTAACAATATCAGGAAGAAAGGAGGGAGCTTTGCTACAAATCCTACAGAAATTTTGAAAAATTAAGTGAGATATAACAAATATCTTTGTGCTAGTAAATTTTATAACTTAGATGAAATAATAAATTCTTTAAAAACATTTTTTTCTTTTAAAGAAATAAATTAAAAATTATGAGCCTCCCTCCAGAGAAAACTCCAAGTCCAGATGGCTTCAAACATTTAGGAAGAAAAAATATCAAGTTTACAGAGGATCAAACAAAATAAAGGAAAAGCTTTTCAAGTTATATTATGGCACATAAAGCATAATCTTAATATTAAAACTTTATGAGAACATCACACACACCTCCTAAAAAAATTTAGAGACCAATGTTACTCATAAACACAGACATAAAAATATTTTAAAAATATATTTCTAAGTTAAATTCACTTATTTATAAAAAAAATAATACACTGTGACTAGGGTTTATTCTAGTAATATAAAATTGGCTTGATATTTACACATTAATAAGTTAAAGAAAAAAATCATATAATTGTTTCAACAGTTATTTAAAAAGTATTTGACAAATTTCACTATCAATTTATGATTTTTTAAAAACTCCCAGCAAACTACTATAGAGAGATTTTTTTCTGTCTATTCAAAGCCACCTTCAAATAAACAAATCCCCAAAACTATGAAAAATGTTCACACCTAACTATGAAAGGATAAACACTTCACCTCTAAGGTTGGAAACAAGGAAAGGATGGTCACTGCCACCACCTGTTTCCAGCAGTACACTGGAGATGCTCTTCATGGTGGGGGTGCAAGTGTTTTCTCCCCCTGCAGTACTGTAGTGCATCCAGCCGTCTGCCCCAGGTAGATCTCCGTCTGCTGAAACTTTGGCCAGTGTTAGTTTAGAACATTTATACCTAGCCCAACACTGTGAAATAAGACTTCAGGGAAATGCATGTACTGTAATACTTCTCTGTTTTTAAGTTATCCCCAATAAAGCCTTTATTATCTACACTGTATAGTGCTAATAGTATATGTCTGTGATTTCTTTGCATGGGTATTAAATACATCTTAGAATTTACCCATTTGGGTTTTATCTGTATGTGTTCTAAATGATGATTGTGGAAAGTTATCACCTGATTATTTTTAGTAATAGCAAAATCTTAAAACAATCCAATTATCCCATAATAGAGTAGTGGTAAAATAAATCATGTTCACCCAGAAAATAAAGTGCTAAACAGTTATTTTAGAAAATGAAGAAACTCACTATACAGTAACATGTAATGATCTCCATGATACATTAAATGAAAGGATAATGCAAAGAAAATTTATATGATAAAAGAAGATGATGATGATGATGATAGATAGATAGATAGATAGATAGATAGATAGAGATATGCATTTACTTGTATATGTATAACATACCTCTGTGAGGATACATAGAATATGTTTAATATTAGTTAATTCTAGAGAAGGGAGTTTGTTAGCAAGGTAACAAGAATAAAAGGGAGATTTCTTCCTTTTGAATGTCGAACCATCTTAATGTATTAATTAATCCAAAAGTAAATCAGATTTAAATTTAAAAACAAAGAAAAAACTCACTTCTTTGAATCATAGTAATATGTACTTCTAGACCTATCACAAAAGGTGTCTCCTGCAACAGTCTTGCGTAGGACAGGTTGAGATATGATAGTAAGGTTAGAATACAGACAAGGAAATAGAATAGTGCAGAGAAATATCATTATGATGAATGTTATCTGCCAAGTTTTTCACACTGTGGAGACAATCCTCAGTGTATGTGTGCCAAAGCTAAAATCTTTTATGTGAGCTGTGCCAAATAGGCATGTAGGATTCCCCTTCAACCCTTACCTTTTTCTCCACTGAACAACAATCTCATCCTCCAGCTCAGTACTATTGCATGTAAACACAGCTGTCTCTCACTCCTCCCCGACCTGAGCTCATTTTATCTAATACTTTAAAATCCCACTTCATGCAATCAAAGCGAGGAAAGAAGGTATAGTAGGATTTGAAAGGATATGAATAATAGAAGAGAAAGGAGGAAGAGAGTTTCTGTGATCAAATTTGGGAGTTAATCACCAAATTATAATATGATTTATGTGAGAAACTTCATTTTTATTTCTAATACAACCAACATATATAAAAAACAATTTGCTTGGTGATGTTTTGTTTTGTTTTTCTATTTGACACCACAAACAAAGACAACAAAAAAAGAATAAAGTGAGACTACATCAAACTAAAATGCTTCTTACAGCAAAGGAATCCATCAACAAAATAAGACGACTTATGGAATAGGAGAAAATATTTGTAAACCACATTTCTGATAAGAGATTAATATCTAAAATGTATAAGAAACACATACAACTCAAACGCACTATGGAAAATAGTGTAAAGATTCCTCATGAAACTAAAACTATAACTACCATATGATCCAGCCATCCCACTTCTAGGTATCTATTCAAAGGAGGAAATCACTGTCTCAAGAAATATCTGTGCTCCCATATTTGCAAAAGCATTATTCACAATAGCCAAGATATGTAAACAAAGGGTCTATCAACAGATGAATAGATAATGAAAATATGATACACACACACACACACACACACACACGTGAATATTATTCAACCTTAAAGAAGAAAATTCCACCATTTGTGACAACATGAATGAAACTGGAAGGCATTATGCTAAGTTAAATAAGCCAGACAGAGAATAAATACTGTTTGGTATCAGTTATATAAGGAATCATGAAAGAGAGAGAAAAAGAGGAAGGGAGGAAGGGAGAAAGGAAGGGAGGGAGGGAGGAAGGAAGGAAGGAAGGAAGGAAGGAAGGAAGGAAGGAAGGAAGGAAGGAAGGAAGGAAGGAAGAGTGAGAAAGAGCGGGGAAGAAGAAAGCAAGAAGAATGAAAGAGTAGAGTTGTGCTTATATGCGGCTGAAAGTGGGGATAGGGATGGGGAGAGGTTGGTACAAGGGTACAAAGTTTTAGTTGTAAAATGAATAAGTTATGAGGATCTAATGTTTAGTATGGTGACTATAGTTGATAATATTGTATAACAAATTTTCTAAGAGCATGTATCTTAAGCATTCTCATATACACGCACAGAGTAACTATGTGAGATGACGAATATGTTAATTTGATTACAGAAATTCTTTCACAATGTGTACATATATTAAATTACCATGTTGTACACTTTGATTATATTATAACTTTATTTGTCAATTATATCTCAATAAAACTGGGGTGGAGCAAAACTTTGAAAGATAATCTGTTTGTAAAGTTAGAGAACTTCTACGTTTATATTCTCATATGGAGACATAAAGAGTGAAGGTCACAACAGCAAATAAAAATTAGGTCTGATATTTAGACTCAGTTAGTAAGGAAGCATTTTTTAAAAAACAAATGTTGTACTGAACCTTATTTATATGTAGATGATACCAGTCAGTTTGTGGAGCTTGTGGCAAAAGTTATATTAGCACAGACTTCAAGGGACAGCAGACAATTCTGAGGAGATTCAAGTTGGCAATTCTAAGTTTTTCCTCATATATCTCTGACACAAAAATATGTGAAACAGATGGTACTGCTTGGCTATTTATAGTTTTTGTTGAAACTTGTTAAAGACAGTTTGGATCATGATATAACAAACCTTATCACCCCCTTCACTGAAACATACCACAGGGTTTTTCTTAGAAAGTGTTAGAAAAGCAGCTGACAATAGCAATGTTTCTTCTTTCTACAGATGCAAAAACTAAAATCACCAATGGGCTTCTGTATGCAAGCAAATATACATAGAAAATCATGTACAAAATTGGGAGACAGCCATGGCTTTGGAATGTGCAGGTATACCTTGGGTCTATGACATATGATAGATGATAGATAGATAATAAATAATAGAAAGATGATAGATAGATAGATAGATAGATAGATAGATAGATGATAGATAGATATAGATAGATGATGATGATGATGATGATGATGATGATGATGACAATGATGATGATATCAATAGATAGATAAAAAGAGAGGTGGATGAACAGACATATATTCTATTTCGATGTATCTTTTTCTTTGAATGAGTCATAGCTATTGATGTATTTGAACTTTTGAGATAAGACGTATTCATTTAGAAAAGAAGAGCTAGTGACAAATTAATGCAAGTTGATAGAAGAGAAAAAAAAGCACACAAGAATTCCCTAGTACAGATAATTGCTATTATTTCACCTTTCCTCTCTTCTCCCTACTTCCCTCCTTTTGTCCTTCTTTCATCTCTCCAACCACTCCTCAACTTCCTTCTTTCCTTTCTGTTTTATTCTTCAAATGCTTTGGGGTTCTGTATATGACATATACGCAACAATGGAAAGCATGTACGTGGAAGCATCTGATAATTAGGTGGGTGTTGAGGGAATGTTATCATATTTTTTCAGAATCCTAACCCATGGAAGTGATAAACACTCTTCACCTTACATCTTCCATCTTCACCTTTCCCATGCATGTTTAATTAGAATTCTTTTTTCCTGAAAATGTGAATTTTTAAAATCCTTACATCCATTTATGTGCACTTGTGTTATAGGAAACACCATTAACTATGTGACCTGTGATCACTGTGGCAGAAACCACAATGATCTGTCTCCCAAAATATGCTTCCTTTCTTTGTGGCCACACAGCCAACCTTGCAGTTAGTTAAATATGCCTTTTGACTATGTTCTCTCTAATGATACGGGGCACTTCCAACCATAAAACATGTCCCATTGGGCTACTCCAAGCACTTTTCTTCTTTTAGATCACTGAGAGAGTAATCATTAGGCTGATCTTGAAATCAATATTTTTAGGATGACATAGCTACCATTAGTCTGGGTTTTAAATGATTGCGTGGAAGAAAAATAAAAAGTCCTACTGAACTAAACTTTCCAGGACTAAATGAGAAATAAAAGGTATTTAAGCATTGATATTTTGTGGTCTATTTGTTACAGTGGCCTATCCTAATTAATATATTAAATGAATCTCAGTATCCATATTTGTAAAATGAAAGAGTTAGACTAGATTACGTCTAAGATTACTTTTTACGATAACATACAATGATCTTTAACTTTACGTTAGTAAAGCATTCTATAAATATTAATTTGTTTTCAACCAGTAGAAAGGTACTTATTACATAGAATACTTAAAATTCAGACATTAGAAAAAAGTGGATAAATATACATAATAATACTATAAAAAGAATCAATGAACCTAAGAGACTAAAAGAAAAAGGTTGAGGTGGGAGAGAAGACAAGGGAGAAAGAGACTACACAGTGTCTAGAATAACCAAAATTCTATTTGGCTTGAAGTCTGAAGTCTCTGCTCTCAAAGCAACGAAACCTTGTGCCTACAAAGAACAAGGGAGTGTAGCCTGATAGCGTGACTGAGGATAGAAGCTAGGTTAAACCAAGGGGGAGGGGGCGGTAACTTGAGGAAAGTCAGACAAGAAAAGCCCATGTTCAGGACTGAAATTAGAAACCCAGTTAGAACCACTGGAACCTAAGAACAACCACTCTGAGTCAGACCAGGGGATCCAGTAGCCCACTTTTCTTTTGCCATCATTGACCTCAGACATGTGCATTCTTTGCCTTTTCTGGTTTTATTACACTCTTTTAAATGCGCAGCAACAAAATGTGCCAAAAAAAAAAAAAATAGAAACCAAATCCCATGAGAACATAAACAGTGGTTTTATAAAGATGAAATAATGGTTCCAGTTTGTTTGCAAAAGCATTGTTTTATCTCAAATGGTCTGAGAAATGGTGAGAGTTGGGATGTTAGCCAAGTGCAGACAATGAACAGTGATGACAGAAACTATCAGAGAAGAAGTTAAAGGCAGAGGATCTTCCAAGGAATCAGACAAAGGACCAAGGCCTAGAACCAACCATTTGAGATGCAATAATAAAACAACTTTTTTTTGTTACTATATGCTAGATATTATATTAAAGACTTTTCATGTACTATTTCATATCTTCCCTCAAAATAATTTTATCCTCATTTTACATATTTGAAAAGTGAACTACAGAATAGCTAGAGCAGTTGAGTGCAAGTTCCAATGCAGTCTGTCTTATTCCATATCTACTTGGATTAGCTACATTAGATTGGTAAGCAAAATAGATACTGAAGAGTAAAAATCACATAGCTTTGTGAGAATCACAAAAGTTCAGAGACTGAGTCTAAAAATAAACTTTCAAAGACAGGCTTCTTCCTTTTTTCTAGACTCAATCTGACTGTTCATCAGCAATTTCTAGACTGGAGTCATTGCCTTCCCCAGTCTCTTCTCCTTCCAGAGACCTTCCCCTTCTCACATGTCCCTTTCTACCACCCACCCAGCCCAAGACAAATAATACATTGATCTTTTAATAATAAATTGAATTTTCTTTCTCAACAATTTGAACTAAAGGCCAAAATCTGTCATTAGTTGGGAATGGATACTTGAGCTAAGAAACCTGTGGCATCTGGGCAGTCATAATGACAATAGCCAAGAGAAGCAACTCAAAGACACAGCCTGAAATACAGGAAGAATGGAGAAAAGGTGAATAAGAAGAAAAGATGAAAGAAAGAAAGAAAGAAAGAAAGAAAGAAAGAAAGAAAGAAAGAAAGAAAGAAAGAAAGAAAGAAAGAAAGAAAGAAAGAAAGAAAGAGAAAGGAAAGGAAAGGAAAGGAAAGGAAAGGAAAGGAAAGGAAAGGAAAGGAAAGGAAAGGAAAGGAAAGGAAAGGAAAGGAAAGAAGGAAGGAAGGAAGGAAGGAAGGAAGGAAGGAAGGAAGGAAGGAAGAATTTAATGGTCCCCGAGAGTCAGAATGTGCCCTCAAATCTTGACTTTCCTAGTCCCATCTGCAGTGTCCGAAACACTTGGCTTTGTCTTCCACCTTTGCATGTTCTGGGATTCCCCAGGTTCAAAATGTAATTGCTAAATAAATGGTGGTATATGCTCCATTCATTTCTTGGAAGCCTTAATAGTTTAAATTTTTTAATTCATCCCAAATTGATTTATATATTTAATATAATACCAATAAAAAGCTCAGGAGTAGTTCATTTGTTTGCTTGTTGTTTATGGAAATGGACAAGTTGGTTCTAAATGTTTATGAAATTCAAAGGCCTAGGATAGCTAAAATAAGAAGAATAAAACTGGAGGACTAATACTAGCAGATATTAGCACTTAATATAAAGTGATAGCTATTAAAAGAAGAATGGAATTGGTATGAAGAATAATAAATCAAGAGAACAGTAGGGACTCTAGAATACACTGACACATAAAATAGGCATTAATTTGTAATAAATGTTACAATATAGAGTTTCTATAGACTGTGTCCCCCTAAAATTTATATGTTGAAGCCCCAATGAAATGATATTTAGAGGTGGGGGCCTTCCAGAGGAAATTAGGACATGACGCAGGGCCCTCACGAATGAAATTAATGCTCTCCTGAAGGAGACCACAGGGAGCTCTCTTGCCATTTCCATCATGTGAGGACCCAGCAAGAAGACAGCCATCCATGGGAGTAGGAATTAGGAGCTCACCAGATACTTGAATCTACCAGCACCTTGACCTTGGACTTCCCAGCCTTCAGAACTGTAAGAAACACATTTCTGTTGTTTATAAGTTACCCAGTCTATGGCATTCTTTTATAGTAGCTCAAACAGATTAAGACGAGAGTAGAACCAAAAAAAAAAAGTAGTCTTTCAATAAATGTTGCTGGATTAATTGCACAGTAAGTATGCACAGAATTAAAAAAGAATCATGACCCTATCTCACACACCATAGCAAAACTCAGTTCCAAGTGTATTGTTTAAGTGTGAGAGATAAAACAAAAATCACCTAAGATTTACATCAGAAATATCCTCATAACTTGAGGTAGACAAAGACATCTCTAACAGGTCACAAAATGCACTTGCTTAATAGGAAATGAATAGAACACTTAAACAGGCTCTTTACAAAAGGGAAATATCCAAATAACTCAGAACATGACAAGGTGCTAAATATCATTATCTTCTAGAGAAAAGCAAATTAAATCACAATGAAATACTACTAAACAACAAACAGAAGGGCTAAAAATTAAACAACCCAACACAAACTGACAACCCCAAGTGCTGACTAGACTATGGAAAAACTAGGATTCTAATTTATTACTGAGGGAAGGGAAAATTTGGTCAGCCACTTTAATATAATATTTTGCAGTATCCACTAAAGTTATACATATACTTGATACAGCAAATATATATACATATGTACATGTATATATATTTATATGTATATGAGTCTATGTGTGTGTGTGTGTGTGTATACATATATATGTTAGTATTATGTTTGTGTGAGCCTTATGTGGAACAAAATGATTATTTTGCAACAGCTAGGGAAGATAAGTGCTTATGATGAAATTCCCACTTAACTGTTTCTTCTGCTCCGTGAAAGATGTTTTCTGATACAACTGGTGGTTTAGTGATTAAGAATAAAAGCCATGGAATCCCACTGCCTAGGTTCAAATCCCAGATCTACCAATAACCAGCTGAGTATGGTCTGCATCCACAAAGCAAGGATAATAGTATCACTTAGTATTGTATACAATTTATAGATTGTTTGAAGATTTAACTAGTAAATACATTTAAGACAATTCTTAGCACATATATATAACTATTGTTTTCATCTTCACTTGTTTCTGCAGTTTGACCACAAATATGTGGCATGTATTTCATTTCTATTTTACTAAGTACTAATCTTTTTCTCTTTAAAGCAATTGTTATCCATCGGTGAAAAAAAAAAATCAAAGTTCATGGCCTAGTTGGAGAAATGAATAAATACAATTTAAGGCTAATTAAGACCTTTGAATCAACAACACAACTCAAAAAACTAGAAAAACACATGAATTTCATTTGAAGATTCTTTTAAAGGTAATAAATGTTAAGAATTGTTATGCTTAACATGTCTGGCTTATAAAAGATAATGTTTGGGTGGTAGAAACTGTACATTCTCAGATGAATGAATGACCTCTGCTTAATTATTAACTGTGAAACCAAGTAGAATTTAAATCAATACATTTTTCAGGAAATTATAAGGCAGAAAATGAATCAATTCACTATTACACTCATCTGGAGGCCCAGTTATTTAGGGCTCATCATATGGAGACCATTCTATGTATTCCTAAATGTAGCAGCCTTACAGCTGTTGTCTAAGACTTCACCAAGACCAGGCTGCCGAGTTACCAAGAAAATATTTTTGTAGAATCATCAATATAAGAGAGAATAATAATATGCTCAGTATTTCCTTTGCCTAGAGTGTTTTTCTTCCGGATATCTGCATTTCTATGTTCAATATCACCTTACAGATAGGCTCTCAGGGGCTACACTATAAAAAATAGGATACCGCTCTGCTGCTCTGAACTCTATCCCATCTTTCAGCTTTACTTTTCTTTATAGCTCTTATAATCACTAGACATATTTTAAATTTATTTATGAATGTTGAGACTTTGTTTTGTTCACTGCCTAGTGCTTGGCAAATGCTGCTAAATAAATACCTGTTAAGTAAATGAATATATATATATATCAATGTTCCCTTTTGAAAGACGATCTTAATAACTGATGGAAAAAAATATGATTTTTCTGCAACCTTCCAAATATTTTGCTAAAACATTAAAAATTCTCTTACTGTCTATATAGGTACATCAAAAAATAGTTAAACTAATATTTTATTTAGTACACTGTAATTTAAAACATTAGAAACATTGAAAGTTAAAGTACTTTAATTCTTTGTAAAAAAATTATCAAGAATACTTTGAACAGTGCTTAATTTCTTGTTGTATAACTCATCATATGAAATGAATGCCTTTATTACACCTTGGTGAATACAGTCATACTCCTTTCTAGGTTTGGATCAACTAAACCACTGATTTCATCCTTTGTACTTTTAACATTGTGAAATACCTCTGAGAATTTCTTCAATGTGAAGTTTTTTCTGCTGGTGTTGCTTCTTCTGAGACCCCTTTATTTGTTCATTACAAGCCCTTTCCTCACGTCTACTGCTGGGGTCACCTTCAGTAACTTCCAGTTGCATATCTAGAACTGCAACAGTTTCAACATTTCCACGGTAGCTATTTTAGCTCCATTTACATTTGATTTGAATACTGCAGAGTTATCTGCACAGTAAAGTAAAAGTTTTGCCCTACTGCACAGGTATTACTCACTTTTACTTCCTACCATAATGCTTATATGTTTTTAACTGCATGTTTTATGATACATTTCTCCCAAAACTCAGCTAAAGTTACGTGATCTCCAGGTGTAGTATGAACAGCCTGTTCTTAAAAAAAGTCTTTAAAAGTAAAAACACCTCTTTGGCACATTGGCTGGATTATTGAAGTTGTGTTTGGTGGTAAAAAGCAAATCTTCACATTTTCCAGTCCCCAAGAGAAACAGAGTGACAACAGTAGTACTTTAAAAGTTAAACTACTTTGTCTGTATTATCGCTTCACTGCTGGAAAACCAGGAGGCAACACAACTACATAGTTTGCTTTCTGCGTATGAATCGAACAGATGTGCTGTGACCAATCGCTGACGATCTTTGAAAATGGTGATGTGAAGATCCCTGATTGTGATTGGCATCTGTTATTTGCAGAGTGATTTGTGAACTGATGAGCTAGCAGCAAAGTCTGTACTTTATGCAATTACTCAGTAAATACACTGTGGTAACTGAAATGTGAACTGTGTTGTTGAGAGACTGGTGTCATTTAACTAAGGTAACTGAAATTCAAGCATGTGAGAATCATGCAAAGCAAGAACTATATATATGAAAGCATCTGTTTTCAGAACCCAAAATTGTATTGTTCTGAGCTGACAGAGAGAAAAACAACTTAATGAAGTGTAGGTGCAGAAATAACTCTAGCCAAATGATCACAGTAAAAGAACTAGAAAGAAGGCAAAGAAGAAATGAAGGCAAAGGAGAACTTTACATCGTGTCTCAGAAAGGAACAGGAATTTGCTTAGACTGCATTTCTTAGATAACTCAGGGAATTTATGGACATAGGAACCAGAAAGGATAGAGTGAGTCATCTGGTCCCAGGATCAGGAGACAGCCTCAAAGAGCAGTTTTAGACTAAATCTGAAGGTTCTGCTTTATTTCTACTAGAACGGATTTTGTCTCTAAATGTTGCTTTCAGGTAAACATCCACCAGGCCTGGAGAGGAAAGCCAGGACAACTGCAAGCCCCAGTTCTCCTACCGCCCTGACGAGTAATCACCATGCCTGCCATGCCTTGATGCTATGAAATGGGAATCACAATGAGGTTGAGAGCAGAAGCAGGGCCCTGAGCAGCTGACAACTTTTTATCAGGGAGAAACATATCTTATTTTGCCTTCAAAATAAGCAAACAGAACCACTGAGCTTGACTCAGCCCCAGCCAAACTACCCCATTTCCACTCCACCTTATCGACACTGCTTGTAAGGACAGCTTTCCAGCCTCATACTGGAGTTTGCCAAACTCTTACTTTCTCTCCGTTCACATCCACCAACGAGAAGCCCTGGGCTCCTACACTAGGCTGCATAGTCGGTTTTACTTTCATAGCTGGTGGAGGAAAGTTTACCTACTAGTCACTTCCAGCTCTAGACAGAGCTTATCAATAATTTCTTTCCCTTTTCCTAGAGAGAACGCTGTTCATCAGCTACCGCTCCAGGGCAGACTCCCCCATTTGTAGCTACTTTGCATTTCCAATCTTTCACATGTACTCACCGATTTCTCATTTAGAGTCTTTCATCACACACTGTAAATGTATTTAGCTCTTATTCCAGAGCATGGAGTCAGTTATTCTCATTTACCTTTCTATCTTCAAACACATTCAGAATCTTATAGGTATCATCCATAGGACCCTGGGTGGATGTGGCCCATTTAACTCTCATGGTGAGAAATGTGCTCAAATAAGCCAAGCCACATTGTTAGCAGCCCTTACACAATTTTATTTTATACAAGGGTCATTTCTCCATACCTGTAATCAAGTAGGTTTTTTTGTGTGTGTGGTATTTTTTTGTTTGTTGTTTGTTTGTTTGTTTGTTTGCCTGTGAATTTGGCCAAAGATTTCTTGCAGTACCCTTGAAATAAGGTTTTTGCCTTCTCCAAACAAGTGACTGACACTTTGATCACACACTTAATTGGGAATCAGTGTCTTGATTGTGAGAAGAAAAAAAAAAAAAACTATCTTAGATATAAGACAATGAAAAAGGTCCTCTTTGGAGGTGACATGGTCAAGCTTCATTTATCACTGTACTGTCCTTCACTACGAGAGACTAAAACACTGTCCACTGGAAAACCTAAAATTAGGTAATGGGCAACAAAGGGGAGGGTGATGAAGGGGCAAGGGCAGAGAAATTGGAGAATTTTAAACATGAGATGACTTTTATTAAGTAAAACATGATACTACCAGTCAAAAGGCAGAGGTGATCTCAACAGTAGCTATGACCTTAAGCTTCAGGACAAATGGACCAAATTTCCCCCTTGGACTTAAAAACCGCAAAAGACAATCCATACTAACTCCTCAGGCTCCAGTTGATCTTAGGCCAGTGTTCTCATAAATCTATTTTGCATTAGAAACTTCAAATTAAATATGCAGCTACTTCAACTCCACCCCACAGAGATTCTAAATCAATTAGTTTGTGAATATTTAGGAATCTGGAAGCTACTCTTATTTTAGGTATTGCCTTGGACTACAGCAAAGTGTGAAGATACTTCTAACGCCTAAAGAAGGAACATTATTGATCTTGTTTAAAGACGAATTAGGAAGGGTATAAATGGCCAACTTCTTTTTCATGAGTTAGTTATGGGATATGTATGTTTCAGATTCACTTTAGTGTTGCAGAAAAAGCAGACTGGTGAGAAAACCAAGCACCACTCGAAGAGTTGAAGAACTCAGGTTTATTATGCTGGTGGTCCCAGAAGAGCTAGTGCTCTGAAGATCTGGGCCCCAAGCTCAGGGGTAGTCTTGCATTTAGAGGGCTTATCCGTGCTGTTACAGTTGGCATGGGCTGATTGGTTGATTTGTTCTCAGGTGGTTACAGACCCCGGGAGTTGCTGTGGGTTACAGGTGCGCTCAGAATTTTCAGACAAGAACTCAGGCAATACACCTGCAACCTAGACAGAACAAACAAAAAGGGAAGATGAGTCTTTAGTTAATTTCGAGGTCACCCTGCCCTTAGGCCTATGTGGCAAGCATATCTACAGAAGCAGAAGAAAGAGCTGATTATAAGATTAGCCTCTTCATTAGTATAATCTATAGCAGTGGTTCACTAACTTTATTGTGTATCAGATTTACCTGGAGGGCTTGTTAAAACACTGATTCCTGGTCCTCATCCCAGAGTTTATTACTTCATAGGTCTGGAATGGGCAATGGAAATTTGCGTTTCTAACAAGTTACCAAGAGTTACTGATGCTGCTGTTCTGGGTACACATTTTCACAGCCACTGATCTGTAAGACACTTCTCTATCGGTTCACCTGTTTATTTCATAGTAAAGACAGTTTAAAAACCAGGAGTTTGTATGTATTAAATGAGTGCCTGATATATGCTGGTTCAGCTGTAAGCAGGCATTTGTGATATGATGAGTCAGTTTGACACTGACTATATCAGTTTGATATAAGTAAGTAATCAGTGGTATGACTTAGAACTACTCCACTGCATATATGAAAACATGTAAGCAACTGGATTTTAAGAGAAAAATCACATTTTAAAAATTCCTTTCTTTTTCTAAGAAGGTTATAACATAAATGGTTATAAAATAAATGCTGAGGATTCGCACATCCCTTCTCTTAGGACTGCACAGTTTTTCAGAGGAGTGTAAAAGACAGGATTTTCCAAAAGAAAAAGATAATGGGACATTAGAAAAGCAAAAAAAAAAAAAAAAAAATTAAGTGGATATTTCCAAAAACCTTTTACTGGAGCTTATTGCTTGTAGAAATCCATTTGGCAATTAATTCTTACTTTTTTCAGGCAAAATTGTAACTGGCAATCATTGGCATACAGTGGTCACCTCTTATTTGTGGTTTCATTTTCACTTTCCAGGGTAGTGATGCTTGCAATTTGGATATGGCAAAGAGAAGCCATAAAGTGCTTCCTTTAAGTGAAATGGTGTGTACAGTATAAAAAAAATATTTTGAGAGAGACCATAATTACATAACTTTTATTTGTTGTGTTGTTCTATTTTATTGTTAGTTGTTATTATTAATCTCTTACTGTGCCTGATTTACAAGGTAAACTTTATCGCAGGTGTGCATGCAGAGGACAAAACATAGTCCATATAGGGTTCCTTACTATCCACGGATCCAGGCATTCATGGGGGAGTTTGGGAACACATCCCTTGCAGGTAAGGGGGACTGCTGTGCTCTGAAGCATGCTCAGGGAAGCCTATGCCTTGGCTCGGGAGCACATTCCACACAGGCTCCACATGAGTAGCATCAGTAGCCCCTCCACAGGTGTGAATTTAGGGTTCAGGAGCATGTTTAATGTATTTGAATGAAGCCAGGTCACTTGAAGAAGTTTGGAAGTAAATGTTAGAATTAACATTTATGGAGCATGAATTTTGTGCCACACACTCTGTTTAGTGCTTGAGAGATAATCTAGCTTAGTGGTTAAAGTCATAAACTCCAAAGTCAGATTTCTGGGCTTTAATAAATAGGTGGCTGTGAGCAAATTACTTCACCTCGAAGTGCTTCTGTTTCATCATCTGCAAAATGGAAGTAATAACAAAACCCACCTCACAGAGATGTTGTAATAAGTGAGTTATTATACACAAGACACTGAAATAATATCAAGACCATAGTAAGTGTTCTTTGTGTTGATTTATGATTTTTGACAAAATATGTAATTTAATCCTAATGACATTACAGTGTGGGTGCTATTATTAGATCTTTTTTAAAGATAAGAAAAGTGAAACACAGAGAGGTTAAGGAACTTTCCCAATGCCCCAAAGCAAGGAGTGTAACTACTATGAACCTTTGCATTTCAACTTCAGAACTCATTTTCTTGATCTCATCTTTATGCTGCCTCTTGACAGAATTGATTAGAGAAGGCAGGGCTCATAATATAATCTATGTTTTTAAATATAATCTGTATTATATGTAAGTATACTTACAGCACATAACTTAGCTGCAATTCAGGTACTTTAAAAATATTTCCAGCAGACCCACATTCTCTTCAGACCAAAGAAGAAATTAGGCCATTATTATAATTATTCATTTCAGAATTAAGGTCTCTGTAAAGGGAGCAGTGCAGTTTTACAGAACGAGCATTTGCTTTGAAGTCTGACAGACCTCCCAGTTCTATACCTATGGGCAAGTTATATAAATTCTCTGAGCCTGTTTTCTCATCTGTAAAATATTGTTGGCAGTACAAACCTCATGGCATTATTTTGTGGATTAAATGAAAAAGTATATATAAAGTTCCTAGCACAATCTTATGCACATGGTGGATATCAAAAATATATTAATTTCTTCCACTTCTAAAAATTATATACTAGAACACTTTCAATTATAAAAATAAAGTAATACTTCCCACAATGATGCCTTTCTCATAGGAAAAGAAGCACATGTAGCCCTTTTATTTACACAATAAATTGCCAAGTGTGAGGCTTGACCTAGGAGCCGACAGGCTGCCATACTGAGTGTTTTAATGGGTTCCTGCCTTAATCCATTAGGTCGAAACTATTGATAGGAGAGTGGAGGAAGGCAAAGGAGTCTCTTCTTTCTATGCAAAAGCGAAAGTGAAAACCTCATTAAATGTTTAGTTTGCCTTTACCTCTCCCCTTAAAACTTGAACTTTCAATATTTTCCTCCTTTTAATGTCATTTAAATTATTATAATCACAATTATCAGGTTTCATTTATGAGTATTTAGATTTTACTACTAAATATTGTACAATAGCTATTTACTTTGTAGCATCACTAGGAAAAAGGATAGAAAACTGAAGTTGGAAAAAACAAGTGAACAAAAAGAGCAATTACATAAATTATAATTGAAGCTTGTCAGCAGGTGTTACCTTTACCTTCTTGATGATGGATCAGAGTGATTCCACATAGCCAAAACCAAGTGCATGTATGCACATACATGCACATGCATGCATACACATGTAAGTCCATGCATACATACATACACATGTGTGTGTGTACACATAGGAATTTGTTACAAAGATATGACCCTACTTAACTGGTGAAGCTGGTTAATCTCTGGAAGGCTATTGTCTTTCTGTCTGAAGCTGGAGCTTGATGTGCACAGGGAGACAATCAGGAAGGAACGTAAATGCATGAGTCTGAACCAATGAGGAGAGACTGAAACCTTGATCAATTCATGCTGCCTTTGATCTTGGGGATGTGAATATCTTGCAGAAGCCAGTTCTTCTTTGCAGAACAAACATACACATCTAGTTCAGAGAGAAAGGAGCTGAAGAAGGATCCAGGAGAAGGTGGAGTCATTACAGGCCCCGCCACCACCTCATCCCAACGGAGCCTGCAGATAGGAGACAGGTGCCTATGGTATGAAATGGCTGCCATTTCATGTCCATCCTCCAAGTCTCCCCCAAGAACATCTTCTGTGCCCCAATGTAGCTAGGAAAGGGAATTCTGTTAAATGTAGTTTAGCTCATCCAAGCTGATACACTATATATATATATATATATATATATATATATATATATATATATATATATATATAATCCAAGAGTAGCTTAGTTAGGTGGTTAGGTGGTTCTGGCTCTCCCGGAGTTACAGGTAGCTGTGGCCAAACTCCTCTGAAGGATTCACTGCGCCAAAGGATCTACTTCCAAACTCACTCAGGTAACTGTTGGCCAGAGCCTCAGTTCCTTACCACACGGGTGACTCACAGCATAGCACCTGGCTTCCTGTAGAGTGAGCAGTCATAAAGAGAGACAGAGAAGCCAGTGTCTTCCTAATTTCAGAACTGACATCCCATTACTTCTGCCATATTCTACTGGTCACAAGTCCATCCCTGGTGCATTGTCGGAGGGGACTACACCATGATGCGAATACCAGGGGGTGAAGATGATTAGGGAACATCTTAAAGGCTGACTATGTCTGAACAATTCTACAACACTGCTAAAAAATTACCTTCAATTTCAGCGTGAGATATTGGTTCTCTCCAGCTTAAGGAGCAGTGTCCTCTTTTCATTTGACCTATGAACACCATCCACTTCTCTGAAAATGCCTTCAATACCAATGCTCTTCTTTTGTATTGGTCTTTACCTTTTATAGCACATTTTCTCAAACATGGTCTCATTTGAGCCTCACACAGTT
>CM053514.1:55437910-55535819 GCA_028627145.1 Eidolon dupreanum | reverse complement strand
CCAATCTAAGACTCTGGAAGGGACCTACATTCATTTTCTATTTCTTTGTAATAATTACTCCATCATTTAGCAGCTGAAAACAACACACATTTTACCCCACACCTTTTTGGTTCAGGAATCAAGGTGTGGCTTAGCTGAGTCCTCTGATTCAAGGTTTCTCATAAGGCTTCATTTAAGGAATTGGCCAGAGATGCGATCTCATCTAAAGGCTCAGCAGGAAAATAACTGATATCCAGATTCATGTGGTTGTTGACAGATCTTCAGTTCCTCAAATGTTGTTGGGTGGACAGCTTCCTGCTTCGGTCTCTAACTGGCTGACCAGAAGCCACCTTCAGTCCTTTGCCACATGGACCTCTCCAGTATAATGACCCACTTTATAAAAGCCAGCAAGGAAGAGTCTGCTAGCAAGATAGTAGTAACTATCTTACATAACTTAACCCATTACCTTCATACTATTGGCTAGAAGCAAGTCAGTAGGCCAGCCTACATGCAAAGGGAGAGGATTACAGAGGGCTATGAATACGAGGAGATAAAAATCACTGGGCCTATTTTGGAGCATGCCTATTACAAGACCCTAGCAATATGTTCAGTGGGTCATATATTTTCATAAAACTAGCAAAAATAAGATATTTTAACTGCAATTGGTTGACCATTATCTCTTTTCACTTCAATATCCCTTCCATTACATGTCCCCCAGCAGTACCCACCCCCCTTTGTCCAAGTGGCATTGAAATCATCAGGGAATTTTTTTAATACAGATAAGAGGAAATGGAGTTGGAGATGATTTAGGGTGGGTTTAGTGTGATCTGTTAAGTGGTTCATAGTCATAGTTCTTTGTGCTGCCTAGTTTCTTGTGTGGCTAATTTATTACTGGTTACTCTGGTGAAGTAATGGTTTCCAGGAATACACCAATTACTACTATGCTGACTCAATCAGTTCTGCAACACAAACAAAGGTCATATCTCCATGTGAGCATATTCTCAGGCTTCCAGCACTGGAAGATTAGGGGATGAGACTCAAGATTTGAAAGGTATAGAGCCTGAAGCTAGTGTGGGAGAAATTCAATCATTATAACTGTATAGTTAGAAGTGGAGGATTTGGTTCTCACCAATCCCTAGTCAAAGCAAGTTGTCTTGTCGAGAACATTCAGTGTTCTTGTCAAGAACACTGCATTCAATAATGCAGTGTATACAATTATAAATGCACCATGTTTTTTTCTTTTCTGACAGCTAATTTGTGAGGTAGAATTATTAGATTTTCTGTATATATAAAAAAAGTACATATGTCTCTGGACAGAGTTGTATGCTTTATGTGTTCCATCCTATCAGAATCTTAGTGTGACATTACCACCAGCAAGTTGTAAAATTAGAAGAAACTTTGCTAATTTAACTATAATGTTTTTAAACTGTGATTAATCATACCACATAAAAAAGGGAAATCATCTTTTTGTTCTCTCTACAGAAAATTGTGTCACAATATTGTTGTCTTTGGAAGAGATAATGAGTATGCAGCCAAAAAAGGTAAGAAAATAAAATGTTACTAATGTGTGTCAGGTTGTTCATTTTAAGTCTGATATTTGTCTGAATTTTTCTTGTTTATGGATTTATTAGCTTTTAAAATATGTAATTTTTGTGATTTTTTCTCCTCTAAATAAGTATTTACTTTAATACTTGATTTTTTTTTTTACTTTTCTTAAAGTGTCCAATTGTGTGTGCTAGCCTCAGACTCCACAAAAAGTGGATTCACCCCTTTTCAGCTACCATTGGTCTGCCCTAGTGTACCAAGTTTCTAAATGATCTTACTCACTTTGACCCATTGCACCCGCTGCTACCCAAAAGTCTTCCCAAGGATATACTCTAATCACATCACAGTCTTGTTGAAAAATCTCTACCGTTGTCCATCATAAACATTATCTAAACTCTTTAATTTGGCAAATAAGGGTCCCAATCTTATTTTTAGGTCCCCCCCCGATAACTCTGTTTTTGTTTCTGTTTTATTTTGTTTTTCTGCCAGTATAGCAACTAGCTATATAAAAATATCACTTTTGGTTCCTTCTTTCCCTATTTTCCCTTCACTCCCATTTTTATTTCTCAAAATTCTCCTCATTCATTAAGATTTACCTCAAACATTTCCTTCATGAACTTTCTCTGCTCTTCTAGCATGTGATAGTCTCTGACACCTTCTGTATGCCCACAGTACTTTTACTCTACCTTGTTGTTCTTATGCTTTACCATTGTATATTGTATTCGTATCATTGATTTTTAAAAATATTTTGTTTCTACTTGTAAATCCTAAACTCTTTGAGATAAAATTTACTTCTCTTTCATCATTGTAAGCTCTCCAGCCCCTCTCAAGCTATACTTGTAGAACAATAAATATTATTAGTTATGAATGATTGGATGAATGAATAATGTACCATTTGACTGAATAACAAATAAATCTACTCAAATGCTATCACATCATTCCTTCATAATAAATGACTACTTATTGAGGCCAAACTATGTCATTTCTGAGAATCTAAAAACATGACAAAACAACAAAAATTCAGTCCTTGCTCATAGGGAGGTAACATTCTACTAGGGCAAACAAACATGAATCCAAGGATTCCTCAAACGAATACAAAATTTTAGCCTTGACAAGGCCCATGTAATAAAGGTAACTGGAGCTGGGACAATCGTAGGAGTTCAACCTATCAGGACAATTTCATGTGTAGTTTCAATGATGAACTCAAACATACATTTCCTTTTTTTTTAATCTTCTTCTGTAAGGAAATAAGTAAATTACATGGGATTTCATTTAATCGCTTCTGTATTTTAGTTCTTTAACTAATAATCAATTTGCTCTTAAAAATTTTATAAGATTAGAACAATGTTTTGCCCCTTGTTTCTGAAAATCAGCACATTCCTGGTGCTACTATCCGAGGACAGCAGAAACTGAGAAGCTCCAAGGAGAGGCTTGGTCCTTATCGATATAATACTACCTTTACCTGGGACTGTGGCTGTTGGTAACTGAGCTTATTCTTTCTAGGGTGCTCTTTCTTAGTCTGTCGACCACTGGCCAGTGCCTTTGCTTGCATGAATCAGCCTATAAGTAGACTGTCTGCTGCTGGAGTTTCTCAGTTTAAAGTGTTATAGGTTGAAATCTTCTCCCCCAACACACACACACCCCACACCCCACCCCAAGAAAGAAACATTGGAGTCCTAACTTCCCAATACCTTAGAGTGTAACTTTATTTAGAGACAGGGCCTTTACAGAAGTAACCAAGTTAAAATGAAGTCATTGGAGTAACCCCCGATTCAATATGACTGATGTTCTTATAAAAAGGGGAAATTAGGACACAGAGACAGACAAGTACAGAAGAAAGAAAATGTGAAGACACAAGGAGAATGCCGTCTACAAGCAAGGATTGTCTGAGGCTCCCAGAAGCAAGGGGGGAGGCACAGCTCTCAGAAGGAACCAACCCTGCTAACATCTTAATCTTGGACTTTTGGCCTCCAGATCTATGAGGCAATAAATATCTGCTGTTTAAGCCAGTGGTCCCCAAACTTTTTGGCACCAGGGACCAGCGCTCTTATGAGAATTTAATGCCTGATAATCTGAAGTGGACCTGAGGCGGTGATGCTAGTGCTAGGGAGCGGCTGCAAATACAGATGAAGCTTCCCTCACCTCCTGCTGTGAGGCCCGGTTTCTAACAGGCCACGAAGGGTACTGGTCTGTGGCCCACTGTTGGAAACCCTGGTTTAAGTCACTTAGTTTGAGGTATTTGGTTACAGCAGCACTAGCAACCTGACAGGATATATTTCCATAGACAAAATGATACCAAACTAACGCTTCCTGGATGTTAATCTTATAAGATTTTTATCTCTTTTATGTTATTTACATTTTAAGCCTAAATGCAAATTCAGAAACAGCCTTTAGAGTCTAAAAGGTATATGACCATTTGAAAAATAGCAACTGAAAGCTCTCTTGATAAGAACATTTCTTTTCTAGAACCTTCTTAACTTCACAGGCTAGTTTGGCAGGAATTTCCTGGTCTGTGTGCTGCTGCCTCTTGACAGAATTAAGAGGGAGTGTAGCCGTTACAGCCTCAGGACACAATGAATAAAGCCAAAAGTGCTCTTGAGCTGAGAGACAAAGAGGAATGTGCCTGGAACACAATGTAGTTTTGTATTAAAGTCTCTTAAAGCTCAGGTTACTACCATGTTTACTTTAGGAATTGAACAAACCATTGTATGTCCTGGTTTAGTGTGAAAGCATTTCAAAATTCATCCAAAGGACTATTCCCTCTGAAGGAGTGACTACAAAGTAGCTTCTGTTCTTTTCACAACAGAACGGCAGTAAGGTGCTTTCTCCCATCGAGGTTGAAAAGGGAGAAGGAGAGGCACAAAATATATTCAACAAATAACAGTGATTTATATGTTTATTTAATTTAAGTAGAAATAAAATTTTATCATTTAAGTAGAAATTAAATTTTAAATTCTTTTAAGAAATATTTTTTGAGCACTGAGAAGAGTAAAGAAATAAAAAGAGTCACTTCAGTTAAGCTGCTAAATTATTAAAATCAACTAGACTGAGACATAAGAAAATGATTCTATTCTCATTTTAATTGACTCTGGAAGCTTAAACATTTGAACTTTTCGGTTGTGCATCAAAGCCTGGATTTACATGAACTCCACAGGAAACATTCTAAACAATTTAAAAAAGAATGTTTCATTACCTAGACACCTCAAATGCTACCATCTTAGAGCAATCCAGAGGCTAAGAATACAGAACTGAATCTTCTCAAGAATGTCCTTTTTATTATAGAACTCAGCTTTTCTTTCTTCTTCAGAGCACTCTGGGTATTGTGTAGTTGTGTTTATGGTTTACAAATCCTAAGACCCTTGAATAAATCTTTGTCATATATTATTAGCCAAAGCTCATTCCACAAGCACCTACAATATATTAAATGTTGGGAATACACAGGTGAGCAAAAATAGGAACAGTGAGTCTCAGGGAGTTGGCAGGCTATTAGAGGAAAGAGAGAGTAAGTACATTGAAAATTGAAATCTCACTTATAAATGTAAAATTCCAACTGTACAAGTACTTTTAAGAAGTACAAGTTGCAATGAGAATCAGTAATGGAATTTAACTTATCAAGATCAGGGAAGTCTTCTACAGTAAAGATGTGTACTTGTTTTTTGTTTTTGTTTTTTTTAATTATTTATGCCTATAGCACCTAGTCTTCCTAGGTGGTCTCCCATCCAAGTACTAACCAGGCCCAACCCTGCTTAGCATTCGAGATCAGACATCAGGCTTGTTCAGGATGGCATAGCCATAGACCATGAACCATGGCTCTACTGGGGCATGAACCCAGGACCTTCTGTGTGTAAAGCAGACGTGCTAACCGCTACACTATGGAACCACATCCTATACTTCTTTTTCACTGTCCAACATCTGTACTCCCTTCAAATGTTTAGAGAACTTCTTACATTATAAGCCTTTTCTGGGAGTTTTGCTATAGCCGAGCATCAGTGCTTTCCCAGATTTCCCAGATTCCCTTATGGCTAGCATGCAGTTAATTTCCATGTGTGTCTCTCTGTGTCTCTCTGTCTCTGTCTCTGTCTCTCTCTCACTTTCTTTCACATTATTGTTGCAGTTGTGGTTGCTTTGAGATAAGTATCCCATGCAGAAGTGGCAGTGTTATAAACTCTACTAATTGTGCTTTGTGACTGTGGTAGAGGATTTTGCCCCAGACCATTTTCTGAGGAAGCAGGTGAAGGTGAGATGGCATGTTATTTCTGGATGTTGGAGCTTATTTCTCCAATTTGCACAATCATTTCATCTGTGAGTTACAAACATCTTTTTAATACATTTTTCTGCTTATTTCAGGAAAAGCTTCTGTTGCTTATTAAAAAAAAAACCTTTAGTAACACATTTTTCCCTAAGAAAATTCTACTGGAGTTGAAATTTGAAGGACGGATAAGAGTCAATTAGATGAGAGTTGGCAAAACCATTCCAAACAGAAAAAAAAAAATCATAATGTGGGTTACTGCAGGTGTTTAGAGAATGAGGCAACGCCCACAGTATGAGATGAAATTAGACAGGAATGTATGCAGACCAAAAAGGGGAAACAATTGGACTACACAGCTTTAACAGAAATGAAAGAAAATTGAGAGACTTAAGCAATCTTAAAGAGGTATTGTTGAGTGCTCTAAAACAGGTTCATAGTTTAGATAAGTTAATAGTTTGGATATCAAAAGATAATGAAGAGGGGAGTCAAGGCTTGCATAACCAATTGAATGGCAATGACATCCACTGAGATAGAAAACACTAGAAATATACCAGGTTTAGGAGTGATTAGGCAGGAGGAGAACTCATGACTTCCGACAGGGATGCATAAAATGTCAGGAATTTTGAAATTGTCCAATAGGAGGTGTCAAGCAGAGAGTCAAGTCTGTCTATCAGTCTGCAGCTCAGGGGAGAAGTCTAGACTAGATACATAAATTTGCAAATCACTGATGTATCTGTGGTAATCAAAGCTGAGTGAGCGAGCTCCCACTGTGCCAGTGTTTACAGTGGCCAACATCCCCACACTCCCAAACATCTGTTCTAGTACTGCTATCTTCTGCCTTCTTCAAATGCTTTTACCTCCTGCTTCGGAGAGAGAACTAAGGTTAAATTCCTTCATCTTCCTGCTTTCTCCACATCTTTTCCTCCATTATTTTCTTCTGAATATATTCTTTTTCCTTTAACAACAATTTCAGTAGATGTATTTCCCCTCCTATGCAAAGTTAAAATCTCTACCTGATCTCAGATCGCTGTTTACCTGACCATTCAAATTTTAGGGAGGACACTGAAAAGCTGATCAGGAATCATGTCCATGATTGAAGCTTGTTGACAATGGATATCACTGTAAGGAGTCACCTCATGTCAGTTTCTTTCGTCATGGGCCAGTCAAGTTAATCTAAAAAAGGATCTTCTATCTTCTCCCTAGAAGGAATCAGCCTTGCCGCCACCGATCTGGGAATCAATGTGGGAAAGAGAGCCAGGAGTCTCACATTCAGAATGTCTTAACACATAATCTCCCTGTGATTAATATGGTATCCTTGTCCTTAACCGGAGCTGTTTTACTCTCTCCAGAGAATAAACCTCTGCTGGGAAGGATTCATGCACCTAGCTGTGTATGACTGAGGAGGAGATCTGGGGAGTTGACTGCTCTGAAACTGACTTTCAGCCAATTGTCCTCTTTTCATCCCTTCACCTCACTTCTGGAGTATCGAGAGGCTTCAGTGGCTAATTTGTTTCTTAGCTGACCCCTCTGCTGACTTAGCACTCAGCTTTCTTGGATCTGCTAAATCATTTACCACTGACCATTGATGGTTTTACAACTTCCCAAGTTTCGTTCCCGTCATCTCCTCTCACATAAATTATACGTTCTTGAAAATTTTTTTCACACTCATCACAATGGAGTCTTGAAAGTGAATGGAGGTAAACATATGTTCTCTATCAATACATTTTGTTCCTTTAATCACAACATGTGAATTAATATTTTATTCCCAATCCTTGGTAGTGTATTAAGGAGCAGTCTTCCACAAACTCATTTCACTGTTTTACCTATTTTGACTTCAACTTTACTGTCGACTTTTCCCTGTCTCCGTGTACACAGTTAAACTAAATGCACCACAGTGAGCAAAACGTTCAAAATACAAACTGTGGACTGATGAGGTGCATTACAGGAAGAATTTTTCTCCTTGCCACAGGATTAAAGAGTTCAACTGATCTTTCCAGGCAAACTCTAGGGTCATTCCCACAGCCCCCTTCTCTGCATTCTTATCCTACATCCAAGCTTGGGCTAGCTGAGCTCTACACTTTATCACACTGCAACCCTGATTGCAGATTCCAATTGACCAGCCTTTTTCACTAATGGACACGGTTGTGATGTTTTTGATCAGCCATCTTCCTAAGAATGCTAAATTGTTAACTCATTTTTTTATTTTGACTATTCTTAATTGTATCTTTTCCTGCTTTGGGAAGCAGAAAAATTATAAACATTTATTTTTTCTTGGAAGCTTAAAGTTATTATTGTAAGTATCAGTTACAGTATTCTGCCATAGTGATAGAGGCTGTTGGCCCTGCCAGACAGAGGTGATCTCTCTTTTTTACCCAGCACTTCACTTTTCTTTTTTTTTTTAACATGTTTTTGTCTGCTATTAGACTGAGCTCCCTAGAGGCAGGAGACAGAAAGAGAGAGACCATCTCTTTTTCATTTGTGTATTTCCTATTCTTAGCTTTGTACCTTGATATAGTAAATGCTCAATAACTATTTATGGGAAGAATTAATGAAACTACAAACTGTATAAAACATAGAGCCAAATGAATAATGACATTATGCACATAATTGTGACCATTCAAGCAATGTATATGCATAAGTTTCCCTGTGAGTAAAACATTTTTTTTTTCTGAACTTAATGGTTGTCCTTAATTTTTCTATTCACATGTTACTAAATATTCTCAAGAGATGCTTTATAAGATGAATAGTCCATCACATCATATGTCAGTTATATTTTCTCCCTGAAATTTCTCTAATTCTATTTAAGACTGTGGACCTTTTGCCCTCAAAACTGTTACCTTCCTACTTCCCTTTCTGTGTTGACTATCTTGATTCCTGGATCCCCACCTTTCTTTTTTTCTTTTCACTTTTTACCTATCTGTTAAAAAACACACATTTTAGTAGCATTTTTAAATAGGAGGCTGGAGAAGTAAATTTAATGTGACCTTTAATTACATGAAAATGCCTTTATTCTATCTTCATATTTTATTGATAGTTTGTCTGGCTAAAAAATTCTGAGTTGAATATTATTTCTCTGTATTGAATTGAAAATTGTTGCTTCACTGTCATATAGCTTTCAAAGTATCTAATGTCATGCTATTTCCTAGTTTTTTGTATACATCCTATTTTCTCCACCTCTTTGGAAGATTTCAACATACATTCTTTGATCAAGTATACTAAAATTTTGCTATAATTTTCTTTATTAGGGTTCTCTTTCAGTTTATCATGTGGAGTTTCAATGGATACTTTCAGTATAAAAATACATATATTTTATTAATTTCTATGAAATTTTCTTGTTTTTATGGATAGTTTTTTCATCTCCATTTTCTTTCTTCACACTTCCTTTGACTTCTATTAATCAGATACTGTATCTTCAGCATTGTTACCCTCATTTTCTTATATTTTCTTTCATTCATTATTTTCCTTCTAAGTCGTACGTAATTTTCTAAAAATTTATCCTTCACTTTTAAACTCCAATTGAAAAATTTTATCCTGTTATCTTAATTTTAATTTCTAATTACTCTTTCAATTCTCTGATATTCCTCTTTATGCCTTTTTATTCTTATTCCATGATGTAATATCATATCTTACATCTCTGAGGCCACAAATGATAAGTTTTTTTGAAGCTGTTTTCTACATTTTATGTGGTCTCTGCTTTCTCTACATTTTTCCCCCTGTTTTTTTGGGGGGGATTTTGTCTCTTTCATATTGGAGGATTCTTTTAAATGTCTAATTCTTGGCAATCTATTCTTATTACATTAAAGGCAGATAAAATATTCGACTGAAAATTCTATGTGCAAAGGCAAAGCTTGTTCATTAGTGGACTTCACTGAGGTATCATCAGTAATGCGTGAGATTTGTCACTGGGTGACACACAATGTCAGCCAGTAACTGAAAGCATTTTCCCTAAGGGTGTCAGTGGTCATCTTTGCTGCTTGGAGTTCTGGGGAAGAGGAGGAAGAGCTAGGAACTTTCATTCGTATTTGCTGCCTCTCTCTTTATTCTTCTGCTTTTACTGTTCTCTGTTTGCCTGAATAAGTAGCTTTTTGTTTTCGGTTTCTTCAGACTATAAACCAACCTCCTTCTCCTTCAGGGAGGAGGAGTAGAGGAAATGGTAGTTACTGGCTCGTGAAGTGTGGGAAGGACCAGGGTCTGTATGTACAATCCCGCACCAATGCCTGGTGCCCCAAGTTCTGAAATTTTCTGGGTCTTGCTTCCTGTTGGCACTCTTCTTGTGTGGCCTATAAGTGGCAGCTCTTTTCTGCCTATATCAGCAGCCACTTATCTCTCTTCTTTCTATCTTCCAAAATGGTGATATCATCTCTTGTCCACTATTTCCTCTACTCCTTTTCTTGTCTCCTCTTTTTGGAAAAAATTTAGCAATAAAGAATATTAGCAGACAGGAAGTTGACTAAAAACTATTTGACCTTTCTTTACTGGTTCAAATTCTACATTATTTACAAATTGCATACTGCATTTAAGGTCATGGCTATGAAATCACTCTCAGTTGCATAGTAAAACTACCACAAAAGTTTCTTTGACCTTTCAAGCATGAGAAGAGAGTTTTCAATAAAATGTGTCATACTGAAAAGCTCTGCTGTGTCTAAATTTCCTAATCAAAGATTTATGTATCTTTAAAGGAAAAAATAAGAAAACTAGTGCTTACTAAGCACTGATTATATACCTGTCACTCTAATTGCTCTGTCTCATGAAAACTTTTTGAGATAGGTTCTGCTGTATTATCACTACTAATTTTATAGATGAGAAATCCAAAGTCAGAAGTTAAAGAAACTCCCTTAGTGTTATTAAACAAAAAGTATTCAGGGCCAAAAACTTTTCTGAAAGAAAGGGTGTACTGAGCCAAATGCTAGCCAAAGAAAGCACCAGACTCTGCCTGGGGCACACAGCGTGAGCCACCACAGCAGTGCCAGGTGGAGAAGACAGTACGTCTACAGTCCTGGAGTTGATGGGGCTCTTTTATGCTAACAGTTTGAGGAAGAAAGATGCAAGCCATTTTGAAAGAAGTTTCACAGGCTATAGAAAAAGGGGATGGGAGAAGGTGAGGTGGAGCTAGTTCTGGAATAGGTGCAGCATCCATAAGGAAGAAGCGTTTGTTCTTCAGGACCAGTTGTGGGCAACAGTTTGGGAAGATCATGAGTAAGCAAAAAGTAGAGGGCCTTGTGGTCTATGATGATGGGTGGTGGGCTACTGGACTATTCTCTCTAGATAATTCTGGGAATAACCACCTGGAAGTTAATTCAAAGTGTCAACAAGCACTGAGGAATGTGAGAGGTCTGTTGTTGGTTTTACCCCACAGTTGTTAACTGATAAGCCTTTCTGGTCTCTTCCTTCCACCCTCCAGCCTGCTGTAATTTACCTTAGGACATCTCAGAATTTTCTTCTTTTCAGTGTAATACACAACTAGAAAACAGTGGGTAAGAGTCCATTCCAAGCCTGACTTCTAAGTTCACATTCTCCTATCATTTAATTCATATGAGTCACTGGTGCTACAAAAGCACGAGGTTCACACATTCTGCCAAAATTGTTGGGTTTCATCAGCATTCAAGTGACAGACTATGATCAGTTACAATCTTTTCTAAAGTTGTCTTGTAAATCATGGTTTATAAATTGTTTTCTACATGTCATATCTATCTTTAAAACTATGCATTTTCATTGAAAAGTCAAAAACCACATTTCATAAAACACATGAGTCAATTAAAACCATATTTCTTGTTGAAGTAGTCTGCTTTTTAAAGTAAGTTTGGACAAAAGCTGAGGGCAGTGTCATTTTTTTTTTTTTTTGACTTCAAGTCCTGTCTATTAAAACTCTACCTAAATATACTATCTTGGCATATATGCAACACACAGTATTTACCAACTTTGAGCAAAGAGGTTTTTAAAATTTATTTTGCTTTTGTTTTTTTTTGTCTGTTTTTTTTTTTTACCTTACTTTTTAAAAATAAAAATAGCAAAAGAGTTTTGACATTTTGAAGCTAAACACTCCTGGATTTGATTTGCAGCTCTGACTCTCAGTAGCGCATAAATTTGAATAATTTTTTTGTGTTTGTTTTATCTCCATATTCTAAGTTGGTGTTAATTATATAACTAACTCGAATGTTCCTTGAGAGAGTTAAATGAGACTGTGTCTTGAAAGGCCTTGAGAGTGAGTCCTTAGCACTTATCTCAGCCAAATCTGTTTGTCGTTGAGGAAAAAGAGTCTCATTCAATATAGGTTAAGTAAAAGGAATGTGTGAATAGAAAGTTCACTAAAGAGTCATCAGAATGAAAGCAACTTGCAAAATGGGCTTTGCCTGATTTTCCTTATGGGCTCTGTCTGCAGTGCCACCTCTGCTTCTCTCTGGACTCTGCTTCTTTTCCCCCTCTCCTAACCAGTTTCCTCTGCTAAATTATAATTCTGCTCCTTATAACTTCAGCTTGCATGTGGTTTTGACTTGCCACACTACCAACTCTTATGATGTATTTCAGTGTACTCTTTTGCTTCTACCTCTGCTAATAATTGGCAGACTACTTACACTTACATTTTAGTTCAAATCTTCAAAAGCAATTATCTGATTGACCTCTTTCATCTTTTCAGTTGTCAATCTAGATTATAGTAGGTAATTAGATTATATAGGCAACTAGATTATATAGAACCAGAATCGAATTTGTAGCCAAGCTTTCGTAATGACACAGGACTTTATGGTATGCATTTTAGTACCCTAACTTTCCCTTGGTCACACTTCACTAGTCTGCATTCTGTCCTTACTTTAGTCTTTTAGTCTATTTGAATTTTTTGCTTTATTAATTGTATATATTCTCTCAAGAAGCTAAATATATTTTTTCCAAGTCTATACAAACCCTTTCTATGGACAAGATCTTTCTGGTACTGAAAGAAACCTAGACAACATCTTATTATTTTTAGAATAGCTAGTCCTTTCTTGGCATTAAAAAAAAATGTAGTTTAATGATTTCATAATCAGTGAAATTCAGTGTGTTGGTCAAATAACCTAAATCTAACCCAACTGGGCATTTCTCTTCTTCCTCAGCTTGAACCTGTGTTGGGCTTCGAAACCCTCGCTGGAGAAGAGGGACATGATGGGCCCCTTATCTTTTCCTGATTCCATCTCTTCTCCAGTCCCTGGCTGGGTTACTCATCCCTCCAAAGCCAGACACCAAGTGAGAGGAGGTCCAGGGAAAGGGCACCATTTTATCTAGCAGTGCTGGTGTGAGGGAGTTAATTGTTCAAAGTTGACTACTTCGCTCCTCAGAAAGTTTTATAGTTCCTCCTTTCTCTGGAAATCTCCAAGGTGTGTCCTGTTTCATTAGGGATGAGAGTGGAGCAGGGAGGAGAGTACACAGCATGCTCTTCAGACTCCTATAGAAGCCAATGGAAGCCTCACGGTCAGTCTTTCCTATGTAAATAGTGGAACAGCTGCTTTTAAAATGAGGAAGTACTTGCATTTTGTTTTTCAGCTATAGACCTTCAGGTGGAATAGAAACAGTAAGAGTCATCGTCTGACAACCTATTACAAGGATGGCTAGTAAAGAGGAGACAATTTCTTCCTTTAAGGCAATATAATAATACAGTTGCATGAAGCTTTTTCCATTTCACTTAAATCCAGGATAGAACTTGAACACTTTGGAAGACATAACTCAGATCATAAAGGGATCATTTAATATGTTATTTCCATAGAGTTGATGAAAATTACTTCCCTGAGTGCCTAATTTACCATCTCTAACTCTTTAGATGCTGAAAAGACTATAAATATATATAGTCTAATCAATAAAAGGGAAGGACTGAACGTCCAGTTGGTATGCAAGTGCTTTTGAAGTAGTGTGTAGAACATTATTCTACTTTTTCTACTAGTGAGATAAGGTGGCAGACAGATTCTGAAACTTTGCTAAGTAATAAATAACTAGGATTACTTTGATAGTGACTAAACTATAACTTAGTTCCAATCTGATGAATATTTCTAAGTTCTTCCTTTATTGGTTTTCATTTGAGCTGGAATTTAGATTGAATCTCCCCTTGACCTCTCATTTTTGTTTTCTCATTTATTCTTTTTAAATGAATTCATTTTCTTGCCTTAATAAAAATGTAAGATCTTCTTTATTCATTATTCAGTTTAAGATGATGAAGGGCAGAAATCTAGATTACTGGGAATTGTGCATCCCCTCCCTCCCTTGTTTTCCATTTCCAAGTTGCCACCAAATCCTTTCATTTATACCATCTGACTGTTTATTGAACCCATATGCTGCTCTCCACAACTGCTGCCACTGTTTGGTTTCAGACCTACTTCACGTCCTTCCTGGATGACCACCAGAACCTCCTAAATGGTCTCCTGATCCTGGACTCTGCTTTATACTCCACACTGCTATGGTTTGCTTCCTGAAACACAGACATGATCATGTCTTTTCTTGGCTTCAAATATTTTAAAAGCTTTTCATGACCTTTGAAATTAATTCTGAGTATTGTAGACAGGAATTCCTAAAACCTTTCTGATTTCATTATACTTTTCAAATATAACATCAGGTTATTTCATTCATCCCTTGATTCAGTCATATTACCTGACCTTTAATATGTCTATGCTTCACATCTGCTGTTTTCTCTGCTTTGAACATCGTTTCCTGCCTTGTCTGCCACATAATACCATATATGTCCCAGCTCAAATGCTACTTTTAAAACACTCTTTTTCCTCACTAACAAATATAGCTCTCGTGATCCCATAGTCCCTATGGTCCCAAAGTTCTTTGCATAACTTTCATTTTAACACATCTGACATTGTATAGTAAGTAATCTTTTGCTTGCAAGCCTTTTTCTCCAACTAGACCAAGGGAAAATATTATTTTATTCATCTTTGCATCTCTAGCATCTAGTACAAGTGCCTGACACAGAGTATGCACTCCATTAATGTTTGCTGAATGAATAAATTATTTTCTGCTACAGGAACTTTTGTGAGAAAACTAATTACTTTCTATATTATAGAAAGTATCTCTAAAGAAGAGAGTTCCACTGCTACAAATCAAACACTTAGTAATTTTAGGACCTTTGTCTATAGTCTGAGATCTGGGAACATAGTCTTCATTCTTTGATACCATCTAATACACTTCCTTTGAAGGAAATAATTAGGGCCATCAAACTCAAGCATTCACTTAAATTATATGAAACCACTTTACCCCACTGTGAGAATTATGTAATATTAGTATTCACAAGAATGTTAGTAGTAACATAACTCTGATGAATTGAATTGTGTTCCTCAAAAAGATATGTTGAAGTCCTCACCCCCAGTACATATGAATATGACCTTTTTTTGTAAATAGGGTCTTCACAGAGGTAATCAAGTTAAGGTGAGGTCATAATGAATTAGAATGGGCCTTAATCTAATGTCTGCTGTCCTTATAAGAAGAAATAAGACAGAATTGCAGGGAGAACACCATGTGATGACAGAGTCAGAGACTGGAGTCAAACAGCTACAAGCCAAGGAATGCCAAGGACTGACAACCACCACCAGAATCCAGGAAGAAGTGTGGAAGGTTCTATCCAGAGTCTCAGAAGGAGCATAGTCCTGCTGACTGACGTCTTTGGCTGTGCACTTTGGCCTCCAGGACTGCGAGAGAATAAATTCCTATTGTTTTAAGCCACAAAGTTTCTGGTACTTTGTTGCAGCAGCCTAGGAAACTAATATAATACAGACCTTATTTGATATCTTCTTCAACATCCCAGAATGTGCTTGAATAACTTCTGAAATAGAAGATTTACTACCTTCGAAAGGGCCATATTCCCTCATAGTGAAGCCCATTGTGCTGGAATGTCTTAGGAGAATTTTTTAATTTACCTCCTAGGCCTTTTGATTATTCTCAAACTGAAGATCGTGATGTGTTTAAGTCACAAAATTTCGACTCCTTTCGATGACAGTTTACATGAGGATATTTATAAATGAAATGACTGAGAATTGAAAAATACAGTCTTCAAGTTCAAGCATAAGAGACTTGACAGATATTTTCTCTGGACTGACAAGAGACATTGGTATTATTTTAGTACAACCTTACTCTGATTCAACCAATCATTTAGGTTTGTCATCACACTCTTTCAGAAAAAAGAAAATTATGTGACTTCCTTCTTCCTACCGAGGCTTAATTAATTACAGGAGAGGAAGAATCTACTACTTTTATGTTTTCCTGGTTGCTGTGGTGTGCAACTGGGTAGAAGACAGTAATAAGTATCAAGAAGCACTAACCCCAGATTAAAGGAATTAAAAATCAAAGCAGCGAAAATCCCAGGGAGAACGCTGGGATTAAGCTAAAGCACAAACTACCTATACAGTAAGTAAGTATCGCCTGGCTATAAAAGAAGAGATGCAAGCATCACTCCAGTTTAGGATTACTATTCCTCAAGAAAGTGCAACAAAAGATTAGTGCATATTTTTACTTTTAAATAGCCCATGAAGTCGATGGAAATTGTAATCATTTCACTTTTTCAGTTATCAGAACTTTGGGGAAAACTGAAAACCAGGACCAGGAAGGTAAATGAATACTCTAGACAGCTGCCAACAGGGAAACTAAAGGTTACCTCTACAAGAAGTGAGTGTTAACAAAGACAGTAGACACAGAATGCTCAGATCACCGCTTAAGATGTTTATCAGTTGGAACACGGGCAATGTGTGTGAATGAAGGGGCTGCTGTGGTTATTGTTCTCTCTTCTTCCTTGTTGCTCTCCCTGCTCCATCTCCCTCACCCCCACCACACCACAAACAATGTATTCGTAAGGCAACCAAAGGAACTAAAGGGAGCAAAAACTAAATGTCAGACATTATCCTTTATACAAAATAATTAATAGAGAGGGAAATCACATATTGGTTTGTATCTGAAAGCTTTGACCTAGAACACTATTTTATATCATTAAAAATGTGACACTTTGCCTTGCTAGTCCAGTTCTAGGGTGTGATCAGCACAAGTACTAGCCTGGGGGTATTGTTGTTCCCATGGGGGAAGGCATGGTGGTTTTCCCTGAATCAACTTTCCAGTGCTGTGCTAAGGTCTCTCATACTGTCTCTCAGGCCTTCTGTATTGTATTCACTTTGGACTCTGCACAAACTTCCTCCAGTATAATTTTCGATAAACTCGCCTGGCTAAAGCGGAAAATAAAATTCAGTATTTCTTAATCGTAAAGAAAAATTCTATCTCAGCATCTCTGTGGCCTACACAGAACTGGAAGCAGGGAGGGAGTTGGAGCGGTGCCAACAACTAGCAAGGGCTTCTGATCCTTTGTTTATAAAGTAGGATGTTGCAGCCTCTGCTTCTGAGTTCCAAAATCAAGAGTAGAAAGATGCACATCAAATTTAAACCAGGGAACTGTAAGAGGCTTGCTAATACTCTGCTATTCCCTTCCTATATCTTCCATAAATTTGGCCATGGTATACCTATTTCATTGTGTCGACTTATGTATATCTGATTCTTCTCTCCTCATGCTCCCCATCAGCTATTGTCTGGTAATCTCTCTAGTCATCCTACTAAAAACAAGGCATTCTAGTTTATCTGGAATGAATGGGAACACAAGTTACTCAGATTGCACCTCACATACATCTCTTCCAAAGAATTATTTTTTAATTGACTGTCTAAACATGTGGTCAAATGTCCCCAGACCTAGAGATGTCTTATTCTTCTGTCTTATGGTCGTGCTAAATACTCTGTAGGCATGTAAGCAAATGGGGTGGTGACAGTCTTTCATCAAGAGAGACCATAGTTTGTAGGGAATTCTAAAACAATAATAAAAGCAACTTCATATTATTGTCATATACCATCAATTCTACACAATGACAGAGTGGGGTTTAGGGAACTGCCACCTGAAGCCTCCACCCTTGGTAAGCCACTGCTTTTGGATCCTGACATCATCTATAGTTCCCTGGGAGAGAAAGGCATTTTCTTTGGCACTCTATGGAAACTCCACGACATTGACTCTCAGGCCTCTGTTGACCCATTTGGAGGTCTCCAGGCCTAGCTCTGGGAGTCTTTGCCCTCTGCCCAGACACATTTTTCTCTGTCTTGTTAATCTCACTTAAAGTTCAAACTGACTCAGCCCTCAGGTGAACTGGACTTCTTGCTCTTTGTTCCAAATGAGCTTGGGAACCACTTTTACCATAAGCCAGTGGCTTCAAGAGTGGGTTTTATGTCAAAGAAGTCTGCTCGTATTTGGCCAAGGTCCTGTCAGCATACCTAATGTACTTCTTTCTCATCTTCTCTGAAATTTCTTTTTAAATTTTCAACTAAAGTCCTAGTGTAGACTCTCCTTCCTCCACATGAGTCATCTTTTATTACTTAAAAATAGCTTAAACCAGAGTTTTTCAAGCCTTAATCATTCACATATCACCTTCACAAATTTTTCTTTATCTGATTGTCATTCTAATAATTACTCACTTAAGAACTTTTAAAATCATAGTGCTTTCTATCAGTAACACAATATACTGTACTTTGGGAAACCTGGTTTTAAAATACAGTATCCATAATAGACACTCCCATTAAGGAAGAGAAAACCTATTCCTTCGTAGTACAGTATCATTTTGTAGATAAATCATTTTTCTAGAGGAGAGCTATCATGTAAATGTGTTAATTGTGTTATTAATATATACTTGTTTTTGGTATTCATTAATGCCTTTGTGACAATTGATAGTGAAGTTGGTGAATTAAGGAATATATTGTAAAAATAGAGACTAAATTAGCAACTTCTGGCACGGAGCCCTTCTGATTTCTCTCTCTTTCCTCAATATATAATTTCTAGAAAACTCAGACCTCTGAGGCATTTAATCATCTTATTAAATTATTAACCAAATTCTCTGCATGACAAGTAATTTTTTAACAGATACTGTCTTTTTATTGAGTATTGTATAAAGAACAACTGTATAGAGAATTTTCCATTTTGCAGAGTGTCATTTACTAACATGCTTATTTGTGTTTCAAGCTTTCGAAGTGGCTATTTTCATAAGCACAAAAAGGTAGAAATAAATTTCTGTTATCTGTTTTTATCTTTTTATATATATATAAACTCTGATTCACAAGAATGCTTGTGGGAATGTATTAGAAAACAGTAGCTTTCAATAACTATTGCAAACAATAGGAAATTGAGTTTCTCAAGTGTTCAGTAACCTGAGCAATGATCAAACACTGAAATATCTCATGCCAGGTATTTTGCTCTTTAGAATTCAAGTAATGTCTTCCAAAGACTCTGGATAGTTGAACAGCTTTTGAGACAAATTGACTGGATTCCCCAAACTGTATTAGGTTTCTTATCATTCTCATGAGAAAGGGTAATACAGACTCTTGGCATCAAAGCCAAAGAGGAAAGAATCTCCTGAATATCTTTTCATCTGAGAGGTGAAATAATACACAACCCTCTCACCACCCTTCCCAGCCCCACTGTCCCCAAAGTGACATGGGTTTCTCAAGCTGCACCCTTCCAGCTTTGTGAAAGCAACTTCACTATTTTTATTGCTCAATTGTGCCTTTACTACCCAAACATTGTCAAGGTTAGATGCAAAATCTGTTACACTTCATGGGAGGCAACATAATCCTATAACTTGGAATGTAGTTCTAGTCTGGTTATTTAAAAAAAAGAAAGAGGTATTTGTGTGTAATGAGTAAAATAGCCATTTGCTGTTATTAAATCAAAATAGTTAAAAAATAAAGTGATGTTATGAGAAAACAGAATTAAAAATTAGAGAAATAAGTTACATTTGAATAAATGTGACAATGGCAAAAAATTTACAATATGGAGCATAAAACATTTTAAGAAATATTGTAGATTTGTGAAATGAATTGAAAAATGCTTGATCAATTGATGTGCTAATTTTAATTTTTAATTTTTTAAATTTAAAGTTAAAGTTTAAATTTAGAAATTAAATTTTAAATTTTAATTTTTAACTCTGATGAAAATTTTATGTTTGTAAAGTGAATTAAACAATGACCCAGTAGAAACAAATGGAAAAGAAATGCCATGTTACTAAAGAGATCTAGATTTTTGAGGATTTCAAGGCTGTGTTCTAGAAGTTTAGGCACACTAGAAGGTGGGCTCCAGGTATATAGGTAGCATTCTCTGATACAATGTTGCAATCATATGTCAGAGTTAGAAGTAAAATTTACTCTTTATTTGTCATATACTAAATTAAAATATTTATTGTTATATAGGTAATATACATAACATAAACCTTATAACAAAAATAGGTGCAAATAAACTGAGAACTGAATAGCTCTGAAAAAAATTAGAAATCTTGGAAATAAAAACAATAAAATTATAGAATGTAAATCTTGAGAGCTGGAGAAAATTCTAGAACGCAGAGATACCAGTGAACTAGAAGATTACACTGAGGAATTCACTCGTAACACAGAACACAGAGACCAAAAAAAATTAATAACTTAAAAGAGATGGACTGGAAGTTAAGAAGCTCTAAAATTTGTCTGATAGGTATTATGAAAGAAGAGAAAAAAATAGCAGAGAAATAATATGTGAAGAGATAGCTAAGAATTTTCCTAAACTGAGGAAAAGTAAGAATCAGGTTAAAAGTACTTTTTGAGTGTTAAAGAAGTGCAAATAAAAATAAATCTACACCACCCCGAATAGCCATGGCAATCTTGAGAAAGAAGAACAAAGTTGGAGGTATCACATTACCTGATATCAAACTATACTACAAGGCTACAGTAATCCAAACAATAATCAAAACCTGTTTTTACTGGCATAAAAACAGATATGTTGATCAATGGAACAGAATAGAAAGCTCAGAAATAAATCCACGCCTATATGCTCACTTAATATATGACAAAGGAGATAAGAATATACAATGGGGTAAAGACAGTCTCTTCAATAAATGATGTTGGGAAAATTGGACAGATACATGCGAAAAAAAGAAGCTGGACCATCTTCTTACACCGTATACAAGAATAGACTCGAAATGGTTTAAAGATTTAAATGTAAGACCTGAAACCACAAAACTTTTAGAAGAAAACATAGACAGTAAACTCTCTGATATTACTAACAGGAATTTCTTTTCAGATATATCTCCTTGGGCAAGGGAAACAAAAGAAAAAATAAACAAATGGGACTACATCAAACTAAAAAGTTTTTGTGCAGCAAAGGAAATCATCAACAAAACAAAAAGACAACTGACTGTCTGAGAGAAGATATTCGCTAATGATACATCTGATAAGGGGTTAATATCCAAAATTTATAAAGAACTTATACAACTCAACAACAACAAAAAACAAACAATTCAATTAAAGAATGGACAGAAGACCTGAACAGATACTTTTCCAAAGAGGAAATACAGATGGCTAACGGACATATGACAAGATGCTCAAGGTCGCTAATCATCAGAGAAATGCAAATGAAAACCACAATGAGATATCACCTCACACCTGTCAGAATGGCTATCATCAATAAATCAAAAAACAGCAAGTGTTGGCAAGGATGTGGAGAAAAGGGAACTCTCATGCATTGTTGGTGAGATTGCAAATTGGTACAGCTGCTATGGAAAACAGTTTGGAGGTTTCTCAAAAAATTAAAAATGGGTATACCTTTTGACCCAGCAATTGCACTTCTGGGTATCTATCCAAAGAAAACCAAAACAATAATTTGTAAAGATCTATGCACTCCAATATTCATGGCAGCACAATTTACAATAGCCAAGATATGGAAGAAACCTAAATGCCCATCAACAGATGATTGGATAAAGAAATTATGTTTCATATATACAATGGAATATTACTCAGCCATTAAAAAAATGAAATCCTACTATTTTCAACAACATGGATAGACCTAGAGGTTATTATGCTGAGTGAAATGTCAGACAGAGAAAGATAAATACTATATAATTTAACTTATATGCGGAATTTAAGAAACAAAAAGAACAAACTAATCAAAAACAGAACTCACAAATATAGTGGATAGTTTAGTGATGGACAGAGGGGAGGGGGGTTGAGAGACTGGGAGAATGGGGTGAGAGGTTAAAGAAGTACAAATTAGTAGCTGATAGTTGGGCACGGAGGGCATGGCAGAAGGAATGCAGTTAGCATTAATATGATGACTAAGTGGAGGAACAGGGGAGGGAGGGAACAATTGTGGGGATCATTTTATGAACAATATAGATGTCTAATCAATGTACTATATACTTGAAACTAATTTAAATAAATAAATTTATTAAAATAAATAAATAAATAAATCTACACCTAGACATTTTCTAATGTAACTGCAGATCAATCAAAGATGAAGAGAAAATCTTAAAAGCTATTAGAAAGAAAGATCACTTACCAAAAAACACTAATTAGGCTGACAGAAAGCTTTGAACACTGCAATAGATGTCAGCAGAGAAGAATTATAAAAAACCAAAAGGGAAAACCCACCAAAAAATGAATGACAGTATTACACAATTTGTTCTTAAACATCAGATATATAAAGCAAAAGCTAAAGTTAAATATAGAGAGTGAGAAATTCACTGCCACAGCGAGAGGGTCACTGCAGTACTCTGTGGTTTATAAACTTAGAAACAAAGAGAATGTACATCATTAGGGTAGCGATTCCAAACACTATGGTAGACCGATACCAAGGAATAGTAATATTATTTAGTCATTAAAAGATTGAATTCGAAGCATGTTGGTTTCTGTTATATTTTCACCTAAATGAGAATATCACAATGCAGAAAGATAGATATAAAATGATGTAAGTATTTATAACTTAAATGATCCCAGTGTAAAAACAAACCCCAGTCTACTCATATGTGTGCATGCTCATTATACGAGCATGAAGAAAGTTCTGGAAAAATACACACAAGATTACTTTACTACCTAATAGTTGAGGTGAGGAGTGATGGGCACAGAAACCGATAGTGGTGAGTCTACAAAATTTATAAAATTTCAATTGTTACAGAAAAAATAATTTTGATCAAGAGTATTCATTTAAAATTCCTCAGTGAAGGCTCTGAAGCAAGGAACACAAACTAGTAGGAAGAGCCCAGAATGGGGCTCAGAGAAGAGAATCTTCTGTTTCATTAGCACTAAGGGGGTGGAATGGTCTATCTGGTCCCTATATGGATGGACAGACAGACAGACAGGCAGACAGACATAATTTACCTAGGGTTAAACTTTGCCACACCGTCCTGAGTAGAATGCTTACGTTTTCATTTCTTCCTATTATAATACCGTTGTCTTTAACACATTTCTGATTAAAAACAATTACTTCTTATAAGTTGATTTTTAAAAAAGTCATTATTACTGTCTGTTTTTTGCTTAAAAAAAGCTTTTGTTTTAAAAAAAATGCAAAAAAAGTAAAACCCACACATTTTTCCAAATAAAAATTCTCATATATATGAATAGGAAGCAAGAAGGTAAAATCATTGAGTATAGAGAACTCTTGTGGAATTTTGCTATAAAATAAAGTGGAGATATGAGTCAGTACCTGAAGATGTTGGAATAAAGTTTGTTGTGGTTGTTGTTGTTAGAATAAGAGAAATTTTAAAGTAAAAATATAGTGAGGATGGGGAAAATCTAATTTAGAAGGCAAATTGGATGGATCATGAGAAAGATAACAATTTCAGAAGCAACACGCATCAATAGCCAAGTAGAGGTAGGGTCTGGTGCCTATGTGAGGACTTACTCTTAGCTCGTAGCGTACTCGGTTGAACTGCAAGTAGTTTAGTAGATTTGATGTTAGAAGGAAGAAAAGGGCTTTTCTAATAGCTTCTGTTTTCTCAGTGAAATCAGAATGTTGTCAGTTAAAAATAAAGAAGAGAAGGAGTGTTGGAAATTTAAGGTTATTTCAAGGAACAAAGCAAAAGTGTAAGAAAGAGACAGAGGAAAAAGACAATAAAAAAGTCAACAAACATATTTATAAATAAAAGCATTTTTACTTTTAAAAGAAAATAAAACTATTCATGTGATTATGAAAGGCCTGTGGGTAGGAGGAGAGGCCCATAAGGCCAAAGCTCTCTACAGATGTATAATGTAAGGAGTTTATAACTGTAAGAAATAGAAGAGTGACTCGTCACTCACTTCCTTGCTGATCTATTAACTGCTTCTGGCTTTTACGATGCTTTAAACACTAAACTCAGCAAAAAATGCAGACCAAATATGTGGCAGAAATCAAATTGAATTGGTCAAGTCTCATATTATGTATACCCTTTAATATACCCTTTTCATGCCAACAAATGCATCATGCATAAATGAAATGCTATACTGTCTATGGCCTAGCTGTATTGGTTTGGATCTCAGATCAGGAGTTTGAACTCAGCCTTTCTTAAGACTTGTTTTCTTTGCCAAAACATGCTCATATACTATCTAGGTAAACTCTGCTTTTGTTATCGTGCCCACGTAAATTTATGTGAGGACATATCTACTGTCCCAGGCAAAGAGGTAATATCTATTAATCTATTTCTATAGAAAACCATAAACCAGTCATGCACTGCCAGCATTCCTGAGGAAAAATATATTTTAATCTAATAACAATGAAATGTATAAAAAGAAATATGATGGGAAAACAGCGGGATTTCACTAAGATGCTTCTCACCTGTCAAATTCTTCCTGGGGTATGAAGATCTAACAAAGTGCCTTACTCTCTGTCTCAAAAACTAGATCAGCTTAGACCCAGGGATGGTCTAGAGCTTGTGCCACTAGCTACATGTTAACTATTGAAATTTGAATTTAAATAGTTAAATTTAAAGTAAAAATTCTGTTTTTCAGGTGCACTAGCCACATTTCCAGTACTCAGTAGTAGTCGCCGTATTGGACGGCACAGATGTAGAACATTTCGTCATGACAGAAAGTTCTGTTGGACACTGCTGGTCCAGACCATGGAAACACCACGTGATTCACCTCATCCTCAAGACTGTTTCTGGTCCAGGGAAGTATAAAAAATATGAACTTCTGATGCAGCTTCAGAATAACCTTGGACTTCAAACTGACCCTAAACTGGAGCGCTGAGCTTTCCCAATCTGGACCTGAATCAGTAGAGACCCACATCAACCATCAGAGTTTAGGAGAAGGATAAAGCAACATTTATAGCTCAGATGACATAATAATGCCTGGGAAGGTCTTTTTAAAACTGAAGTGTTATGTAAAAATAAAATATTCCTTCTATTTCCCTGAGCAATTGCCTTCACTTTGTTGTGGGGCTCTCTAGATTATTATATTCAATATTGGACTCTACAGCTTGAGACAATTGCAGAAAATTTGGAGGTAGTTCAGAGCAGACCCACAAAGATGATGAAAGGTTTGGGAAATAAAATATTGTGGTTAAAGACAAAAGTCATTCATCCAGGGAGAAAATTTTACAATAATCTTCAAGCATAAGCTTTTATACTTATACAGAGAATTATGTACATCTACAGTAAGAGATACTGTGGACAGACAGGAATTAGAACAAACTAACAGCACAAAGGGAATTTTTCTGACAGTGATGACTATGCTAGAGCAGGCTATTTAGGAACTTTAAGAAAACTTTTCTGAAAATATTTGAAAGCACAAAAGTTTCTATGTAAAATGTTCTCCAGTCACTGACTCCTTCTGAAGGAAATAGTCAGATACAGTTCATTATGCATATATTTCCATGTTTTGAACCATGTACAGAACTGGTCCCAGTTGGTTGCTCCCGGTACTGGTTCTGGCCACTGGCTACTACAATAGCTCCATCCAACCATGGCAATTTTTGCTAGGAGTGATATAGATGATAAGATGTCGTCTCCCCAGAACCCACTTCTCTTTTTATTATAACACAACTCATTATTTTTTCTTGTGAAATCATCCTTGATGTGCCCCACATAACCCAGGTCTGGTTACCAGAACATTAATTCCTTCTGGCCACAGTGATTGGTTCAGAAATAACAAGTAATCCAAGTGCATCTAATAGGGCTCAATTTCAGATTTCTTTCCTCAAACTGTGGGGAGCAGAGAGTATCTCTGGTGACCTATTTGTAGGTGTGAGATTATAAATTACGGTGATCTGAGATGGGTGGCCACTGCTCAGGGCGTGGAGCAGCAGCGCTCCTTATACACACTTCCACTCCACTTCTCCAGAGCAGAAGCATTTGAGCTCCTGCCAGGGAGCAAGAGGTTGGATAGAGATGCTGAGCAGCCCACTAGCTACAGAGTGAGGAAAGGCAACAGAAGGAAGAGGTGGGTCACACCTTAGTATACAGGTTTCTAATCTATGCCCCTCTTCACGGCAATACGCTCTCCCACCTTCAATGGTCCTTGGCCTTGTGGCAGTTCTTTGGGACAAATGTGCACTTTTCTCCATCTACAATTTCCTCTGTCCTTAATTCAGTTACCACTGCATCATGCTTTCCCTCCACTAAACATTTACCAAAATTTCCCAGCCACTAATGTCCTCTCTCCTGTATTTCTTTCTTTCTTTCTTTCTTTCTTTCTTTCTTTCTTTCTTTCTTTCTTTCTTTCTTTCTTTCTTTCTTTCTTTTTTTTTTTTGTCCTTTAAGCATTTTTTTTCCCCCTTTACTATTATTTTAGTGTGATTTTCGGAAGGAGACATATGTCCTTGGTCAATCCATCATCTTTAAACTGCTTTTATAGTGAGAACAAACCAAAATACCTAAGAAGAGGGAAAAATAATGAGCAAGATGGCAGGAGCCAGGATGCTCTTGCCCAAGTGGCTCTGGAAACGCACGGGTACTTGAATATCCTCAGAGTAACAGCTAATGCTTCAGAGGCTGGAGTTCAAATCCTGCCGGGTCCCGGCAGAGACCCACAGTAGGTAGATGTTTGCAACTGAGATTTTCCTCTGGCCCAGTGAGAGTGATGTATAAGCTAATTCAGTTGCTTTGGTTATTATTTATTATTTTTTCTACTTTAGAATTGATTTCAGATCTTTTAGGCAATTTTGTTTTGTTTATTTAATAAATATTTAAGAACCAATTAATAGGCTCAAAGTATTATGTTATATCCTAAAATACAATGATGAAGACCCCAATCTTGCTTCAAAAGATTTTCAATCTTTAAAGAAAAGCAGTCGTAGATTGAAAAATACAAGAAGAGAAGTATTATTTTTGAAAGAGGAGGGAGGGCAGGGAAGGAGATGGAGATGAGGTGGGTGGGGCAGTGGTTATAGGCAACAAGAGGAAATGTTTGAAAATAGTCAAACTTTTGGTGCCAAATCGGAACACTGGTGTTCCCACATGTCCCTTTAAAACCGCATCTCAGTAACAGGATTGATATTGAAGAAACCTATCTGGATTTGAGAGTGGGAGGATTTGTATGGTGAAAGAACTATTGATAAAGTACACAGTTTCACTCTAATTTTGAATGATAATCTATAATCTTTTATAGCCCTTAATTTTCTCATTTAAAAATTTTAAGGTTGTTTTAAGTTTTTTTAGTTTGAACCCAAAGTTTGGCTTCTTGACAATCTTTCCATAGTCCTCCTATTTATACCACATCCTGTCCCTAAACCATTGAATTATTTTACTTTAACCTTGATTTAGAATTCAACATTACTTATTTCAGTTGCCACCATAAACATCTTTCTTCTTCCCAATTTATTTTCAAGGTTGAAGTAAAGTTCAAGTAAAACCTAGCAACCCATAAACCTAGAAAAGAGAAAGGAGATGTAATTTGGTTTTGGATGTAGAAGACATTATTGGTAGCTAGAAGCACACCAAATGTTCCCAAATCCATGAGTGAAGTTATATTAATTATATTTTTTCAAAGACATCCTGAAATGGGATTTTTCTGACCTAAATGAATCATCTAACTGTTGCAGTAATAATAGCCCTCCCAAGCTGAGAAAACCCAGGTTTTTTGATATTATAAAGTACTGCATACTTATTGGTCTATCATGTAATTTGGACAACAAACTTTAATTTTGTTTTCCTTCATAATTAAAAATAATGTCTTAAAATTGGATGACTTTTTGAAATGGTCCAGAATTCTTTAATTCTGTTCTTTGAATATTAGAATTATTGAAGTTTATATCCAAAGTAACTTTAACTATAATAATATAAAGTTCACTGAAAAAATCGAGTCAAGTAGGCAATGCTTCTACCTTTTTCATATTATGACACATGTGAAAAATGATAATATCTTCATGATACACAGGGGCAAGCTACCAAGGCCACTGTCAGCCAGAGGCAACAAAACCAGTGGTGGCAGGAGCCCTGCAGGCTGATGGAACCAGTATTTCAGCACTTGGTTCAACACTAAGGAACCCCAGTAGGGAAGCTTTGGAATGCATCACAGAGTTTGGTACAAGAGTTGCCTGAACTCCCTCCAATCTTCTTCCAAATCAGCACACCTGTCCCTCGACCTCCACCTCATGTTACAAAAACCTGCATTTTGCTCAAGGAGGGCTAAGCATATGTGATTTCATTGTTTGCACTGGTTTAATAATTTTTAAAAATCAAAAGGAGATAACAGATGAAAATAGGATTTTACTATTTTACATCAAAGTACGATTATTACACTACGTATAGTGATTTTAGATGCAGACCTGCTATGAGGCATCGGCTCTAAAATTGTTGACCTTCATAGTGGCTCGAGTTGAATGTCTAATCAAAAGCCGAGTGAAGCATTGTGAAATCAAGGAAGTATTTCTGCTATTACCTAGGAGATTGATAAAATTCCTTAAATTTTCTATTCTTTACCTCCTACTGACAGGCTTGTAAAAGATTCTAGAATGACAAATTAGATGCTAGTTTTTAATCGCTGATGTACAGTGCTATCACAAAATCACTCCCATTTTACAAAACGAAAGGAGAGAAGGAGAAATAAAGGGAGAGTGATGAAGGACAGAGAGTCTCAGCAGTGAAAAAAAAAGGTATCTTTTTTTCTTTTTCAGAAATTAATTTTGTAATAATAAGAAATATATATTCATTATGAAATCTTTAGATTATAAGTAAAGGAAGGCCTATAATAACTTTCTCAGGTAACTTGCTCAAAGAATTTTTTCTTATAAACAAGAAACACAGGCTCAAAATTTTAACAAAATATATCAATGACTAGACTTTATGAAGTTCTGGGTACGACTCTGTGCCAAGCACTTCCACAAACTTTCCAGGTTCATCTAATCCACAGAACAACCCTATGTTATCTTCATCATATAAATGAGAAGACAGAAACTAAACAGAATTAACTGGCCAGTCTGAGACATATAGCCAGAAAATACAGAGCAAGATTAAGAAGCTGCACTGTGGGATGTGAGTGCTTCTAATCTTGGCTCAACCATTGCAAGAAATAGAGAAACTAAACCATCTCATTTTACTAACGTCACATGATATTGATGAAATGTCCATGGTTCTCCCACTTTGTTCCATGTTGAAATCACCTGGAGAGCTTTTAAGATTCCTAACACCCAGGACTCGTCTCATAGTAATTAAATCACGATGTTGGGTAGAGTTGGGAGAAACCACGTATTACTATTTTTAAAGCTCTCCAGGAAATTCTAAATGCAGTAAAATTTAGGAATTACTGACCAAAGCTCATTTGGAGGTTTAGGCCTAACGCTGGTCCTATAGTCCTAAATTTCACTAACGAGAAACCATTGTGCAGAAGGTTCCAGAGCTAGACATTTAGCTACAGGCCAAGATTAACTTCCTATTTGTGGAAGTCTTCTCCTCTTCCACACTGACCCCCCCACCCATCCTCAAAACAACTGCTGCATATACATTATTTAAACAATAGGATAGGCATAGGTAAACTGAGCGATGGTAGCAAACTTTTTATGCACTGGAGCAATCTTGGCTAAACGTACAGAAAAGCAAGAGAAAAATTTGGCAATTAGTAGTTATTTTAATAGTGCTAGACAGCCAAAGAGGACAATTAAGCCAAAAAATCCACTTTGGGACCTAATTACCCCATTTGGCTGTCTACCTTGAACAAATTAGTCACCAAATTGCTTCTTCACTTGTTTCATGTACAGCAGCATATTATACATAAAAACATTCGTTTTAAAAACTTTCCTTTTTGCTTTGTAAAAGGTAAAAAATAAAGAGGATCCTACATATAATCCAGGCCAGAGCCATTAATTTACAACTGAGGGGAATGAGGCAGCAGCTACAGCCTATTTTCTTAGGGAAATAACTGGAGGTTAGCTCAGTGCCAGGAAAGAAGGGTCAGGAGACTTGGCAGGGGCCGTCTGTCTGGGGAGGAGTGAGCAATTCTGACACCCACCGTGTTTCACTCTCCTGGGCAGCTGAAGCACTCTGCCTGGCATGACTAAAATATAGAAAAATACTTTTAAATGTTAAAAAGGTTGTCTCTCAGAACTCTTTTCCCTAACTGGCTGTGTGACAGATATTTAGCTTTTCTGTAGTAACACAGCAACCTTCCCAGCTTAGGGCTTTAAGAGGAGATAATGAAGAGTCTACAGCCTTTGCTTCATGAACCCTCTCTTCAAGGTGTTAGGAGGGTGGACTCTTCCTCGGTCTCAATTCCTATAGATACAGGGCATCTACCAGAGACCTGGATGATTTGTGACCTCAGAATTGTTGTGGTCCCTGGACCTTTGTTTGCTCTATGTCCTTCAGGGAAAATAAGAGGTCTGAGCAAAGACAGGAAGAGGAAGTCAGGCCTGGGCTCATTTCTCAGGGTTTTTGCCTTTGATCCTCCTACACAATTATATTGTAGCATATCATTACCTATATTCAGACTGGCCTCCTAACTTTAATAACTTTTTTTAAACTACATTTGTTCTGTGAAAAATGATATAAACAAAGCCATTTCAAAATGGAGCTGGAGCCACAATCCCAGATGAATTGCCTTGTATGTCTACTTCTCAAACCTTGGGAATTTTTGAACTGGGTAAAATAATCTTAGAACTGAACCAAGCCAACATTATATTCCAAACAACTGTTTGTAAAACTAACAGGAAAACAGACATCCTGACTGAAAATTAAAGACATTCTTCAGAATTAGCACCACCATGTATAGTTCAAGAATAACTTGGTTTATTTGCACCTATAGAAATTCTTTCCTTATATTCATGTGACTATATTTCTCTTCCTCTTTCTTATAAATATTCCTTGCCTTCACCTTATAACTATAATTCTTTGATTCCAGAATTCTATGATCTCAAATAAATGCTCATTGCCTCTTACTTTGGCTTTTTAATTTTTAAGTTTAACTGTTCTCTTAAGAGCATCTACATAGAGGAGAGAGGAAGAAACATTAATCAATCAAAGTTAAGCTTTTCCCTTGAATTACCAGAATAAGTGTAAAGATTATTTCACTTTATAGAAGTGAAACTCGACTATGTCTTAATATTGTTAGATAGTTAGGAAGCTATGAGTGACAGGGAGCAAAGGCCCAGCTCTGTAACCATAGAAATAACAACACTGACGGCCCAACTCAAATGACCACCTCCCAGAAAAAAACTCATTTTTTAAATAACAATACCCCAACATCCTGGTACAGGGAAATAAATGACCACAGCATAGCAACCAGTTTAGGTCCGCTACAAGTGCTAGGAATACTCTGATCTTTTCACCCCAGCCTCATTATGCCACCATTATAATGTCATGTATATGACTGGAAGTTCATGAATCTGATTATAACAGATTGAATTCTGGAAAGGAACATGTACAGTTGACAATAGGTTATATAATAGCCAACTGTCAATCAAAATGACCTCCCACATCAATCACTTAGCATCACCCTTGTAACCACCCATCATGGACTAGATATAAAACAGACCTCCCCACCTCTATGAAGCTGCAGCCCTCTCAAGTGTAGCCCATTCTTCTCTTGAAACATACTTTAATAAATTTTACTTTTTCCTAATCTTTGCTGATCTGTAATTCTTTACTGCGTAGGCAGAAAGGACCAAGGTTTCCCAGTACCATCAGGGCAATGACAGACTTAGATTGCCCCCAATGATGACAATATGACCAAATAAAACTTATCCTAGCAAACCAGTTCATTAATGACTGTCTTATCAATAGAGTCATTTCATTACAAGGCTAGTAATGCTCCATTTACTCCCCATAGTAAACATTGTAAAATAAGACTACACTATTAAAGAGACTATAATTGCATTAATGTGGCCTAAGATACTAATCGGCAGTTTTGGAAGTCAAATGATAGGATTTGTTTGTGTTATACTTATGAACAAAATTTCTGGTCTCATTTCTACATGTAATATTAATCAACATGGTTCTTCCAAAATGTATCTGGGCATAACTGGTTTCTTTGTGTACATTTTGTATTGGTTCCTCCCCAATGTGCTTGTTAGGATGCTGAAATCAGGTAGGTCCTCTTTTCTTGGGTCTGTATTTAAGCATATCTAAAACTCTATACATGTAAACTGTCCTTTCCTTTTAATTCCTATACCTGCCTTTGCCCAAACCACAAAGAAACCTTATCCACCCTGCAGCTGAAAAATTCTCTTAATTTCTTATTCTCCAGTCTTATTGCTCTAAGAAAAAACCCATCACTCCCAAATTCTTCTGAAATTTTATATCCATTCATTCCAAACCCATCTCTCCCCATGCCAAAAATCTTTCCTCTGTTACTCCATTTGTTTGCAACACATTCATACCAGGACAGAAAAAATTTCTATTAAAAAAGAGGACTCAAACTTGGTTTCATGACTTAGGGCAGCTGCATAAATTATGGCTTTTTTGTTCAGGCTCCTTTATTAATGTGAAGGTAGGCCCTAAAGCTCAGTAGGAATTGGAATAATTGGAATGATGAAGACATAAAATTCTCTGCATAATTAAGGGATTTTAAAAATTTCTTCCCTTGGAAGTCAGGGGATAAAAATGATTAGGAGTCATGGAATTGAAAGAGCAGCTTTACAAGACAGATTTAAATAGAAGGTGAGAAAGGCTTAGGGAAAAAAAGAACAACTGAAAATATCTAATGAGGATATCTTTGGACCTTTAAGGAAAGTGGCATCAGTAATTGAGATGGGCGTGAGTGTTAGGTAGCTAGTCAGACAGGAGGGAGAGGGGGACAAAGGAACAGAGGCCCAGCCCAGAGACACCCAAGGAACACCCCATTTATAGTTAAAGGATCACTCTTGCATCTGGGAAACAAACAACAGGAGGGCAATAATCTTATAGCTGATTTAGTCCGGCCACAGACACTTGAGCAGAAGGTACTACCCTAACCTGCCCACAACCTAAGTCTCATTATACCATCGTTATACTACCATGTTAATGCTGGGAAGTTCATGGATCTAATTATAACAGACTGAATTCTGGGTAAGCACATGTGTACCAGGCAAAGAATTGTATAGCAGCCAAGTGTCAATCAAAATGACTTCAAGTGCCAGTTACCTAGGAATGCCTTTGTAACCACCCACCATGGCCCAGATATAATACAGACCTTTCCAATTCTGGGTTGTTACAGCTCTCTTCACTGAGAACCTACCCCTCTCTTGGGACGTACTGTACTCTGTATTTTATTTCTTTTTTCTTTTCACCTCCCAAATTCCACAGGGCTGCAGCCTTCCTTAGAGTAGACTGTCTCCTTCTAAAACATACCTTTAATAAATCTTTTTCTAAATCTCGCTGAAATATGATTCTTTGCTGCATCAAGGGGGAGGAACCGAGGAAAATGAGAATTGCCCTTCTGTGGTTACCCTACCCACCATGCCGCTGGAGTGACACCAGAGTTCAAATCTCCCTCAAACAGTAACATGGGGAACTGTCTTTATCTGGTCAGAACACCCCCTTTTCTGTATCATTTTATAATGAAATATATAATATTCAAAGCTATTCTATGTTAGTTACAACAGAGAAAGCTCACTTCTGTAAATTACTACCATTAACTAAAATTAAAGTCATGAGTTGGGAACTGAGAGAGTTCCAGAGAAAAGAGCTATCCTCATACTAAGTAAAAACCATCTATCAGTGAAACAAGGGAGGCTCTTAGATCAGATTAGGTAGAAAAGACCTGCAGCCTGGAGGAAGCTTCCAACTGGTACTAATAGTTGTCAGACCACACCCATCTGTGGAGATAAAATCCTGGAACAAAAACCCAAGATAAGAATAAATCCACAATTTCCTCTTCAGAATTCTGAGGGTGTCTTTCTTCTTCCTCATCATGTAGCAGTACAGGCATTGTCTTGTTAGGTTTAGAAATCTCCGTTGTGTGACCTTTCTCTCTTTTTCCTTTTTTTTGCTCTTCAGAGAAACACAGGGGTATGGGGAAAGAATAAGCAATCCCTAAGAAAGCCAAGCCCATTTTTTTTCTAAATTGTTAAACAGTATTTAGAGCTACTTAATATGGTTTTTAAAATTATTTATTGTCTGTGTCTCAAATAAAATGTAAGCAACATGAAGACAGGAATTTTTTCTTTATTGTTCAATGTTTTATGCCCAGCACTTAGAAACATGTCTAAGGTCTGTTCACTAAATGTAACGATGGCCCTATTATCCTCAAACCCTGTGTAGGTATCTGACATGTAAAACAGCCCAGTGTTGGTGGTGCTTTGGTGAATGCAAAGGGAGGAGCAATGGACACATGTGGCATGGCAAAGAACAAAGATGATAGCTGCAGAAGTCAAGAGCATAAGCAGGGATTAAAAAGGAAAAGGAAGAGAAATTATGAGTAATAGGCAATCAGGAAGAAGTAGAAATATGGAGAGGGTGTTTTCTTTCACATGGCACATAAGATAGTGGCACAAACTGTAACCCTGTAAATCTTCACATCTTTAAAATAACATTTTCTCTTCTTTCTCCTTGATTCAAACTGGCCTCAGGCTCACTTACCTTCCCCCCCCCCCCCCCTTATCCTTCTGCATACAGCAGGACAGCTTCCTTAATCATTAAGTCCTTAGGTCAGCATCAAACAGTCTTAGGAACAAAGCCTCAGGTCTATTAACCACAGAAGCAGAGTTTCTGGTCAAATTAAAGAAAACATCTTGCAGCTCCACACCCATGAAGGTAGAAAGACCCTACAGGCATTGCCTTGAAACCAGACAGAATGTCACCATGACATACACCAGGACCTGATGCAAAGATCAACTGCCTTTCACCCTATCCCCAACCAATCAGTGGAGCCCATGACTCCAACCCCCTTAGCTACTAGTGAGTATTCCCTTATATAACCTATCCCCTAGAGGCCATCGGGGAGCCTAGTCTTTGAGTGCTAGTTCACCTGTGTCCCTGAGCTCGGCACCATTTCCTTAAAAAAACCTCTACACTGCTGCAAACTCCTATTCATGTCTCTGTTGGCTATTGATGAGTGCAGGCAAAACAAAGCCCTTGGGTTCATTAACAAAACCAATTACTTAATTAAAGAGAAAGGTGACCCAGAAAGGCAAAAGAATTTAGAAATAAATGAATGAATAAATTGTAAAACCATTTTCATTGTGGATAAACATCCCTTCAGTCTAGACCTTTATCTAGACCTGATATTTGGAACAAGAGACCTAGACATCAATCACTACTTGTGAGATGAAGCCCCAAGAGTAAATTTTACCCTTTCTCATTGTTAGTTCTTAAAATTAGACCACATATCTACACCGTGAATTAACAAAAATGAGCTGAAGTTTCACCAAGACTCTACCTCTGTGATTCCTCTTCACTTTTTTTCCTGAATTGCTCTCTATCTTTGGTGCAGTCTCTGTTCAGCTCTTGGCTCAGGAGTGCTGATTTCAATCCTGCCTTTACCTTTTGAACTAGAAGTTAGTTCTTGGTCTTCCCAACATTTGAATGTTGTTTTTTTCCCAAAAGTGTATACTTTGCTCATTATCCTGATTTTAGATGGAAATCCATTTGATTACTGTAGTTTTGTAATAAGTTTTGAAATCAGGAAATATGAGTCTTCCAGCTTTGTTCTTTTTCAAGATTCTTTTGGCTATTTGGAGTTTCTTGCTATTCCATATGAATTTTTAGATCGGCTTGTCAATTTCTACAAAAGATTGTGCTTAATATTAAAGTTAAATATGCAAACAACCCAATTTGTAATTAGAATGTTCCTTAGAGATCGTCCAGCTCAACACTCTTACTCCATACATGAAGAGAGACCTAGAGAGGCTTTCCAAAGACATGAAATGAGCTAGAAGACCCAAGACCAGAACACTATTACCTAATCCCCAATCCAACATTCTTTCTGCTATACTATGCTACTTTTCTAAGAGAGAAGACTGTGGCACCCCACAACGGAAGAAACAAATCCTTGTTGACAGCATTCTGCAATTAGAACTAAGCACCAACATTTTTGTTGTAATAATAAAAATAACCTTTAAGCACTTATTAATCAAATGTGCTAAGCAGTTTATACTCTATATTATTATGTGTTCTTTGGTTATAAGCAATAAACAATGGCATGGCCAACTGAAGGAAGAATGCTGTGCTTCTAACAGAATCAAAGGAAAAATTGAACAATCAAGTCTTAGAAAGCACAAGAACTAAAATGGCTAAGACCTCAGAAACAATCACTCTTATAGAATGCATGCATCTCTATGTTTCTCCATTCGAGATTCAAATTTCTGGAAAGAAATTCTGATTATCCTCACATTATCCTCTGATTATCCTAGATCATGTATCCATATTGACATCACAGGGCAGGGTTCTATACCTGACATTCCTCTAGAATTACATGGAGAAATGCAGAATCAGGGCCTAAAAAAATGAGATGCTGCATGACCAAAACAAAGTTCCACTTAATATATTCTCATTCAATCCTGACAACACTGTGTGGTAGGTAGCATTGTCCCCATTTTACTAAGGAAAAATTGAGGGTCAAGGAGGTTAGTAACTTGCCCAAATTCACACAGCTAGAAAGTAATGCTCAACATGTCTAATATTTCTCTCAGCTCAGTCCTGAGGCTCTCTTTTCTGAGTACTGTATTGTCTCTCCTACACTTTTGCTCCCCTCTCTGGGTAGCATTCTCTTTGCTGAGTTAGGGTAAGTTATCATAGGCTCCCTTTGGTAATGAAAGTCACTTCTTGAGTTCTGGGATGAAAATGGAATGCACAACTATGATGCTCTATTTCTAAAACAACTAAGTCTCTTTTGCAGCAGGATTATGATTCACCCCCTTCACTGGAGTGTGGGCACGGCAATGTGTAATTTATCTCAGTTTTGCACAGTTCCTTTCTGTCACTGGCTGTGTTCTTACCTATCACTTCAACAGAAGGTGGTAAAATTTGATAGAGATAAAATTCTGTACTTTTAGAAATGCAAAGTGATTGTTAACAGCTCCCATGGGACAAAAATAAAGAGTGTAGGATGGGGAAAATATAGGTCTACCCAGTTTTGAAAGAATTTTTCTTATTGTTTCTTCCCAAGTGATGATAATAATCAGCTCATAATTGACTAGATTTAATAGATAATTTTTTTTTAGCTAGCAAAAAGGAACTTTTCTTCCTGTAAAGAGTTTCCTGCTTTATATTTTAATGATATAGCCTTTTCATTGTTTACTTTGGATTATGTAAAAATTAGAAAAGTAGACAAAATCCTTAAATGTATACTGCTATTTTTTTAACTTCTAATTATTTGATTTAAATATAAAGGATAATTTCATAGCATAAATGAAAGTCAAAGTTTTCATGAATCACTCTTACCCTGTATCAAAAATGCAACTAGCAATAATATAAGAATAAAATCACTCAGAACATAATTTTTCTCCTTTCCTATCTGTGATACTTTGTGTCAACTAAGCTGACCACAGTTCCCAGATAGCTGATCAAACACTACTCTAGATGTTTCTGTGAAAGTTATTTTTCAGATGAGATTAACATGTAACTCTATGAACTTTGAGTAAAGCAGATCCCCCTCCATAATGTGGGTAGACCTCAGTCAATTAGTAGATGAAACAGAAAAGACTGACCTCGCCCAAGGAAGAAATTCAGCCAACTGATGGCATTCAGATCCAAAATGCAACATTAACTTCCTTGAGTCTCTAGCCTGCCTGTTCACCCTGCAGATGTTAGTTTTGTCATCCCCTACAACTTCGTGAGCCAATTCTCAATGCACTAATTCCCTCTCTCCCTCTCTCTCTCTCTCTCTCTCTCTCTCTCTCTCTCTCTCTCTCTCTCTCTGTCATATTCATAGACACGCTTACATATTATTGGTTCTGTGTCTCTGGAGAACCCTGACATATGTGCTGTCATTGCTATTGATATTTTAGCACAATATTTTTTAATCTCAAGATGACTTAAATCTGGACTTATCTATCATGGAATTCGTTTGGTTACTTATTTTATACACAGGATGGTGTTTTACAATCTTGGTTAACTGAGTTGCAAATATAGTGCCTGGTATATAGAAAGTGCTCACATAGTTTTTTGAAGAACTGAGTTAGGAACTGTACAATATTTCTATTGTAAGAAAATTTTCTACATGTAGCACACACGATAATGAAGATGGCTTCTTGTGGGAGAAGAACACACTAAAGCGTATTTCACTTGTGTGGATAAAAAAAAGGAGGGGGGTGGTTCTATGAAAAGTAACTTCACAGGACTTTCTAATCATAAATGCCCAACCAGGCGGGCCATTGGTGAGTAGTCCCTCCCCAGGCCTATACATTTTTAGTAAAAAGTTTCTCTTTGCCCTAAGTAAGCCTTGCCCATTGTTTCTGTGCATCTCGGTTAACACACCTTTGAAATAAGTGTGACCGCCCACAAGAAAGCACATAATTTTCTTAACTGCCTTGTAATCCAAGTTTTGCTTTTCTCTACCTCCACGTAATCTTTCTTAATTTCAAACGTGTAAAAGAAGCTGGAAAAGTGTTATTCTCCAGAGCATTTGAGATCTTCCTCCCCAGCATATATTGTCAGTTTGACTCAAATAAGCTTACAAAAATACTCTACAAGTTTAAATGTCAGGTCAACACTTGGTATTTTAGAATAAAACTCTTGAAAAGTGATTGTGTTGTGATCCTCAATAGTCCTTTTTTGTTGTTGTTGAAATACTTATTCTAGAGGGAAGATGCTATGTTAGTCACAGTGTTTCCAAGTATTTACTGGGTGCTGCGGGGTGGCAGACACGATTCTATGTCCTAAGGAAAGAGCGATTGAACAAGACAAAGCATAGCTTAAATCTCATGTCAGAAATAAACCATAAATAAGTAAACAAATAAATAATAAAACCTACTGTTATTATTATGAAGAAAATAAGGTAGAGTAAGGGCTACTAACACTTGAGGGGGGAGGTCAGGCAAAGCCTCCATATTGAAAACTGGCCAGGGAACCAAATGATGGCATAAAAGCAGTCTTGCAAGGATTGTGGAAAGAAAATTCTAGGTATACATGACAGCAAGTATGAAGCCCATGAGGCAGGAACCAGCCTGGCAGGTGGATGGACAGTAAGGAGACCCATGAAGCATGGAGCAGAGTCAACAGTGGACAGGAGAGTGGGAGGTCAGGGACATAGGAAAGAGCCTGATGCTATTGGGCTATGTAAACCTTAGACAAGAGTTTTAATAGAACGAAATGAGCTCTGTACTAATTATGGAAAGTGAATGTTTTTGTGGTTGCTATCATAGTCTACAAGTCAATCAGAACGGAGGTTCTTACCCCGGGACACCACAACTGTACTTGAGGCTTCCAGTCAGCTTTTTCGTGGCCCACTTGTGAATACAAGCCAACAGCAAAGGACTCCCTGAGGAGAACCCCTCATAGAAAGGCAGAGATCAAAGCAAGTGTGGACAAGGAAGAGGACAGTGCAGAAGCAGAAGAAATACTATTTTTAAAAACCTTGGAAGAGACTGCAGGTTGGCGGTGAAGTAAAGTTCCACCATAAAACTGCAAAAGGCAGAGCAGAAGGATGCAGGGAGGAGGAACAAAGATGCCTGTAAAAAAACTGGAACTGATACATTATCTAATGTGCTGTGCAATATTGATCAGAGCTTTGTTCTTTGTTCTCTTTTTAAGATAGGAATAAAACAAATCTGATAAATCACTCTCACTGACATTTTAGCGATAATATTTTTCAGAAGAAATTCGAATTTTATTATGAGACTTTTGAAAAAAAAGAAATCTTTTTTTTAAAACAATGAGTTTTGAGTTTTTTTGTTTTTGTTTTTGCTTTTGTTTTTGTTTGTTTGTTTTTTGCTTGTTTGTTTTTCATTTCAAGTTTGAAAAGGCAGAAATTCAGGTCAATTGGGACAGAGCTATCCTTAGGTTATAGTAAAATGGAGGCCATTGTTCCTATTTCTCCACTGTCACAGTTAATATTTTTAAAAAGACCCAAGGCTGATATGTAAACATAATCTGTAATTTTTCTCTTAGCATCAAGTCAAAACAACTGAAAAATACATGGCTGTTCCTTCACCAGGCTCCAAGCCCCACATACTCATTCAGTCTATAATCCCTTCTCTGTTCCTCTTCTCTTCAAGATTAAAGGATGCCTTTTGTTCAAGCTTTCATTATCTTATTTCATTTATATAGATGAAATATGTAGCTGTGAGGATGAATGAAGCAGTACACTTCGCTGGGAATGGTGTTGATTCCACACTCTTTAGAGAGGGCCCAAGTGGAAAATTCTATTTATGCACTGGGTTAGTCAAAGTGTCGTCATTGGCTACCTGGTCAATATGCAAAGGTTGAGTTCCTTTGCGTTGGTACGAGATGTGGTGAGTAAATATAAAATTGGGCCAAAGAAATAGATGGAAGTTTTGTTTTACTTCTTTAAATAAATGCCAAATACTTCCCTAAATAAATGTTTTCAGAAATAAATCTAACATTATATAAATATAATAATAAATCTAGTAAATAGGAGAGAAAAATACATAACCCTATGAAAATTAAGTAATTTTTAAGACTGAGGGTAAAAGTTTACCCACAATAATTTCTACTGAACTTTTGAATAAGCTTCAAATGCATAATAGAAGGCAACAATGGTCTAAACATAAGAAACATTATCAAGAATATAAATATATCTCTATCTTGTTTAAAATCTTGGTAATATAGATTGGAATATAGAATATAATTTATACTTGGTTAATCTTGTGAGAGAAGAATTAACAAAGCTAAATTCAACTCCTTTACTTCCCCATGAATTATGGGGAAGGAGTTAAACATATCTATTGAAATATTTTAACAGTGAATTAAAATATATTTATAATTAAAAGATAAATATAAGTGTTATTAGCCTCTCTTTCCCTTTCTCTTTTCTAAAATTTTCTCAATGTGAAAATAAAAAACAAAGTTGTAGAAAACATAAGTTTAAGCAATTTTACTAACAGCATAGTCAATAATTAGAGTAGGCCTTTTGATTGATTATATGCTTTGAATGTAATTTCATTTTTTTATAAGTATAGATATTCTATGAGATAGCAATCTTTGTTTTTGTTTGTTTCTAAAGCCTATTACTTTCTGATGTTGTATTATCTCCCTTGATTTTGATCTGTGATGGCTAGAAAGATACACAGAATTCACATAATCCATCACCTTTTAAAAACAGTCTAACTTTGGCAAACCAAGAGTAGACGTGGAGTCCAGAGGCTGATAAAACTCATATTTACTCTTCCCTTACCATACATTTCGGTTAATGCCAAGTTTACCTTTCTTGAACATCCAGAAGTTCAATCTTTCCCTAAGCCACTCTTTCTCTTCACTTTCTATCAGATTTCTTCCAGGTACTGGCCTTGGAAACTGCTCTTGAGCTTGCAGAGTTGATCAAAGTTTCCTGCCCAGAAACACACTATCTGAAGTCCCCTCATACCTCAAATCCTCTCCTATTATAATGTAAGCTTTATGAGGACATGGACTTTATGTATTCCTCTTCAAATTCCCATTTCCCACCACTGTGCTTGACACACAGGAGGTATCCAGTAAACATGTACTCAGTGAATATATTCCCATGGACATTAGATTGGAGTAAATAAAAGAATTTTTTTCTACTAATATTGATTACTTTGCTAAAGACAATGGAAAAGACAAAGAAGGTAAAGGAAACAGAAAGTCTCATCCAACTAGGATAATAAACCATTTCTGGGAAGGAAGCCATCAGCCAACACCTGGAAAGATAGATTGGGTGCTTATTGAGTGTGGGTTCATTGATTGATTACATCTACATGACAAATCAATTAAAAGTTACATATCTAAAATTTGAAACCAGAACTCAGTGGAAAGTGAATTAGGGTATGGCTATTTGGGAATAGGAAAGAGAGAGAGAGAGAGAGAGAGAGAAATTTTTATGATGGGCAGAGAGCAAGACAGATAGGAGATAAATAGCTTTTCAAAAAGATGGCACCATCATCAGAGTCCATGTGACTGCCACAGAGATTAGGCCAAGATGCTCTCTTCAGCTAGTGGTAAGGAAACCAATCACAGAAAGGCACCATCACATTACTGTACAACTCTACACAGTACTCCTTAGTGGGGCCTCTACCTCTCCCTAGACTCAAAATTCGCTGCATGTAGGAAAGGCGCTTTGGTAGCAGGACAGAGAAATCGAGGAGTAGAAGAGGTTGAAATTTTAAAATATAGTTATAAGAGAGGAGGAAAGGAAAAAGCAGGGCAACCTAAAGTCATGTGATATTAGTTTTCTTAACCAGATGAGGAAAAGAGCTCTTAAGAAAGCAAGAGTTGGGGAGAATGAAAAAAATGGCATAGATGACAGAGGCTCTGTTCATCCCTCTGGCGACCAAATCAAAGTTGTGATGGAAACAAAGAGCAAAAAGCAAGAAAAAATTTCCTGGGATCTAGATGAACAAACCATACAAGTTGGGAGAAATCCAAGAAGTCACCCTGCAATGGCAGAAGGTAGGACAGGGCAAGGATGCGGGGCTGCCCCATCCCAAATGGCTGAGTGAGACGGAGGCTGCAGCATAGGCAGATGCCTCTCAAAGGGGCTGAGTCCTTGTCCCTGAGCAGATTTTCACGGTGACAGACCTGCTCTGTCTGAGCACCACTGCCTGTTTGGCTGCGCACAGTGGGCACCAGGGACTTATAGGAAAACATTGTCAGAGTGAGGGCCGAGGCAAGACTTACTGGGTACAGAAATGCCGGCGGTATCCGCGATTCCTCATTGAGCCCTTCCCCCTTCCTAGTACATGGACACAGTGCTGCCATAGCCATGACATCATCAAACTGAGTTACAGAGGTCACTCACCCAGAGGATTCCCTGAAACACCACCTCCCCCAACTCGGGGCCCCACTCAAGCCACATCCAGGTGTCTTCTCAGCGAGTCAGATGCTCCTTGCTGAGCAGAGCCTAGACTCACACTAGAGGCCGCTGACCTCAGTTTCTGGTGTGGCTTTTGAGGCAACTATAAGCACAGCATCTATGGATTGCTTGCTGAATCTTAACAGGTAACTAACTCCAGAGGAGTAGAGGCTTGGGCTAAGTTTGACCTGCAGCTGAACAGATACCTACTTCACAAATCCACAGTAATAAGACCGGAAGACTTAGGAGCTTTGCTTAGTACATAGAAACAGACATGGAAAAACAGCCAAAATGGGAAGACAAAGAAGCAGGAACCAAATGAGAGAACGGAACAGGTATCTGGATATAATGGAGTCAAATAATCTAATAGATCCAGAGTTCAAAACACTGGTTATAAGTATGCTCAATGAATTTTTGGGAAGTGTAGAGAACTTCAACAAAGAGATAAAAAACATAAAAGTGGAAATGGAAATTATGAAAGGGAACCAGTCTAAAATGAAGAACACATTATCTGAGATGAGAAGTATATTAAATGGAATAAACAAAGGAATGAACAAAGTGAATAAAGAAAAGGATCAAATGCCCTATCTAGAGGACGGGAAAGCCAAGGACACTCAATCAGAATGGCAAGAGATGAGATGCTATGACTATAAAAATAATTTAAGGAGTATATGGGACAATCAAGGTTCTAAATATCTGTCTCATCAACATAACTGAAGAAAATCAAGATGCTGAACAGCTGTTTGAAGAAATGATGGAAAAGTTTCCTAACTCAGTGAAGAAAATGGACATAAAACCCGAGGAAGCTCAGAGAATCCCCAAAACCAGGAATCCAAAGAGGCCCTCATCAAGACACATCATAATTAAAATGCCAAAGGTTAAATACGAAAAGAGAATATTCAAAGCACCAAGAGAAAAACAGTTACTTATAAGGGAACATTCATAAGACTGGCAGCTGATTTCTCAAAAGAAACTATGTAGGACAAAAGGACTTGGCAAAAAATATTAGACAGGATGAAGACCCAGGACCTACAACCAAGGATAATTTATCCAGCAAAGCTATCACTTAGAGTTGAAGGACAGATAAAGAGCTTCCCAGACAAAAATTAGCTAAAGGAATTTGTCACCACCAAGCCAGTATTACAGGAAATGTTGGAGGGAGTTCTTTAAGAAGAAAAAGAAAAAACATGTATCAAAAACAGGAATAAAGAATGGTGACAACTACATTCCTATAAACAAGTACCTCAAATGGAAAAGAATTAAATGCTCCAACCAAAAGATAGAGTGGCCGAATGGATAAGAAAACAAAACCCCTACATATTTTGCTTAAAAGAAACTCACTTCAGATTAAAAGACACACACAGACTAAAACGAAGGGGATGGAAAAAGGTATTGCTCTGATGGACCTAGAAGGTATTTAAGACAGGCAAAGATAAATACTAGATGATTTCACCTATATGTGAAATCTAAGGAATAAAAAGAACAAACTAATAAAAAACAGACTCACAAATACAATGGAGAATTTGGTGACTGACAGAGGGGAGAGGGGTTTGAAAGGCTGGGAGAATGGGGTGAAGGGTTAAAGAAGTACAAATTAGTAGTTTATGGATTGTCACGGGAATGGGGAGCACAGCATAGGGAATGCAGTTAGCATTAATACGTTGGCTAGGTGAAGGGTCAGGGGAGGGAGGGTGAAATTGGGGGGATCATTTTATGAACTATATAGATGTCTAACCAATGTACTATATGCTTGAAACTAATTAAAATTAAAAAAAAGAAAGATTCACACATAGTTGGAAATCAGCTGAGGACTTGGTGATAGACAAGAACATAAACTCAAAAAAAAAAAAAAAGTAGACTCTGAGATAGCTCCATTGGCTAACCCACCTTATCTAGTTATGAGGGAAATACAATGATACTACAGGTTAGGTCTCCCGGTGGCTCGTCTGCTTCTAGGTTTGGATATTTGTCCTGAAAACTATTTTCAGCCAAGTCTATGTGTAGCTCAACCTTGTTTACTTTTAAATACACCATTTTCCTCTGTGATGTCCTCTCGTCCTGTGTTTCTCTGTTACCCTTTCTTATTTCATTTTTTTCTTTTAGCCTCTTAATGAATTCATTTGTCAAATTGTAACTTGCTCAGAAGTAACCAAGGTGAAATGATTTTTTCTTTTTCTACCTAGACCAAGAGAGGTAGGGGGTCCAAATAGCCTGAAGACTGGTTTACAGTGGTGGTGGTAATGTACAAAATCCATAAGAGAGAATATCAAGTGGGACATGTGAAGGAAGTCACAGTTAATAAGAGTAACATGAGCCTCCTGAATTAGACTTGAAGGAGGTGTTCAGATTGTCCTTCCTGTATACATGCTTCCCTTTTTACATAAAAGACATGTTAAAAGCAGTAGAAAATATTAATATTACATATTAAGTGTAATTCAAATGCCCTTAAGGTTATTGACATTTTACAGTAAGAAGTGACTCTACAAAAAAGCACAAAGATGTTAAGGGATGAGTTCTAAAAGTCTTAAAATTTATCTCAATTAAGAAACTAAAGTTAAACATATTGGGTAGGCTTAGTAATATTTTTTTTTTTCAGTACGGTTGGTCAAATACGTGTAAATAACTAACCTCTTAGCCTTTGCAGTAAAAGATCTCATAAAATGCTAGCTCTGTAAAATGAAATTCTGAGCACAATGAAATCCTTTGCATTATATGTTGTGGTGAAGTATTAGAACAGTGTTACATAAGAAACTGTCTTTTTCCTAGTCCATGAAATTCATTTAAGCTCCAGGAAGTTGTTCGCACTTAGTATTTTAATGTTTGGCCAGTTGGATGATTTGCTTAGTTGCCTTTTGAAATTGAAAGGGTGATTTGGGTGATTGTAATCTGATATCCAAGGAAAGGCTTCTGAGGCTCTGAAATAATAGGCATATTAAAAGGGGAAAATGCTACTTTGAACTATAACATCCTTTTAAAAAAGTTGAATCTGTCGAAGGAAACCATGAGGTCTAAGAAAGTGCTTGGTGCTGCTTACAGATTAGGTGGCCCCTTTCTTGAACTAAGCATCTTGTTTCTTCTTTCTCCCTACATTTTTTTGGAGGGGAAGGAAAAGATCCCATGATTTTCATCAGACATTTATCTGCACATAGGGGCAAAGGAATTGAAAAAGAAAGGAACTCATAGTGAGAAAAACTTTTTAAAAAGTAATTTTATATTACAAATTTCTGGACTCCTTTTATATTTTTAAAACGTCCCCAAGACCCGCCAACAACTCCAGGAAATTAAGATTCTTTTCCGGCATTTCCTCTTTTTCTTCATTCTAGATATTTGTACTTTGACATCACTGCAAAGAATTCTGAAGCTGAGATAACCCATTCCTTACCTTGGGTTTCTCTTTCAAATTTCAAATACAAGTTACTGACCTTTTCTTTTTGAAACTCACCTCACAAATTTCAATTAGCTCTGGACTCTGAAGATACCCAAGTGAATCTCATCTGGTCTGTGAGTGTCTATGTGTGACTGGTATGCGAGTTTATAAAGAGCTTAAACCTGTCCAGGCCAATTAGCTTATTACAACTTTTACATTATTTGTTATAATAATGGTAGTTGCCAACAGAGGTGGTTAAGGGTTAACTAATATCTACTTGCTAAAAATGGCTAACAGTTTATAATGAAAGTGAATCTTGGACCAAAATTTGCCACACATACATTTATTAAGCAAATGTTTATTAGCAAATGGGCACAAAACAGTGTAAAACCATTTATATAACCTGTTTCATAAACTCTATGAAATCCCAGTTCTCTAAACAGGTTGGAAGACAATTTGCATAAGAGGTTCAGTTGATACTGATGCAATATGCCAGAAGCAGGAACGTCCTAGAGGCATTATCTTCAGGGATCATTCTTCCAGATGAAAGCTTAGTACAGTACACTTTGTTCGTACATTGGGGAAGGGACATTCTAAAATATTGTTTTCGAATATGCATATCAGAAACCCACTAATTTCACTAATGAGTGAACACAATTTCTAATTTGTGGTATACTAATTAGCAAAGACTTTGGTGTTGCTGAGAGATAAAGACATCTGCTACGTTTGCGGTCTAGCTACTTTTGGGGCGCAGCCTTTCCTAGATATGAACAGACAACCCTGAAATCATGAATTTCTGACTAAGGCAACTGACTACCTTAGTGTTGAGATCAAACTAAACCAAATGTATCGTCGCAGTGTCAAGATTGAAGTGAATTCCAGTAATACACAGATGTCACAGCAGACACTTAACCTAGTCCCTCATTCCTGAGACAATTACACATGACCATTCTAAACTGAATCAGGTTTGGGGAGTTGGAAGAATAGAAAGTTTAGTGAGAAGAGGATCGCCCTGAGTCAAGGCGATAGCTTCACAGCTTGAAAGCCAGAAATGAGGAGTATATTGAGGTCCACACAGCAGGCAGGGCTTTGAATATTAGTCCTGGCAGCTTTATGTACACACGAGGTTACATTTTAACATGCCAAATGTGACTGGTCGCCTTCTTCAGAGACTAGCTCCCTTTCTGACTAGCAATTTTTGGCAATGGAGCTTTCCACTTTCTCTGTCATCAAAAATTATAATCTTGATAAATTTTGTTTCTGCAATTTTCACATGCATTCAATCACAAGCCTGTTTTTTCTTTCTTTATGGTATTTCCTGACTACATAATTTGTGGGACCCAGTGCAAAATGGAAATGAAGAACTTGTATTCAAAAAGCAGAAATAAGATGCTGTTAAAGGAACTCAATGGTCCATGGTGTGTTTTATCTGTGACCTAATATAGCACTCTCCCAGGCATAGGATCACTCAGGCCCCTTCCCATGGCTGCAGCTGCCACATTCCCTCTCCTACAAGCTGCTGAATCCAGGGGAGATCAGAGAAACCCTCTGCCTAAATCTCCAGTAGCTACTGACCCATAAGACTGCAACCTCTGTGCCAGGATGGGCTTAGTGCCTGGATTGGGGAGGGACAAGAATTCACGCCCATGCAGTTACCCACCTGAACATGTCCTGGCCCTGCCGGCTGAGGCTGGGCCTCCAGGCCCCTCCATGAGATGAATGCATGCTCATCTGCGATCCTTGCAGCACCAGCGCCAGGGCCCACTGGGGACAAAGTGCAGCAGCAGTTGCAGGCTGGGGCAGAGAGGAGGAAGCAGGGCATGGCCTAGGACAGGGGTTCTCAACCCCTGGGCCGCAGACCAGTAGTGGTCAGTGGCCTGTTAGGAATCAAGCCATACAGTAGGAGATGAGCAGCGGGCCAGTGAGAAAAACTTCATCGGTATTTGCAGCCTCTCCCCAGAGCTAGCTTCGCCGCCTCAGCTCCACCTCAGATCATTAGGCATTAGATTCTCATAGGAGCACCAGTCCCTGCTGGCCTAGGGCTTTAGAGGGCTGGTGCAGAGAGCCTGTCCTGGAGAAATGGGAAGTCTTCCATAGGCAGGATTGCAGGTGAACAATGGCTCCAAGTCTCCAAAGCCTGCTTCATTGCCCCATCATATTTCATTTACAAACACAGATTCAAAGATAAAATTAAGGATTTTAAGACAGTGAACACAACGCATTAAACCCCAAGCAGTATCCTTCTGAGTGTGGGGCCCTGTGATGGTTAGTGTTATATGTCAGCCTGACTGGGCCACAGGGTGCCCAGATGTTAGGTCAAACATTATTCCAGGTGTTACTGTGCAGGTGTTTTGGATGAAATTCACATTGAAGCCAGTAGACGGGGTGAAGCAGATTGCCCTCCGTAATGTGAGCGGGCTTTTTCCAGTCACTTGAAGCTTGGTTAGAATAGAAAGGCTAAGCCTCTTCTAAGTAAGAAAGGTCCTCGTGCCTGCCTGCCTTCAAACTAGGACATGGCTTTGTCCTGCCTTAAGACTCTTTCTGGGTCTTAAACCTTTTGGCCTTTGAACTAGAGCTACTCTTCTGGGTCTCTGGCTTGCAGGCTCACCATACAAATTCTGGGCACTTGTCAGCCTCCAGAACGGCAAAAGCCAATTATTTATATTATCGTATTGATTCTGTTTCTGTGGAGAACTCTGACCCTTTATGACTGAGTGTTCCCAACAGAGGTTGCCTTTGCTACCTCCCACACCCTTCAGTTTTCAATTCCAACTGTTACTGCATGAGCTCAGAACTTTATTTTTTCTTGCCAGCTCTTTGCCAGAGCTCTCTAAATGATCTCTTCTTTGAGCACTTCTCTGTCAGAGTACCACAAATATAATCAATTAGCACCACTCTCCTTTAAGAAACATTGCATGGCTTTTCTTTATCTTATACTTCCTTTGGGATCTAGCCTCCGTGTAAATTTTCCAACCATATGCCTCAATATCAGCCATTTGTCCTAGTCAGTTTTATTTCTTGCACACCTGTTTTCAGGCAGATGGTCATTTCTACCACAATGCCTTTGCCCACATTATTCCTCAAGCCTGAAATGAAATCTAGCACTTTTTAAGGCCCATCTCAAGCTATTTTTTTTATGAAGCCCATGAGAAATTCTAACTGAAGCCAGTTTACAATGGACCACTTTTTCAGATCTTCTGCACTTGACCCCTGCCCTCACTTTTATTCATGCATTCCTTGTATCTGCTGTCATTAATCTTTGGCAAGTATTTTCCCAACAATGCGATTACAAGCTACCCATAGATATCATGGTGCATAGATCATTTTTCCTAGGATAATATTATATTCTCATTAGGAGCTCAAGGGATAGTTCTTGAAAAAAATGAAGAGAATTAATTATAGCTCATTGTAGTAGGCTGAATGATGTCCTCAAAGGTATGTCCACATCCTAACATCTGGAACTTGTGAAGGGATCCTTATTTGTAATTAAATTAAGGATCTTGAGATGAGATCATACTGGGTTATCTAGTGACAAATGTCCCTATAAGATGCAGAAGAGAAGACAGAGCAACAAGGAGGACAGGTGAAGACAGACACATTGATTGGAGTGATGCATCCACAGCCAAGGAATGCCTGGAGCCACCGGAAGCTGTAAAAGGGAAGAAATAATTCTCCCCTAGGGCCTCCAAAGGGAGCAGAGCCCTACTGACACCTTAATTTTAGAATTCTGGCCTCCAGAATTGTGAAAGAATATATTTTCATTCTTTAAGCCACCTAGGTTGTGGTAATTTATTATGGGCAACCCTTAGATACTAATATGTCTATTGTTACCTTGAGCTGTTTGTAGAAATTAGTCTCCACCACATCTGTGTATAATAGTAGAACCATTTTTATCTTAGGAACTAAAATGACAATGGCCCCAGGCTCCTTGTGTAATGTATACTATTTGAATTCTTTAAAATGGCAGGTGCAAAATTCCACAACTGAATTTTTTTAAAAATTAATATTCAAATTACATGACTCTTCAGAATGCTGTCTTAGTCAAAAATGCCTCATATGTATTCTAAAACTTTTTATCTGGAGGTCATTATAGATTCACATGTAGTAGTAAGAAATAAAAGAAAGATCCCATGTGCCCTTTACCCAATTTCCTCAAATGGCAATGTAATGCAAAACTATAATGCAATGTCACAACCAGGATATTGAAATAAGTACAATTATTACTTACCCAATAATTTTATTCAGATTTCTCCAGTTTTAATTGTATTTGTTTTGTGTATTTAGTCCATGTAATTTGGTCACCTGTTGGCGCATATATCCATCACCACAGTCAAGACACATAACTACAATTTTATTGCCACAAGGATCCTTCAAATTACCCTTTTATAACCATACCCACTTCTTTTTGTGCCCCATCTCTACCTTTATCCCTGAGTATAACAAATTGGTGAATCTCAAGAAAATTATGCTGAGTGAAAAAAGCCAATCCCAAAATGTTACATACTGTACGATTCCATTTACATAACATTCTTGAAATGATAAAATTGCAGAGATGGATAACATGGTAGTGGTTGCCAGGGGGTGGGTGTACATTCTCTTGAAAGTGAAAGGTATTTAAATTTTTTCAGAGGACTCAAAGTTGTCCTATGGAACAAATTATTTGTTTCATTCGATAAACATTTAGGAAAATCTTTTGTGTACCTGACACTACTTTGATGCTGGGGATACTCACCCTCTCCCTCAGGAAATGCACTAAGATGCCAAGTGAGAAGCCTTTAAAATGAAATTATAATTAAGCCCTTTAGCGGGGATAGTGACCCACCCATCATGTATGAGAGGCTCTGAGAGAGATAGGGTATGATTGGATAACAATAAAAACAAACAAACAAACAAACAAAACGGGGTGGGGGAAGGAGATACAATGGTGTTTGTATAAGAAACAAGTTGAAGTTCTTTCTCCATTAAGGAACTGTGAGAAACTATGAGAGGTTTTGGTATGTGAATTAAGGGTTTGAGAGAGTAAGCAGTTTAGCTTAAGATACAGGTACAGACAGTTAATGATAAACCATGTGGCCTCTGGACTAATGGAAGAGTGTGAATAGACCAATGATGAACTCGAGCATCTGGGAAGTATACCACTGGTAATGGAGATATGACAGTTCTGCTGGGCTGGATAATGGGAAACTGGGTGAGGAGGCATGATGTGTCAGCTCCTACAAATTGGCACAGACCGTGTGCAAAGGGCAGCACAAAAAATAACTGAACAATAAAACCTTGCAAAAATGAGCTCTAAAAGTTTTAGAGAGTAGTAAAAAAAAGACCATGCAAAGTTTCAGGACAACTGGTAGCCTGAACTGATTATCTCACCAAAGTTTTGCACGCAGATTATGGGGAAAGTGGGTGAAGAGAATTTAAGAATTCTCTGGGACCATGTATAGCAAATGAGTTTCATCTCCTACACTAAAAACTACACTAAATGTTTTCCATAACTGAAAAAGAAAGAGAAAGAGAGAGAGAGAGAGAGAAAGAGAGAGAGAGAGAGAGAGAGAGAGAGAGAGAGAGAGAGAGAGAGAGAGAGAGAGACTGAGAGGGAATTGTTATGATTCCCATTTGCAGGGAGGAAACTGGCTTGGTCAGCCCAAGCAATTTGCCTGAGGTCACTTAGTAGCTAGTAATAGAAGAGCTAGGATCTAAATTCATCTGACTCCAAATTCAACCCAATTCTACCATCTCGGTCCTTTCGATGAGTTAAACAATAATAGGGTCACGGAGGGGTGTCTTGGAGATATAGAAGAGGATTTGGGAAGGTGACATTATTTTGGAATCTATAGAAACTGAAGGTTAAATTTCCTACTCCTGGTTTTTTAAAGTGAGCAATTTCCCTGGCTTTTGCTTCATGAATAGAAATGGAAAATTTGACTATTGGATAGAACTCTACAAAATACCAGATGCTATATTTGAGCAGAACTTCTCTGGGTAAATAAACTACACTTAAAAATATGTACCAAACCTCAGTGAGGCTACAGCAGTTCTACAAGAAATGTTTCAAAATAAAGGTGCAAAAAATGAACAGCTTAGGAACTCATAAATATCCTTTCTTATTTGACCAGGATACAAAGTCAGAATAGCTCAGATGTGATACCTTTTGGGGGAGGAAGGAGTGAGGAAACTGCAATAGAAAATGACCTAAAATTGAAATGCAGTTAATGAAACAAATTCGGATAGGTGGGCTGATTCTACTTTCCTACCTAGGTCGCAGGTATATCAAAGAAAGGTGTTGAGCTCATACAGCCTTGCACAAATCATATAGCCTGTAAGATCTGAAAGTCAATGGCATTTTCTGGGAATCAATCTAATTCCATCTAATTTCTTGGACAGGTCATATTGAAATTAGCAATATTAGACCCTATAAAACTACATGAAAAGAGCTCAAAGATGGCAACAATGTGTGGAGTAGATTTTGTTTTGCTTGATTATATTTGTTTTGCTACATGTATATTTCTTAGACCAGCTCCTACCACATGGGATTTTAGTCTCCTGGAGTGTTGCTGAATTATCTTTAGTGAATATGAAATCCACTGGAGAACAGGTTTTAATGCAATACCAACAACTGGATAATATTGTTACCCATATTCCTGCTGCTTTGCCTTTCAAAGCAAACAATGTACTTTAATTTAATGTAACCAGGGATCTTAATGTTTAATAAACGTAACACAGTCTCAGTGAAATTTTTGTAGTTAGACTAAAGGGTCCCATATTAATTTTGAATGAAGAATTGAAGTTACGGACTGAAACAATCATGTTTTAGGAAAATACAAACTTTGTTCAGTTGCTTCTTCTCGGAGTGTTCTAGTGGAGTTTTTTTTTCTTTAATGGCATGTGGAAAGAAGTGTTTTTAGATGACTTAATGTGAGGCTTATTCATTCATTTACTTAGAATTATTTGAATGTAGGGATGCTGTCACATTTTCCAATTTGCTCTGTGGCAGTAAAAAAAAGTAGTTTCTCCCAAGGTCTGATAAATATATATTTAAAAATACCTTACAGACTTTGAGTATATTGTTTGTGTATGTGTATGCACATGCACACATTTGTGTGTGTTTAGGCTGATCCACAGTTTCCATATTTTTGCTTGGCATTATAACATTACAAACAGGTAAAATTTCCACAAAAGACTTTGAAAAAAGTATTTTTTAAATTATAATGCTGAGTCAGAAATTTTTCTAAGAGGTAATATTTTATAAGACAGAAAATGAACTCTTCTGAAGAAACCACTAGTAATGTTACTAATTGTTTATAATATACACTTGTAGATAATTTCAGGGAAAGAGAAGTTTTTCTGTAGTCATGAGTCCAATACATATTTTAGATGTGGGCTACCATGTTCAGTATATCATTTAATATGATTTATAACTAAGACAAAAATGCCAAATTTACCCACATTGAAGATCTATTAAAAGACCTAATCCAAAACAGAATCTTCTAAAGAGTAGAATTAAAAAGGTCATTAAAAAATCCAATTTTTAATGGTATCTAGAATTTTCTTGTATGTTGCTAGAAAAGCAGTGATAGATGGAAAGAAAACTAGAGTCCTTGATGAAAAAACACATTTGTTACAATATAATTTTGTGGTATCTTACTCATATTTTATTTTCAATTCAACTACATATGTGTACAGACTTTGTTGCTTATGTGTCAAATGTGGTGTCATGAAATCTGGGCATTCTACTTTTTTAAACCATTTTATTTTGCTTATATGAGATACCTCAAGTAGTCCAATTCATAGAAACAGAAAGTAGAATGGTAGTTGCTATGGGCTGGAGGGACAGGGGAATTGGGAATTATTGTTTAATGAGTTCAGAATTTCCGTTTTTCAGGATGGAAAGAATTCTGGAGATGGATGGCAGTACATGTTGCTTAATAATGTGAACGTGCTCAGTATTACTGGACTGTGCACTTAAAATGGTTAAAATGATAAGATTTGTGTTAAAATTATAAATGTATCAAATGTGTCATGAAATATGTAGGCATTCTAGCTTTATAAACTATACTATTTTGCCTTTACAGGTTCTTAAAAACCAAAATGAATATAACTGTTAACAAATAAAAAAGTTTCTGTTTACAGCTAAACCCAAAAATAACATGTTAAAATGGGTCATGGTGACCTCGAAACTGAGAACACCTAATCCATTTCAAAGCTAATTTGGGGATGCTAGCACTGAAGGAATGAGGAGTATTTTTTGTCCAAAGACCTAGTCTTCCCATAAATATTAGCCTTCTCTTCCGCTGATGTACTCCTGTACACAGGATACTTGTACAGAGTCTGTTAGTTCAGGTACAAAAATTATTTTATGGTGTAAGAGCTGAGCTGATCAAGAAGGGAGGGCTTCAGTGGTGAGATGCCCAGTTGAAAGAATGCACTGAGAATCCGACACGAGAATGAAAGGGCAGGCACCAACTTTATTGCGGGGAGCATATGCTTTTGCGCTAGGGGACTGCATGGGCTTTTTATATGTCAGAGAACAATAGTGGCATTCTGCCACACATGCGTCATACAATAAGCTGAGTCATACTCGCATACGTTATGTACAGGCACCTTACTACATTAATATAACATTTTAAATCCGGAGTCCTATCCCTAGCCATGAGCCTGGATCACAGCTGGACCTGGGACCCACATGGCATTCTCAAGGACACTCGGTATACCTGCATTGCATACTTGAGTTTGAAAGCAGGTACTCAACCGAGAGACATCACTAGGTCTTTCCTTGATAATCCAATATACTTTCTGCAACAACTTGAGTAATGGAAGACAAAGATCAGGATGCCAACACAAAGGACAGTGAGAGTGAGTAGGGGCCTGCGACATGGACCTGGGTATTAAGCCTCTCTCTGGCTAAAACAGAGGATGAGAGGAAAGGAGGGAAATTAGGGGTGAGGCCTTTAGGCAAAAGTCCAGCCAGCACACTAGGGCAACACAGGCTGCCAAAAAAGAGAAATTGGGAAATTTGGAGTCTATTTAGATCCCTATGATTCAACTTGGCTCAACTGATAACTGGCCTGGCTTGGCAGGAAAGAAGTTGGTGGGAAGAGAGGAGTAATGCTAGTGTCCCGTGGTTTATACCAATGGGCTGGATGAAGTTTGAGAGTTCTGAATGCACGTTGTTGTGAACACTCTGAGCAATAATTTTAATTTTGGGTCGTGGTATTTAATCCAGCATAGGTATCAACTTCAACACTTTTACTCTTATCTTCATGATTCTACTCCTGTTTTCTCCCCTGCTGTTTTTTAAAAGAGAGACAGGTTTCTGATCATCTCTCTGCAGGCTTGACTTTATAATCCAATATAAACATGCTTTAATATTTTAAAGTAACCCTATACCCTACTCCCAGAACTAGTCAGCTTTTTTTCTCCCAAACGTTTTCCTCCAAGTTTCAGTTATCTACTACTCTATAAAAAGTTACCATAAAACTTAACAAGTTAAAACAACAGTTATTTCTCAAGATTCTGTGGGCTCCCTAGTCTTAACCAGATAGGTGATCCCCACTTGTTATTGCCCGGGGTCACTCATGTGATGCATTCAGCTAGGAGCGCATCTGGGCTGGAAGGTGCTAGATGACTTCATTCGCACAGCTAGTGCCTCAACTGGAGTGGCTGGAATCGTTTGGAACTAACTAGGTCTCCCATTCTCTCTCCAAGTAGCTTCTCTTCATTCAGTAGTCTCATCTGAGTTTCTTTATATGGTGATTGAATCCCAGGACAGTGAACTAGAAGCCACAAAGCCCAGAGTCAAACAGCATCACTTGCACGGCATTCTGTGGGTCAAAACAAGTCCCAGGGACAGCCTGGGTTCAAGAGGAAGGAATACGGACTCCACCTCTTGATAGTAAAAATGGCAAGAATTTACGGGAATGTGAAGAATTGTTGGTGACTGTATGTATTTGCAATCTACTGCTCCATGTACAGAAAATGAATGGAATATTCTGCTTGAGAATGGATCCAATTACAATTCTGAGGCTTTTCATAAGCTAATATTTAACAATATTAAGTAATCCTTCTATGAGAAACAGCATAGTGTATAGTTTTCTATAAAACACTGCAGCCATTGAAGGAAGAGGGGATAAATTTTCTATTCAAATACACACAAGGAGTATTCTTTGAGGCTATAGCTTTGAATCCTGGTTCTGCCAGGTACTAGTAGTAGCATCTTGGGCAACTTCCCTGTCAGTCTCATACTCCTCCCCTTTGTATTTATCAAATTATTGTGAGGATTAAATGAGTCAATATATGTAAAGTGCTTGGAGAAGAGCGTGGCATATAGTAAGTATACAAGAAATATTGGCTTTGAAATATAAATGATCATTACCTATTATGTAAAGCAACATTTGTTTGCATTAAACCTCTTGGAGCTGCAAAGCTCTCTGAGTCTTATTAAACCTAATCGTTAATCCTGGTTACTTCCCATGCCTCTCCCACTTCTAGTCAAGTACAAAGGTAGGTGAAACAACTGGTTAACAAGTGCTCTAAAGAAGTGATTTGTCATATTTTAAACAATGCAATCCATATTAAGAAATACAATTTACGTTATAACCCAGACACTCACCGACACCTAATACAAATGTTTCATTAAACAATTTAAACATTTTTTACCTTTAGGTTGTGCTATGAACTGATATTTTTTCTATTTCAGTGAATCAACGTGTTGTTGTGACCCACTGTTACTATCTTCATTATCTATTTAAGAGTTCTAAGCTATATATGACAGTCATCAGTGAATTAGAATATTAAACACACTTTCAGCCCAGGAATTATTTCAAATGTGCTATAAGAATACAGTATATGTCATTTTCATACAGGCCAATTTTGTTTTGGAGCAAAAAGCGCTTTTACAAATATGGTCTGACCTCCTTACTCAAGAGGTTTCATAAATTCTTTCACTGGGACACTGGGAACTAGGGGAGGCACGTGCACAGTAAATGTGTGTTTGTTTTTTTTTTTGGTAAGAAACAAAGTGTCTTGTTTCTTAGGAGACAGATAGTGCTAGGCCAGAATTCCAACTTCACAATTTACTACACTGTATTTTTAAGCAAGTTCTTTAAACTCAGTTTTGGAGCCTTGATTTTTTGATTTGTTAAAGTCTTACACGAATAATATCTATTTTAGTTGAGTCCTGAGCATTAAATGAGAATACACCCAAAGGTCCATCAAAGGTCCAGCAAAGTGTTCAGCACAAAGTCCTCTCAGAATGCGTTTCTTGCTTCCTCACTCAAAGGTGGAACAAAACCATCCAGAATTCATAGCTATTCTTTAGGTTCTGTGTTTTAAATTTCCAGAGGAAAACCTAAGACTTGGTAGGAGAACTTACAATGGTCAAATCTTATTATTTCTTTAATTCAATTTAATTTTATGACCGTGTGTTGTCTTGATATTCTATTTAATAACAGTTAATAATGGTAGTTGTTATGAATTATTCTGCAATATGGATATGGATTATGAAACAATTTTGTGTTTTCAGGTCAGGTTTTGCAGTGAGGTGTGGATCGGTTACCTAGTTAATCAACACAATCGTGGAAAGAATGTGTGCAGAGGAGAAAAATTTCAAACTGTTGTGTTGCTTAATAATTTAAACAAAATGACGTGCAAAATACAAGCACTACTTTCTCCTTGTATCAAACATTTAAGATCACCAGCGTTCCACTGCTCTGCTCAGGTAGTATTTTCATCATAGATTAGCTAGCTTTCAAGGAATCAAAAGGAAATTGACTAAGAAGCAAGGTTGACATGACCATCTCATATCGTCCTACTTCGTGGATCTCCGGATAGGATTGGTTATTTTAAAATTTCTGCCCTAAAGTCAGGATGACGAAAGTGTGTGAACGCAGGGAGGGGGGCGTGACCCGTTTTCCACTCGCCTGGGCTGTAACGCGGCGCCGCAGCTGCCGCCGTGGCCCCCACGTGGCAAGTGCAGATTGCGCAGCCCGGGCGCGGGGCAGCGGGCCCAACCGCAGACGCCTCCCTCCGCTCTCCGGCCCTTCCCCGCCGCGCTTCCCTCCGGCCCGCCGGGGCGCCCGCTCGGTCCTCCACCGCCAGGGGGCGGGCGCGGCCGCCCGGCTGCGGGGGCCCATTGGTCGCGACGGGGAAGCGAGGGAGGAGGCCGGGCGGCGCGCTGGCTTCCTCCGGGCCACTCGCGGGGGTGAGGGGAAGCCGGAGGAGCTCGGGAGGAAGCGAAGTAGCGAACGGGAGGCGGCGGCGGCGGCGGCTCCCGTCGGCCTCCGGCAGCACTGAGCGCGGGGAGGCCGGAAGGCGCGCGAGTTGGCCGAGAGGCGGGCGGGAGGCCGGTGAGACGGTCGGGGAGGCGGACGGAGCCGCGGCCGAGGGCGGGGAGGATGGAGGGAGGCTGCGGGGAGCCGTGCACCCAGCTTCGCCCTCATGCTCTGCTCACTCCGCGACCGCCGGCCGGGGGCGGCCCCGGGGCGTGCCCCCGGCGGGGAGGGCGAGGGCCGGACGGGGGTGCCCGGGGCGGTTGGCGGGGTCGGGGCCGCCGCCTCGGCGCGGTCGTCTCCCGCCGGTGACCCGTCCCGGGGCGTCCCCGGGCGGCGCCTGCACCTGGCGCTGGGCTGAGCGCTGGTACCTGGGGCGCGCGGTGAACGCGGGGGCTGCGCCTGGGGCTCGGAAATGTGTGCGGAGTGCAGTACAGAGGCGGGAGAAGGAGTTGATGTTACATTTGAACTCTGTGAAAGGCCATCTTGGCCCACTGGTGAAGTTTTAGTGTCTCCTAACCTGGAGGCACTTTTAATTTTAAAACCTATCCAGCCCATTGGTGTTGGATGTCATTGATGAATGTGCAGTTTCTTTTTCTTTTTCCCCATTTGTTTACTAGCCTCAGTTTCTACCGTATATGACGATGAGTGACCTTAGATCTACATTATATCAATGACATATTTACGATTTGATATTGAGATGTACAGCTGGGATATTTTTTTGTTTTCATCATCTACCTTTAAAATTTTTTCTCGTATGATACAGAACTACTGTCTAATTGACAGATTCTTGTCTTTTTTCTTTTTATTTAGTCAAAAATACATGGATGTGATGCTCCTACATAATATTAGATTGTTTACTAAGCACGGTGCCAAGTGCTTTCATAGACATTTGTTTCTTACCACCCAAAGAATAGGTCATTTACCTATTCTAATCTTGCAGAGATTACATGAACTCCCCTGGAGGTTACATAAAGGTTGATGCTGACAGTAAAGTCCCAATTCCTTGGACCCTTGACCACCTTGCAGGACTAGTAACCTGTCACATGTTTCCAAGTTCTGGGAAACATTGCTGTTACACCCACAGTCATGGGTCACATAATAGTGCTTCAGTCAACTGCAGATAGATGGTCTCATAAAATTATAATGGAGCTGAAAATTTTTCTGTCACCTGATGATGTCATAGTGCAGTGCATTACTCATATGTTTGAGGTGATGCTGGTGTAAACAGACCTGTGCTGCCAGTAGTATAAAAGTAGGACATACAGTTGATCCTTGAACAGCTGAGGTTAGAGGCTTGGACTCCTGCCAAGTAGAAAATTCACAGTAAGTCTTGACACCAGAGTTGCCTTTCCCATCTCTTGGTTCGACCAACCACGAATGGAAAATGGTATTTTCACCTTCCCAACTTTGGATTCCCCACTGTGGGTCAAACAGACTTTTATATTCACAGTTGGTTGAATACCAAATGGGAAGGGCTATTTATTGAAAAAAAAGTCCACATGTGAGAGGAACCTCACACTTGAAAGATGTGTTATTCAAGGGTCAACTGTATACATAGTACGTAATACTTGATAATAAACAACTGTTACTGGTTTATGTATTTACTGTGCTATACTTTTTATTGTTATTTTAGCATGTACTCTTTAATTATAAAAAAAGTTTGCCGTAAAACAGTATGCCATGCTATACCTGCAGCATCCTCATATAGCCTGTGTTTACCTCATCTCTTGATTGGATCATTTTATCTTGTGCTAGATTTATTGTTTTGTACAATATCATACTATGCAGGCTTGTAGCCTAAGGCCAGTAGGTTTTAACATATAACCTAGGTGTATAGTAAGCTATGCCATCTAGGTTTGTATAAATGTACCCTGTGATGTTTGTACAAGGACAGAATTGCCTATTGACACTTCTCAGAACGAGTCTTTGTTATTAAGTGATGCATGACTGTATTCAGTGTATTACAGATTACAAAGGGATCTCCATTTAACTTAGAAAAATAAAAGTTAATAATATGCTGTTCACATATCTTCTTTAATCCTTTCCTTTCTATCTCAATGCCACCATCCTAGGTCACATCCTAGGTTGCAAAGCATCTCGCTTTGGCATAGCATTCTCTGTACCTCTTTTAAAAGCTGCCAGTCTCTTGAACTGATTGTCACTTTTTTTTTCACTTTTATACAAGTGTTAGAAGCTTCGTTTTACAAATTCTGTGTAATGTTTTTTCAGTTCATTAAAGACTAGCATTTCTTGATAGTAAGAAATAAGAGTTCAATGCAGTAATTCTCACCCTGAGGACCTTTCAGAATCATCCGCAAATAAGGCATTTTATTTATTTTCAAGTATAGTTGTTATACAATCTTATATTAGTTTCAGGTGTACAATGTAGTTATTCGGGGCTTCTACTGAAAAAGGAGTTAAAGTAAGACTGAGCAGTGCTGTGTTAAAGCAACTTTCAAAATTAACTTGATATTTTATTACGAAATTTTAGTATGGATTGCTACCTCAAGCATTGCCAACTAATCTTTTCATAATCAATGAAGCTACATTCAAACGAAAGAAATTGGAGAGAGTCAGAGGGCTCAGAGACTGTTAAATGGCAAAAGTGTTCCTTCTTGGGGATCATAAGAGCCTTATTATTTTTTACCACATATTTTAGATCTTAAATGGTGAGTCTCAGAATTTAAAAATTTTTATTCATTTAAAAATGGAGAGCACCTACTATGTGCCAGTAATTATTACAGGTATTAGGAATACCATGAATAAGACATCTTGGGTCCTCATAAAGCTACTATCTGTGGGGCAGTCAGCCTCCTCCTCTCCCTCTCTCTGTGTCTTTCCCCACCCCCACCTTGCTTTACACCCATTTCATAAAGCTGAAAGGTCCAAGACCCAAGAAACAAAAGATTTTAGTCTTAGGTGTCACAAAAATCCAGCCCAGAGCTTAGTACAGTAGCAAAAATCTCTCTGGAACTTAATCCAGAAGGGTTCTTGTTCTTGGGATCAGGTAATGTGGATTTTAAACAGTAGTTCTGCATTTCATTATTTTGTCTGCATTTTGTTATTTTGTGAATGGCATTGACCAAATTATTTAATATTACGCAATGCTTTGTTTTCTTAATCTGATTGCAGAGATTGAACAAGATTCCCAAGATCTTGAAACTTTAAAAGGTTTTATGATTTTTATTCAGTTTCCAAAATACGGTCAGCTGACTTTCAGAGGAAGTAATTAAGTGTTCCAATACCTCTGAGTTTCCACAGCTTACCCTATCAGTATTCCTACTTCTCTTCTTCATTGGCTATTCCGTTTGGTTGAAACTGTTCTCATATTACTTACATTTTCCTTATTTCTAGTCTAATTTTTTCATCTCCTGTTCATGATTTTTCTAGTTTTATTCTAGTGAGTTTTCTCTTTCTAATTTCCTTTTAAAAATTAAATTTAATTAATATAACATAAAATTTTGCAGTTTAAAGTGTAGAGTTTGGTGACATTTAGTACCTTCACGGAGTCGTGCAGTCATCACTTCTATTTAGTTTAGAACACGTCTATCACCCCCAAAGGGAACTTCATGTCCATTAAGCAGTTATCTCCCATTCACCCCTTCTTCCAACCCCCAGCAGCCACTAGTCTGCTTTCTGTCTCTGTGGATTTACCTGTTCTAGATATTTCATGTACATGGAGCCATACAATACGTGATCATTTGTGTTTGGCTTCTTTCACTGACTATGATGTTTCACAGGTTCGTCCATGTCATAGCACGTGTCAGGTCTTCATTCCTTTTTATGGCTCAATAATAGTCCACTTACAAATATATACCACATTTTGTTTAGTTGTTTGTCCATTGATGAACCCTGGTTAAGTTTTTGTGTGAGAATGAGGAAAACTCTAGAAATAAGTTAGTTCCTGAATTGATTTTCAACCTAAGTTCTACAAGGCTTGTAGAGGTTATATCGTGATACCAGGTATATTACCTGTCAATACCATTGTCTGCAGTTAAGTGATCAGTAAATGTGTTTTGAAGGAACTGTGGTCCATAAACATTATTTTTAAAATTTATTCAGAAAATTTTACACTAGAAACTTCTTACTACTTATTTTTTGCAAATGGCTGCTTCCCAGTAACCCTTCATCATAATGAGAGGGGGCTGTGGTTCATTCAGTTTTACTTACTCTAAGGTCCACACTACTTCCCTCATTTAACACGTCTGAAATCAGGATTAGGTTTACAACATATTTTTTCTTAGTAGTATGTGAAATAATGGTATACTTACAAACAGCTTGGATTAATAAAACACCATATCTGGTTCTTTGAAACTCTAATGGCTGTGGAACCCACAGTATGGACACCACAATTATGGCAGGCTTTTTGAAATGCAAATTCCTGAGCCCAGAACCCCTAGGAGTGAGGATTAAAACACCTGCAAGGTTAAGAGCTCCCCAGCTTTCAGGGTTTTTTGTTTTGTTTTTGTTAGAATTTGTATGCTATCCAGGGTCCTTGGGCAGATGGAACCACTCTGCTCCTCCATTTCTTCACATAGTTCTGACAGAATTAGTATATGTAGTATATATGTAGGGGAATTCTTAAACATTCATTCAGAATGGGATTCTGTAACTTCTCATCTGATATAATGTAAAATAGTTATATGAGATGAAGGTAGTTACACTGTATATAAATTTTTGCCTCTAATCTCTGTAGCAATTTATGAAGTAGATTCTTATTTACCCTACTTATGTTCAACTTCTTATAGTTAAAATGTATGTACTGTTATTTTTGCCATTGTTCTCAATAATATCTATATCCATTCATCTTTCTCCTCTTTGATGGCCTGGTGTAGGATTAAAGTAGTTAGAATCATAGCTCTTTAATCAACAGTTACAGAACTCTGATGGAGCAGGCAGAACTAAATGTCATTTTATCTTGTTTTCTGTTTGGGGATTGTTTGTGCTCTCAGTTACAGAAATTTGATCACCATTTCAACTGGATGATAACTTTTTAAGCAAAATTCTGCGCCGGTAGATGAAGAAAAGTGGCAAGACATTTGGATAATTTTAAAAACAACAGTCCGCTGTAACCATCACAAACAGGAGTTCTATTTCTCAGCACATTGTCCTCGGATTTATTCAGTGCCACCTCTCCCTCCTCATCCCCACAGGAGACCTGGCCTAGAGTCAGGCTAATTTCCACTCATTGGTAAGGAAAGAATGAAAATGCCTGTCTTGTGAATTTTACCTTTGGGCTTTTTTTTTGGCATAGATCTGCCTCACCTTTTTTTTTTTTTTTCTTTTTAATTCCCCTAAATTTCTCTGTGAAGTTCTCAGATCTGAGCTTGAATGAGAATCAGCTGGGAAGCTTCTTAACCTTGCAGTTTTAATCCTCACTCCTAGGGGTTCTGGGCTCAGGAATTTGTGTTTCGACAAGCCTGCCATAGTTGTGGTGTCCATACTGTGGGTTCCACAGCCGTTAAAGTTTCAAAGAACCAGATATGGTGTTTTATTAATCCAAGCTGTTTGTAAGTACACCATTATTTCACATACTACTAAGAAAAAATATGTTGTAAACCTAATCCTGATTTCAGACGTTTTAAATGAGGGAAGTAGTGTTACCCTTAGACTCAGTAAAACTGAGTGCACCACAGCCCCCTCTCATTCTGATAATGGGTTATTGGGAAGCATAGAAACTATGAAATAATTATAATGCAACATTTCTCCAGATCTTTTACCATGTTTATAAGAGTTTAAGGTGTCCTTACTTGTCATTTATTTGTCATGATGATTATGATGCAGGACAGGGCAAATTCCTTGCACTGAGAGAGAGGGTTCTTGGAGGAGAATGTAGAAAGTATTAGAACACACACCAAAGTTAGAGTCAAAAGGAAAGTTTATTAGAGAAGGGGTAACACTCCACAGACAGCGTGGTCTCCTATCAGAGGCAGAGGGACAGAGACAATAAAGAGATAAAGGACAGTGAGAGAGACAGAGTAAAGGCACTGAGAGGGACCCCGAAAGTGATGGGGAATTCATATTAAATATTCTTTAGTTCCTGTGCGTTATAGTTCCTTGGATACGGACATACAGTGAGGGAGGATTAGAGTATGTAGCATGAGAATGTAAGAATATGTAGCGTGAAAGGTCTGCTGGCAGTTCCCAGCCTTTAATCCATAGGTTCCCCATGGTTTTAGCCATAGGGAATGAACAATTTTATTTTGTGTAGGGTGCCACTTAAAGACTCTGTTGTTCCTGTTTCCCCTTCACAGGTGTGGGGAATGGGTTGTTAGCAACTGCAGCAGAAATCTTCCTTTCTTCTGCAGGTGTCCGCTATCAGCCTGGCTGCAGGGCTGATAGCATATTGCAGTCTCTGAATGTAGCTTGATTTAACATTTAGTTCTCTTGCCTCCTCCCTACATTAATTATACTGATGACTGTTTTAAAATGCAACTTAGCTATATTACAGGGTATAATAATGCACTCCAGTTTGGCCCCATGTTATTGTCATCCTAACCATTTCCAGTCATTTATGTGTTGATGGTTCAGTTTTGAAGTCTTATTTCTAACTTCTTTGTACTTCAGTGATTTCCACTTTGTAATTACAGTCCACTGAAATATTTACTTAATGTTGCATTGACATTGGGTGTGGCTTGATCATTTGAGTTTCATCTCTCTCATCACTCTAACTCTCAGTGCTAGCTGATTATAAGCATATATAACCGCCACCTACCGTCTTCTCAAGTAGTGTTAGGATATAGTGGTAATTAATCAGGGTTAAGCACCAAATCTTTGTCAGAGTAAACCTTTAGGACTTTGGCTGCCAATTCAAGGAGAATGCTGTGGTGGCATATTGGGAATTGAAAGAGAATATCTGTAGGTGAGAACAAATCTGTTCTCATTGATAAGCATTCAGTGAAGCACAGCCCCACCTGCTCACGGTGCTTCCTTCAGTGGCATCATCTTGGACATGAAATATCTTTGTCAGGAAAAAGTTACTTACCTATGGTAGATTTGGGAGGGGAAACAGAATATATGCCCATTTAGTGCTTAATCACTTGACATATTTACCAAAAACATGGTTAAATGCTTGTTGATCAGCTGAAATATTTTAGAAATCTGATATCTCACATTTCTGGAGAAGTAAGAATTTTAGGTCTCTAGCTAATTCACGTTAGTCGGAGGAGCTGTACTGTGAACTCTTAATGTTGAGCTGAACCATGTTGAAATGCTTTCAGAATGCAGTGTCATCTGTCATGTTTGGTTATGACAAGGAGAAAATTCTGACATGTCCTAAATTAAATTACAGCAGGCTAGAGGGCGAAAGGAAAAGATTAGAGAGGTTAATCAGTTAACAACTGCAGGGCAAAACCAACAAAAGACTGCTTACACTCCTCAGTGTTTAGTGAACTTTTGAATAACTTCCACGTGGAGCCATAATTATCCAGAGAGAACAGTCCAGTTGCCAACCACTCCTGGCCATAGACCAGGAGGCCCTCTGCTTCTTGCCTACCCACAATCTTCTCAGATTGTTGCCCACAATTGACCCTGAAGAACAAACGCTTGTTATGGACCCTGCACCTCTCCCAGAACTAGCTCCACCTCACCTTCTCCCACCCCCTTTGTCTATAGCCCGTGAAACTTCTTTCAAAATGACTCACATCTTTCTTCCTCAAATTGTTAGCATAAAAGAGCCCCATCAACTCCAGGACTGTGGACATGCTGTCTTCTCCACCTGGCACAGCTGTGGAGACTCACGCTGCGTGCCCCAGGCAGGGTCTGGTGCTTTCTCTGGCTAGCATTTGGCTCAATACACACTTTTAAAAAAGTTTTTGACCATGAAAGTTGAAGTTACTTCCCCATACACTAAGATAGCGGGGCAGAGTTGGTCTAGGCAGGGCACCTTTGCTAACTGGTTTTTCACTGTAGGGACAAGTTGCTATTATAGTCAGATTTTGCCTTTTTTTTTAAATTCTTGATAGAATTTTATATAGCTACCATAGATTAATTAGAAACTTTCTAGTGTTATTCTCTCCATCCACTGTCAGGAAAACAACAACAACAACAACAAAAAGCATAGGTAAGATCATCCATACCCTCATTCACCAGTTACTATGTACAGATTTGAAAATTGGACAGTGGAGAAGGCTGATAGGAAAAACATTTGATTCATTTTAAATTCAGTGTCACAAGAGAGCCCTACAGATACTTGGAGCACTAGATGAACAAATGGGTCCTAGAGCAAATTAAACCTGAAACATTGCTGGAGGCAAAAATGACAACACTGAAGCTGTCTTTCTTTGGGCACATCATGAGAAAGCAGGGTTCTTTGAAAAAGAACAATGCTGGGAGAAATAGAAGGCAGCAAGAAAAGATGACTAACTATGAGATGAATAAAAAGCCACAGGCATGAGCCTACAGGAGCAGAGTAGGGCTGTTCAGGACAGGACACGGTGGACATCACTCATTCATAAGGTCGCCAAGGAGTTGGCACCAACTCAAGGGTGTGTAAAACACACACCAATTTATGGTGGGCAGTGGAGGAAAGCTAAATCCACCCAGTATAATCCCAGTAGGTTTTATGTCAAGTATTGGTTAACAAACAGTCTATGTGGTTGGGCCTAGGGATGGGAGTGGGGTTAAAACCACTTTCTGGCTCATTTGTGATTTTCCATTGTATACTTTTAGTCCTGTTTCTGTTTCTTAGCCACATTTAAACATTAATCCTTTTTAAATGTAATTTCGATATGGTGCCATTAGGAAAATAAAAGCTGTATGATACTAGTTCAGGTAACTTAAAATCCAGGCATAGATCATCCATATCCTTCTCTTCCCAAGGTTTTCAATAGAACATTAAAGTTTTATTCTAAAAGATATATTTTTTGCTTTCGTTGAGCCATTTAAAATTTTTTGGTCTGTTGTTCTGCAGTCTCACCTTTTTAAAGGCCACATTGCGGGAGTGGATGCATTTATATTTTCCTCAGTGATTTTTTGGAAAAATATTCTTGACATTATAGACTTCACACAGATCTCCTCTCCCCTTGCCCAGATTAAACACAAACAAACAAACGAACAAAAACCTTTGTTTTTGCACCTGTTTCTCCTAGTCAAAATATAAAGTTACTTTGGTTACTTAAAAACCTAGGATATTTTTCTAGTGGTTAAGTAGTCATTAAAAAATTTTCCCTTTAATATCAGGTCATACTTTTAAAAGATGTGTGACATGTCTGTTAAAATAGTTTATTTTTTAAAAATCCATTTTACAGGATTCAGTATCAGTCTCCTACTAAAATACTTTCTCTAGTAATTGGATTTTTTTCTATTAAGCATTTAGTGTTAACGCCAAATTTTATTAAATTCACAATATTTGTAACAGTGGAAGCAACTCAGACATCATACTCAGTTTTTTAAATGTTAAGATTCTTTCAAATGAATGTAACCTTCGTACCCCTCTTCATTTTGTTGTTTCAAAATTTATTCAACCTGGCAAGAATATTTGTATAGCAGCATCTGGGTGAGTCAGGGTACTTTATAGCAGTCTGCGGTGGTAACTTTTTATGTAAGAAAGCATTTTAAAAGATAAATATTTTAGATTTTAAAAGCTAAACAGATGCATGGTTAACCTCTCCTTCATTTTTAAGCATTGCAAAAATAACCACTTTTAAATACCTATATAAAGAAAACTGTCAATTTCTCCTCACCCAACATGATTTTACAGTTAATGAAATGGGAGATAAGATTTAATATTATCCCTCTTTTTTAAATATCTCCTGTGATTGCTTTGGAAAATATTCCAGAACCTAGATGCATTTCTGTCTTTTTTATATAGATGGACAGCTTCCTATATAGGAATGGGAGGATTTTTTTTCCTTTTAAGAAAATCGTTATATTGTTTCTCATGGAGTATATACGCTTCCTCCATGGAGAGCAACTGATGAGGAAAATGTAGAATAACTGCTTTCTAGCTAGAATGCAAAGCACAGTGGTTGCAATAGAGACATTGTGGCCTAAAATATTCTCTCTGCCCTTTTTACAGAAAAAGTTTGCTAGCACTAGCTCTATTTTATTCACATAAATGCAGGTATTTTTGCAAATTTTTTTTTATAACATGCTTTTGTTTGTAAATGTAAAATCTGAATAAGCTAGTGACTTAGTTGTATCATCTTTTTGCAGTTTTAGTATTATCTTTAACTGCTCTGGAACCAAAAATTTAGTCTTTTACATTCTATGTTCTATATTTTCCTAATCAGTTGTTCTCCATGGAAGAAGCATATACTCCATGAGAAACAATATAATGGATCCTCTCAAAAAAAAAGAAAAAAAATCTCCCTATCTTATAAATGAAACTGCCCATCTATATAGAAAAGACAGAAATGCATCTAGGTTCTGGAATGTTTTACACTCTGATTTTGAGGGGTGCTGCATTAGTCTGGGTTCTCCAGAGAAACAGAACCAATAGGAGATAGGTTAGATGGATAGACAGACAGACAGAAGGAATTGGCTCATACAGTTGCAGAGACTAAGAAATCAAAGGCTCTGCAGTTGGCAAGCAGGAGACCCAGGAGAGTCAAAGGCCTGAGAACCAGGGGAACTGATGATGTAAGTTTCAGTCCAAGTCTGGAGGAAGATGAAATCCTGATGTCCCAGCTCGGAGACAGAGTGAATTCTCCTTTACTTAGCCTTTTTTGTCCTATTTAGGCCTCCAGCACATCGGATGAGGCCGACTCATGCTGGGGAGGGCAATCTGCTTTACTCAAATGTTAATCTCATCTAGAAACACTCGAAACACCCTCACACACATACCCAGAATAATGTTTGGGGACCCTGTGACCCAGTCATGTTGACACATAGTTAACCATTGCTGGTCCTAAATATACTTTATCTGCTTGTGCTTTGACCTTTTTTCCCCGCCTTAGTCCTCTTGAAAAGCCCCAGCTCACACAAATATTAGAATTGTATGAACTTAACTCAGTTAACTCATTTAAAACTGTATTTTTGCCAGCACTGAGATAAAGTTGGATTGAACTGAGTAATAGTCTATATATATGGAGTATAATTTGTAGTATTTTCTTCTGGTTTAATTAAGTGGTTATTAATGTTAAATGCATCAATAGGTGTGTCTGTGTACTTCATTTTCTTGTATCCTTTCTGTCTTGGACGGAGGTTCAAATACACATACTTAGTCATTTTGACAAACTGCCAGATCTCTGGAGTGGCCAGTTGACAGCAGAGATTAGCAATTCCCAGAGCAATCTGCAAAAGCAAAATTGACTGGCATGGACTTCTGTCAATGAGCTTCTTATATCAGAGTATGTCAGTAAGCTGCTGGAATGAAAAGGAAGTGGATTTGTTTGTAGTATCAGCTTTTTCTTTACCTTTCATATGACCTTAGACAAATCAGTCGACCTCATCTGTAATGCCATTGTAATACCTACTACAGCTGGAGAATTTGAGAAGATTATGTAAAATAATGGTGTATGAACTGCTGTGCTACATGCATGGTTTATGTTAACTGGCAAGACCTTCCCCTTCTGATAATTATTTTTATGGCTCATTTTGTTGATGTAGAATGCTGCTGTAATTCATATAATGTAGCTGGAGTCCACTCATTAAGAAAAGAATGAAAATATCACTTGACCTGTGTTCTTATTGCTTGTTCCTGAATTTAATTGATTCTAGGACCATAACTGCTTATTCTGGCCTAATTTTAACAAAACTTCCCTAAATTAGATTACAGTAGATATTTGGGCTAAAGGAAATGGTAAAATTACAAAACATTCAAAGAAATCCAGTTTATCAGTCTGAGACCCTAATCGAGGCTCTCTTCTTGGGGCTAGGTCACACACTTATTTAATGTTTATCTAGGGCTGTCACAGTGGCCCTCCTTGCAGTGGACTCTGAGATTTTTGTACATTTACAAATCAGCAACCTGATCTGGTCTAGTCATTTATCTAAAACACTGAATCTTCTTGTTTGGGCCTATATGTGTTTCACAAATGTACTGTTTTTTGTTTTTTTGTTTTAATCTGCCCTAAAAAATATTTTCCCCTACCATCAGTATTCTAGTTTTGATAAGTGGCTCTAATTTCTGTATCTCTACCTTTTAATGAACATATAAGAAAAATTATAAATTCTTTTACCTGTTGCTTCTGGATTAAAGAGCTCTGAATTTCTAGCAGAGGCATTTTTATCCTTTTATTGCTGTGATTATTTTCTGTGGACCTGTTCTGTTCCCACCTGATTATTGGAGGTTCAGCTTCAGGTTTATACCGAATTCCATTAAGTTGGTGTTTCTTTCCCCCTAAGATAATTATACATAATGATTTTCTTTGTTTTAAAATGTCCTCCTAAAAAGACAAGTTAGGAATGATTTGGAAGTAGCGCATCATAAACGCGCTCCTTGATTTGCTCTCAACTATATCCACTACTCTCTTTATACTGGTTTACATTTTTGCAACACTAGTTTGCTTCTTAAGCAAACTAATTAAAAATGTTATGACTGAGATGAGATTTTGATTTAGAGATTTTACTAAGTGTTTCTGAGAAATTGAATGGAAAACATGAATTCAGCTAGACAGTCGTTGTTCTTTATATTGCAGTCTTACTCTAGTGATCAGTTTAGGAAGAGGCACGTTGGGCAGTGCAAACAGGTGGCAGGTCTATGAGGCAGTGACTTTAATTGTACAGGTGGGGCCTCAGCAGGTAATGGAAACAGTGAAATAGAACAGCAAATGTCTGCCCAACTCTATCATGCTCTCCAAGAAATTTTCCTATTATTTTGGAGTATTAGCTGGGAGGAAAGGCATGTGTGTTGTGAACGTAGTGTCCATTTGTACTGGGAGTCAAAAGAGGATTTATAGGCACTCGGGGTTTTCACTTGAAAAGCTGAGGGTTTTTTTTCCACTTTCACGTGATGGTTTGTGGATACTCGAGAATCTCTTGTTTCCTTTTGGCACTTTCCGAGCCTGCAGCTAAGTAGTTAGTTTAAATAGATAGAGAAAACGGACTTTTTCTATTACGGGGAAGGTGTTCAGAAATTAACAAAGGTAAAAGGAATCAATAGTGTTGATATTTTCTTCAGGGTAGATTGGGCAGAAGAAAGGGAGTTAGCGTAAGAGCCTTCATCATTTGGATGCTCGCCACCCCTCTCCACCCCGCTTATTTCTTATTGGTGGCTAAGAAAACAGGATTTCCCACTTCCTTTTAGTGTCCTTCAGGGGCGTGCCATTATTCTTATTTGACACATTCTATGTGTTACTAGATCAGACTTCAACATCAAACATGGATCAGTATGAGAACAGTCTAAAATAAAGATGTATTTTTGATTCGTTAATCAAAATTTTCTTTTGCATTCCTTTCCTGTACAGTAGGTTGAGTACACTGTGGTAGCCCTCTAGCTAAACCTGGGCATGAATTTCCTGTCAGACTCATTTACTTGCTTTTCCATTTGCTTTTTAAAATTTTGCCTTTCTTGAACTATTTCTTAGGAGGGAAATATGCATACACAGAATTTTTTTCCCCAGCATCTATTGCTTGTTGTTATTAGGATAAAATCAAAGAGTAATTTCTTCACTGGTGGATAATGTAGGTTATAATTGCTGGAATATTTAAAATTGTGAGTCTATACTTCTGAATATATTCTTTTAAAAACTTAAAAACATGAAGAAGAGAACCCTCGTATTAAAATAAGAAGCCCCAAAAGTGCTTTTCATAGTGACACCTAAATTATGTCTCACTAAAAATAAAGTGGCATCGTATAGTGAAGCGAGCCCTGGAGCAGGAGCCAGCAGACCTAAATCCTACCCCATTCTGCAAATAATTTGTTCCGTGGCTGGATGAGCAGCTTAACCTCCATGGACCTCAACTGTAAACTGAAAGTTTGCAACTAAGTATCCAAAGATATTTATAGATGCATAATTATTGAGAGTAATAAGGCATTATCTTCTCTTCACATACTTGATGGCAGTTTTTTCTTCATTTGTTCATTTAGTTAGGGAGCTGGGGGACACAGCAGTGTTAAGACATGACTGTCCTCTCAGTAGCTTTTATGGTCCAGTGGAAGGAGACAGGCCCAGTGATAAGAATTTTTCCGTTAGATATCAGTATTGGTAGAATGCTTAGAAATGTTATGACAGTTATTTAATTAGTTTACTATATACACCCCACTGAGTCGAAGGAGGAACGCTGGTTGTAGACCTAATCTGTTTGCTTTTTCTTTTGATTTTAGGGGTTATTTAATGAAAAGTGCCATAGACTGAAAAATCGAAGATGAGGGTAGCAGGTAAGAGATTTAATTCAGTAAAAATAATTTTGCTTTTTGTTCATTTAGTAATGACTATAGGAGAGGGTAAATAATCTTTTCTATATTGAGTGCAAAGCTGAAATATAAGAAACTAAATCATTATTTAGCCTCTACTTTTTAATGTAGTTGGCAAATAGTGAATTGGTCATTTAGTGAATGTTACATAAGTGTTTGGGGGAACTTTTGTTGAAGTTATGCTAAATAATTTAAGTTGTGGTTTAAAAGTTCATATTCTTATCCATTAAGCTTATTTGCCTGATGATATACATATAATGTCTATATAAAGAATCATTTGATAACCTAGGAGGGCTGATTTTTGTTTTTCCTAAGTTCTAGCTTCATGAGGAAATGAGCTGCAAAGTTTAAAAGCTTAACTTTTTCCTAGTATATACATAAAACTAGAATATTGAAGGATTCAACAAAATGTATTTTTCCGTAAGTGACTATATACTTGCTAGTTCAAGTTCAATCTGCCTAAATGAAGTTAAATTTAGGGACATCTGTTCCTTAGGCAGCATAGTGAGGAAATTGAAAAACACCACTTGCTTGCTGTTCATAGTATTAAGGTAGTTATCCTTAAACATTATAAAAAGGCAGATCCATAATAACTGGAGGGGCTGATGACCTTTTCCTACCTATAGTGAAAATAAGTGTGATCCCTCCACTCCCACCTTCCTCCAGCACAGCATAGGTGCTAAAGAAAAATGCCCTCTTTACATAGAAATTTCTAAGTGTGTGTCCAACATAGGAGATAACTTGTAATTTCTCAAAATCAAAGTAGTCTTTCTTTAATTATCATCTTCTCACCAGCAAACAAAGTATTTTCCTGTGGGAGAATCTCTTAGAAATACCTAGTCAGGGTGGGTAGCAACAAGTCTTCTTGATTCAGCCATAGTTATGTACAATCAGGTGTTGGTGATTAAACATGATTATTAAATACAGATAACTGAGGGGTGTTCACAAATGCTTTTGTAGAAATTTGAAAATCTGGATCTCTTGGTCATGAACTTGTAAAAAAAAACATTCTTTTTTAAGTAGCTGTACAAGTATTAAAGAAAAATATTCCCAGAAACCAAGAGATTATTTATGGTTTAAAAAAAAAAAAAAAACATGTTATAATGTCTTAAAAAAAAAAAAAGATCTTTGAATATAACAGGTCTATTTATGATTACATGTTTCTAGATGATTTTAAAAGTACATTATTAAGCATGATTATTTAAAATAAAACTAGTTTCTCTTTCTCATATAGTTTAATATTCATTCTAGTTGAAATGAACTTTTTTATCTAGTCCATTTCTCTGATTCTGACAATACCAACGTTAATTGATGTAATTATTCACTGAGTGCTTACATGTTTGGCACTGTTCCTACTGTAGATCTTTAGGGAATTGCTTTTAATGAATGAATAAGGAAAATTAGCGATTAGTTTATTGCTTTTAAACTAATTCTTTCTAATTAAAAGAAATATCCTGGTTGCTTTGAAATATCCTCACAGTCATTATCCTTATAGTGAGGCATCAAATGAGAAAAGTAGGGAAACACTCAGATTGGTGTGGTCCATGGCTGGAAGAAAGAGGGAATCTTGTGGAAAGTTAGGGTTGAGAACCTTGCGGAATGGGCAGGCCCCCGCAAAGTCCAGAACCGGATGGTGATCAGCTCGGGGCAGACGCTCTGTAACACATGTTCCGGAACTCTGCCTTAACGAGGCCCTGCTGGTCTTCACCTGCCTTCCCCTCTCAGGCACCACCTGCTTGTTCTGCTACCAGGTAGTTTCTCCTCCTCCAGCTTTTCTTTCTCTTAGAGCTTTTGTGTCTTCCTGGTTCTCCTGACGGTCCACTATAAGTGAATGGATCTTGGTTTAAGACTCAGTACTACCACTGACCAGTTATGTGAACGTAGACATGCAATCTAAATTCTTAGCCCTGTTTGTCTTGTAAAATGAAAATAATATCTCGAAAAGCTGTGTGAGTGGTATTATGCTTATAAAGTATTTAGGTCTACAGTAGGCACTAAGTAAATGATGTACGTGTGTATTACATATATGTGTGTGTGTGATGTATTATATGTATGTATATATGTACATATATATGCTATATATAGCTTGTTTAGTGTAGACTCAGGTTTAGTTTGGTATTGGATTTAATCTAGAACTTTTATATATTATAGACTTGGTATTTAATATTTTAGTCGTGAACAACAAAGGTTTCGTATATCTGCTTTAAGGGTTGCAGAAAGTTTATCTCTAGTTGCATCTGCCCACAATTGCTAGAAAATGAGATGTTAAGGCTATCTATCATCTGATATATAATCTCTAGGCCCTTGTTCTTCAATGATCAAGAAGAAATATGACAACAGTTACCGTTCATCTATGTAGCAGACGCTTGTCGAGGGTATTGCTATGTACCAGGCACTCTGCCAGATACTGTATGGGGAAGGTTTCAAAGCCTCATGGAATTTTCCTATCTTAAGAAGCACAGTTTTTGGAGCAGAGAAGATAGAAAATGAAGGGGGAGGGAAGGTGATTAGTTTAGATTTAGGCTTCTTCATTACCACTTCATTTCTATATTTATAGAGTGTTTCTCAACAGAAATGAACAGAACATTTCTTAGAACGTAGTTAGAACAGAAATGTCATCAGCCTTTCTGGGCATCATCAGTTCATTCCCTAAGAATGTAGTCCTAATTTCTTTAAGTTTATGAAATTAGCAGGGGTATAGTGCTTTTGCATTCTTCCTTACCCAGTAAGTTGAGTTTTAGCAGTATTTTTGGAGAACGTGGTAATTTGGTGTTAGGGCAGAGTGTTGTACAAAGCACTGGGCTGTGTCATGATCCCTGGATTCTGGTTCTTGTGCTGCCTCTAAATTATCTGTGATCTTGGGCACTTGCCTCACCTCTGGGCCTTTGTTTCCTTAAGGATAATGAAGTGACTGCTGATCCTATCCACCCTTTTTATATCAATATAAATTAAACTTTTGGTAAGAGAGAGTAATGGGAATTGGACAGAGATATACTCATATTGTTCCCGAATAACGTAATATATATCTCTGAAATCCTAAGGGTGAGAAGAAGAAGTTTCTTTCCTGTCACTTTTTATGTCCTTTCCTGTCTTGCACTTTTTCTTTTTCTCTCCTGTATCTGTTTAGCGGTAGAGAAAAAGGACAAATGATGATTCATATTAAGCAGTAAATTAGTTAATAGCAGTGCTAACTATTTGTAAGGCACACAAAAGTGGTTAAAGATATAAAGGTATGAAAGACTGAGCATCTTTCTTTATGGGACTTACCTTACAACCACATTATGAAGCATATGTGATGGGTGCCAGGTAAAGCCCTCCAGCAGTGGAGAAGGACTGTCTTAAACTAGGTGTCCAGTATGAGGGGGAATACCTTGTTGTTCACCATAACAGAAGTGCTCGTAAAGCTCCAAGAGATAGGTTGGCTGGCGATAGGACGTTTCACTTGAGAACTCCTTGCTTAGTGGACATTCTGCTGTTGCCCTAGCATCTCCATTCTGGTCCAGTGTTTTGATCTCATTCCTGTATAGTGCTGTTGCCCTTTATATTTGAAAAGGATTAGGAATGGGTAATCCAACATACTTGGTGGAAGTCTTTCATTAGCCATGATACTTTTGTGTAGTCAACCAGCAGTTGATGGCAGGTAATTTTTTTACATGTAAAATTAGGCAGAGGACTCAAGCAGTTCTTTGTCTAGGTTTCTAGACAATCTGATAACTCTTTGATCAGGATAATCCCTTAGTTTGATAGATATTTGGTAGAATTTTTGTTGTAACAAATTAGATTAAGCACCAATAGATAAAAGTAAAAATTTATTTGTCTTTAAAGTTTTTTTTATAAACTTACGTTTTTCATCGAAATGCTATATAATAAGTCCTGGGGGCTCATAAGCTCATTCTGAATTATTTCTGCCCTTTATCTAGGTGCTGCAAAGTTGGTGGTAGCTGTAGCAGTATTTTTACTGACATTTTATGTTATTTCTCAAGTATTTGAAATAAAAATGGATGCGAGTTTAGGAAATCTATTTGGTAAGTTTCATTCTTTTCCTCTTTCTTAGGTCTTAAGTTCGATGTGATTTTCTTTAAATTTTACCACTTGTCAACATTGAGTCACTCTGCTGTTTAGTCTGTCTAAAAAAGAAAGTATAATTATACCAGTAAGTATGATTCATTAGAATATTTTAAAGTACACAATAGAAAGTCTTAAAATTAATTCAGTATAAAGCATAAATCTTCTATTCAACATTTTGAATATATTTAATGGAGTCTGTTTTATACATGCTTAGGGTCATTAATCATGGCATTCTAAATGGACATTCTAGAAGATATCACACTCTGTTTGAATTGACTGCTAGAAAACTTGGAACCAAACCTAGCCCTCAATTAGCAAGCGGTCAGGAGTCATGATAATGTATTTTAAATACCAGCCATAGAAATCCATCTTGCTTTCCTACCCTTATTTTCCTTCTGCTGACATTTTTTATTTATTTAATGCTATGTTGTAAACATACCATTGAAAGCTTTCTTAACTCAGTTTTTAACAAAATATTTACCCTAATAAAAAAATTAGCATTTGAAATGTTTGTGTAAGCTTTGACTGTTGTTTAAGCAGGTATTAAAAAATTATGCATGAAAGGTGAGACTATGAAATTGATAAAACTGTATTTTGACTTAGTATGCAGAAATGAAATGAAACAACTTTTAGATCCCTGGAATAGTGAGCTTTGCTTACCATAAATTAATATCTGAAAGGGCTTCTCAAGATGGAATTTACTCACAGCTAGTTTCAAGACTTCCTTAAGCCAGTGCTTCTCAAACTTTAATGTCAAAGGAATCTCCAGGTAATCTTGGTAAATGCAGATTCCGATTCAGTGTCTGCCATGGGGCCTAGGAGTCTGCAGTTCTAACAAGCTCCCAGATGATGCTGAGGTTTCTGTTCATGGACCACATACCGAGAAGGCTTTAGACAAAGCTGATGTGTAGTCATCACTTTCTGTATAAACATTTTCAGATGACTTTTCTTACAATGGCTACTTAAAAGTACTTGCTTGTATTGCCCTGAACTTTGCCTTGACACTTCCCAGTAATAGCAATCCACTGATCTTGCTCCTTTCTACCTGCTGTAGCTCTCTCGCATTAACAACATCCCAAATAGTTACAAACTGTAATCATATTCTTTCAGGCTGTCCTTTTAGAAGTTTTCATCTTACCAGATTATGCACTCCTCCCTTTCAATCATTCCTCTTAATGTGCTGGTTATTCACCTGACCCGTCTGTTTTTCAGCACCCATCTTAAACTGAAGTATCCAGGATCCAGCATAGAGTAGTTATTACAAAGTATGGGGAGACTTTACTTCTTCAGTGTACAGTATTTCTATTATAATGACAAGGGGAACAGCCTGGTGGCCTTTGAGAGTGCAACAGGTTTCAGATGAATGATGAGGCCCAATAACACTGAAGGCACTGAGGACTTCTTCAGTGTTGCTTTGGAAACAACACGTGTAGCTAATTCTTCTAAGAAAGGCTGATGGTAAGGGAAGAAGATTATGGGATGGTAGCTTGAGACAGAAGCAAGTCAAACATTTTCTTTTTTAAAGTAATGGAGGGACTTCCACCTGTCTATAGGCGTTGGACAAAGATTCAGTGAATTATAAATCTGTGGGAACAGATTGAACAGACAAGAAAAGGAGGATCCCTGAGAGAAGGGAAGCAATGAACCATTGGTACAAATCGAACTTTTGGGGAAAAGGCTCTGTTTTCAGAGAAGAAGCTGGTGAAGCCAGAGTTTGCCCTAGTCTGACTCTTTATCTCTAGTCTGGGCTGCATCTATAAGTATCACAGGGACGTTGCTATGTCTATTTCTCATCTTTGATATCTGCCTATCTCACCATTGTGAGAGCGATTAAAACTCTTCTCATTACTGGAGAGTAAAATCTGTACTCCCTACTTAGGATGACACCCAAACCCCCAACCTGCCTCTGCGTTTCTCACCTGTTCTTGGCCCTCCCTACCCTGTGCTTCACACTCACTGTGCCAATCTGCATGTGATCTACGGATGCAAATCCTGTCCCTTCATACCTCAGCCTTGGCTCATGCTGATTCCTCACCCTGCACATCTTTCTCATCTCACCTTCATCTGTTAATCCTCTTAGTTTCTCAAAACTGCATAAATGCCTCCTCTTGAGAGAAATTGTATTTGATTCCCCTTCTTTCCCTATTAGAATGCATTACTCTTTTTTCTGAACTATTTGTTTGAATGCATAATACCTATGTCTCATTTGGCACTGATTTTATTCTGCCTTACACTATGGAGTTTCTTTTCTTTTATTCTTTTTCATGTATCTGTCTCACTAGAGAATGAATCTTGAGGTCAAGGGTATCTTGGTCCTTCTCCAGCATCTGGCGCTAGGCCCTGCAGGTAGTAAAGTGCTGATTGAATGGAAAATTAACGTAGGGAATTGAGGATTAGGGTTTTTACGTGGGGAGGAAGAGTATTTCCAAAGTGGGATTCATTTAAAGCTGTGTTGGTTGAAACACCACTGGTTATCAGCTACGAACACTGAGCTACTTTAACTGAGAGAGTTGTCTCTCTTCTTCATTTTGATTTTTCTAAGTGTTAGGAGCCTGCAAAGGTTTTACTGTGAGTGTTTTAGCTGTTTGATAAGGCATTCGTAGGGCAGGTGGTTTATTTTGTTGTCATAATTGAAGTTGTATGGCATAGCCACAAAATCTTATTGGATTCCAATCTATTAAACTGGTGAAAATTAAATTTGTATGGTTATATTTTCATTCTCATTTCAGAGTTATTGAGCAAAAATGGCGATATGGTTTCTTTGCCATTTGTTTAGCATCTAACTTAATTTACCAAAGGGTAACGACTTTAACTGGATACGAGTATTGTTTCTATAATCAGTGTAGTTTAGGGGACCATGAGATTAACTGTAATTCTTTTGGTGGATAATATTTCCATTTTTTTCAATTTGTTGGTATAATAACTTACTTGATAGTTTTTATGAATTTAGATTATAGATTTAGATTATAGATTAGATTAGATTCAGGTTAATTATGTAGTACTGTTTTAGAAAAATAAATGAACTTATTTCTAGAATGGAAGAATGAAAAATATTTGCCTGCTGTTAGTGGCTGAAATGAACAAAATAGGTTAATTGTGATGTTTTAAAAACAATTTTTTACAAAACTTTTTATTTCAAGATAATTGTAGATTCATGTGCATTTGTAAGAAATAATTCAGAGATTCTATATATCCTTTACTCAGTTTCTCACATTGGTAATGTCTTATAAAACTACAGACAGTGTCACAACCAGAATATCAACACGAATACAATCTACCAGTCTTGGTTATGATTGTGATTTAACATAGTGTTAGTTTTCAGCATAGGTGCGTCACAACCAGTAAATGTTCTGCACATAGTCCAAATTATTTTTGCATCTATTGCTGCAGTAAGTACTTAATGTTCTGTTGAGTTAATTTATTTTTACCCTTTCAGATTTAAACCACTGAAGTAGTATATACACAAATTACTTCACATTATTAAAAACTAAAGTACAAAATAGTTCTGTATGATTTCTTTAGCTTAACTTGTTGGAAGACAGTCACTGATGAAACCAAATCAGAAATGTTTATTATTGTTCCTTGAAGTCAAAAGTTGGATGTATTGAAAAGACATTAAGAATTAAAGCCATCAAGTTAGTTTGAGGAGTAAAAGTTGTAGAATAGGCAGGATTTTGTGTTTGTGTGTTGTGCCCATACACTGCATATGGAAGACATCCTGTTTTATTTATGAAAAATTACCCGTTTGGGCTCTCGGTGTTAAAATTCTCAGAAATGCAGGCCTACTAGAGGGCTTTCACTTTCGGTATATATTGGATAAAAGTTAGTTATCTGGAAGGAAAAGACTTTGATAAGACTTTCTTTACCTTTGTTTCACCCCTTACTCATGACGTTATTTTCATAAAACCCTGATGATTAAGAAACTGATTTTCCCACAATTGTATCCCAGTAATTTTTTTGAATTGAGTGACATTTACTTTTTTTACATTTCTTAAGTTTCACAAGCAATCTAATTTGACCATTTTAGAGGCTCATCCCTGGTTTTTCTTCTACCTCCCTTTCCTCAGCTACACTCTTCTGCTGAGCATTTTTCCGAGCATTCGGCAATTTTTGGTGTCTCTAAGATTCTCTTCTCAGCCTTCTTCTCATTTTAAATCCTCTCTTTGGGTGGCCCCACCCAGTCATTTGCTAATTCTCCAGTTTATAATTGCATCCCAGATCTCATTTATTGCTGGCCCCTAGACTTTTCCACTTGGATCTTCTCCAAGTATCTTAAAATTAACAAGTCCAACACAGAACTAACTCATCATCCCCTGCTCCCATCTCCTCACTAGATTATCCTGAATGCAGAGATGATATTTTGTTCATTGGCTCATGTGAATGAATAAATGAATGCTTCCAAAGCCACATGTCTGAGAGACAAATTTGATTCCTCTCTTTCTAGTCACCCGTCCACCTGGTCCATTCCCAAATCCTGTCATTGTTGCTTCCTTAGTTGTTCTGAACCTGTCTGCATCTTTCAGATCCACAGTCACTACAATTTTTTACCTGGATTACTTCAGCAACGTCCTCGTCCTGTGGACTCCTTGTCTCCAGTCTTGAACCCTCTGTTCTCTGCTCTGCAATCAGAAGCTTGTTCTGAAAGCTCCCTATGCTGGCTTCCTCCTCCTAGCAGGAATAGCAGTTTTTGTACATGTGATCATAAGACCTCAGACGTTCCCATTTCTGAGGCGGTGCGATATGAGTTTAAGAGCGAGGATGAGATATGGCTTTGAAAACTAGCTCTGCCAATTACTAATTATGACTTAGAACAAATCAAATCAACAAACCTCCCTCTGTTCCCAGTTTTTTTTCTCTCTAAAACAGGGATGATGATCAACTCAATAATATATGCAAAAGTACTCGATAGCGTGCCCAGCATATGTGAATGAGCTGCATTGTTACGTTGTTGTTCTGATCCTGCTGTCTTCCCCTGATCTTGTTGCCATAAGTTAGGTATACCAGAGTACCTGATCTGAACACCATTCCTCTGTAAGCATGAGCTCGATGATACATGTTTGTTCAGGACTAAGTGAAATCGAGAAGTCCAGTCTTCGTGACGCTGATCACTGGTTGCTAATAACTCTCTGGGCTTTCTCGTTTACAAATTGAGAGCATTGGACCTGATGATCTCTGTAATTACTCTTTCCTACTTTTATGATATAATTAAGGAAATTGAAAGAACAAGCCCCAATAATCCCAGCACCCTAATTTACTAACTGATCTTTTTTTTTGTTTCCTTAAGGTTTTGTCCTTATCATGAATATTTTTAGAGCTTACAGATAAAGTTTGTTTTCTGCTTTATTCCATGCATTAAACTTTTTCCATATTACTACATTGCCTTTGTGACTTTAGTGGTACATAATATTCTGAGTCTTCTGTCGAGTAAATGAGCCTTCCTTTACTTGGTCGTTTTTCTCTTTTTAAACATATATTTTTTAGCTTAAACTTTCTGTTCTCTAGTTTGAGCACTGCTGGACTTACGTACAGGAAGTTCATAATTATCTAAAATGGTACAGAACTAAAAACTAAGTGACTATTTATAGTCGACCAGCTGGCAAACAGTTATGATGCTGCATGCTTATTGGCCAAATCAGGAAATGGCTGTCTATAATACTATTGATGATCTGAATTATAATCTCCTGGGCTAGGATCAGATGTTAGTGCTTTTAAAAAAGCTCTAAGTGTAGATGGTCAGGTTTGGATCTACTGAATTCACGTTAAGATTTGATCAGAAGAATCTACTCTTCTTGAACTGATAGATTATAAAACTCTTAGTAATGACCTTAATTTTTTTTTTATTACACCCAATACATTTTTATTTTAAGGAAATCAAAGCTCTTCACCACCACCATCCCTCTTGTGTTCTTCCCACCCCCAAAATCTCCTAGCCTAACCACTAAGTTAGGTTTATGTGTATACTCCAGGGCGTTATATGCCTATGTACATAACACCATGGAGCAGGAGCAACTTTTAAACACACTAATAGTTACTAAGAATATCTTTAAAGTAATTTAAAGGGAAGTTTGAAATATCGTATGATATCATCACTTATGTGTGGAATCTGACAAGAACAAATTCAGAGAAACAAAGTAGAGTTGTGGTTACCAGGGGATGGGGGATGGGGAGGAATGGGGAGATGTCGCTCAAAGGTACCAACTCCCAGTTATACAACAAGTTTGGGGATCTAATGTACAGCATAATGTTTATAGCTATTAATCATATACTTGAATGTTACTAAGAGTTAGATGGGGAATGTTCTCGGCATAAAAAAGAAATGGTAACTGTGATGAGTTGGAGGTGGTAGCTAATACTACAGTGGTAATCATTTTGCAATTTATAAGTTTATTAATGTGTCACATCAACACATTGTGCACCTTAAATTTACATAATGTTATGTGTCTATTAAAATTTGATAAAGCTAGGAAACTAAATAAAAATTAAAAAAATAATGGTAAGTTTGTAGAAATACCTCTGATTAGGATTTAAATGTATAATAACTAAAAATAAAAACAAAATGTAAAATAAAATAAAATGTTCTATCTATAATAAACTACTACCCTTCATAATTCCTCTACATAATTATTTATAGTGAACTTTGTAGCCTAAAGTTATTGTCTCACTCTTTCTGTAAGGTGATATTCATGTTTTATTACATACCAAGCAATAATTTGAACACTTTTATTTTTATAGGCTCCTTAGTTCTAAATAGGTTTATAAAGAGAATTCTTGGCAATGGCCTTATTCCTTCTAACAACGATAACTTTTTTTTTCTTAGCAAGGTCAGCATTGGACACAGCTGCTCGTTGTAAGTATTTCATCTTGATAATTTGCGGATGGTTTATTCTGTTTTATCTTTGGCTATGAGAACTTATATTCAAACAATGGGGATAATTCATGTTAGCAAAACTGATTCAGAAATTGCTTTTTGAAGTTATAAGGATGCTATTTGATTGGCCAGCCCAATATTCTTTGTATTTATTCATAATGAATATTTTGTTTCATTGGTGTTTTTTAGCTTCAGTATAATAAATACAGAAAGTATGTAAAAGGAAAATTTCTGGTTAGAATTAGTACATGAGCAGATACTCAGTGATGCATTAGGCTTTTTAGCTGGTCCTGGAAAGAACCATTCGTGGTGCATTTATGCCCTGAAAGTGGAAAGTAACAATTTAAAACCTCTCCCATCCTGAATTAAAAGAAAAAGAAACTTAAAAGTAATTAGATAAAATATATTTAGTCTTATCGAGATCATATTACTTGATTCATTTATAGTAATTATTAGCTTATTTCTTTAGTGGTTTTGTTTTTTGTTTTGAGGTTTTTTGAAACCTTCAGAAAAAAAACGTGGCGTATATTTTAAGATATGTGTAGCTTGGTGATTTACATAATTCCTTCTGTGGTTTGATATTTGAAACAAACTAATTATAGAGTCTATTAACATTGTTTTTGTAAAAACATCTATTTTCTTCTCCAAAGCTACAAAACCTCCCAGATACAAATGTGGGATCTCAAAAGCTTGCCCTGAAAAGCATTTTGCCTTTAAAATGGCAAGTGGAGCAGCCAACGTGGTGGGCCCCAAAATCTGCCTAGAAGACAATGTGTAAGTATTTATTGATTTAGAAGTATAGGTGTCCTATTTAATTATAGCCAATCGAACCTAGGTTTAATGGATCTTTGAAAATGTATTGGGCATGCTTTTACTAAAGTGATTTCAATGATCATTATACAGTTTCTTCCCCACACATTTAAAGAGTCAAAGTTTTTAATTTTCATATTAGGGAGTGACATTAAGAACATAGTATTTATCCAGCTTCGAGGAGAGATGAGGGATTTCCTTTGAGTGAATTCTCTAGATCTCTGCTGTCCCATATGGTAGCCATAGCCACATGTGGCTATTTAATTTTGATTCTTAAATCACAGGGAAAAAAGTTAATTCACTTTAATTCACTTAATTAAAAATTAAAAGTTCAGTTCCTCAGTCATACTAGCCACATTTCACATGCTCAGTTGCTATAGATGACTCATACCCACCAAATTGAACAGCACAGCTAGAGTATTCCATCATTGCAAAAAGTTCCATTTGATAGCACTGCCCTAGACAATGAGCACTTTATCTTAAAAACCAACATCTTTCATTTAAAATGTTTGAACGCTGCTTGTCGAAGCTTGAAAGAAGCCTGTAATAACCTCAAGCCGATTGTGGCACAGAGCTGCTTGCCACAAAGCTTCCTGCTTCCCTATAGAGATGCCCTTCAAAGTATAGTTTTTAGGTTTTTCTATCTCCTACCTCAGTGGCAACTATCACTTGTTTGAAGTTGCTGCCTTTGAAGTCACAAGTCCTACTTTTAGTAGGTTGCTTTTAAGCTGCTCTTTTCTAGAAAATTAGATACACGAGCTTATTTGAAGTTCATAAATATCCCATTAATTACATAGACTAAAGAGTGGGATAATTTTACAGATAGTGAGGAGGAAACTGGGTTGTTTCTCCCAGCATTTTGTATGTCTTTTTTTTCTTTTACATAGAAGCTTTTAAATATTTATCGTAGCCCCTTTTCAGTTAGCTATGGGCAGTTATATAGCCTCTTATAAAACTCTTCTTGTAAAATTAAAGGCTTGAGCTAGGTGATCTTTACAGTCTCTACTCATTCGCTTTTCTCTCATGCTAATGATATTCACTTTAATCCATTATCTTCTGATTTCTCATTATAATAGACCTGTCTTACTGAATTATGTAATAACACTTGGGTTTTAGAAGTTTGTGGATTTTACATTAAATAATACCCTTCCTATTAACTTAGAAGGTTCCTATTTCCATATCTTACTTTTTGGTTAGAGACGCTCCAACTTTGATTTTGAATAGTAGAAAGTTCTCTTAGACTGCTTCGCTCATGCTAGATTGTCTTTGTATATCTATCCACTCGAAGCATGTAAGCTTTAATGCAGGATAGAAATCAAACTCAAAACTAGTAGATTTTCTATTAACATTATATAGGTTGAAAAGAAAAGAAAGCACATGTAGCAATGGGGTCTGATAAAGTAAGTCCTGGGCCCAGAGCCAGGGTGTTTGGTTCTGGCATGATGGTAATGTCGTGTAGAATTTGTATTTTAGTTTCTTTAACCATAAAGTCAAGGCAGGCTACCTATTCATCTTCATTTTAGGACTCATCCTGCCATTCCCATGAGAAATGAAATAATTGATAGGATTTTGGAGCGAGGCCTCAGGACATGAAATCTAGTCCCTGGTAAGGGGCTGGCCAGGCGTCCCCACTGGAAAAGTACAGGGACCAGTTCACACTCCAGTACTTCTTCCAGCACCTTCTGTTTCTATACTGGAAGTTTTTCCAACAAAATGTTTAAAGAAAGGGTCTGAATTTCCTTAGCATCATTCATTAATTTATTCATCAAGTAATTTACTGAGCATAGTTCCTGCCGTCATGGAACTTGGGAGGAGTAGGGGGATGATGACAAATATTAAGAAGTAAATGCAAATAAATAATTGCAAATTGCAGCACAGACTGCAGAGCAAAAGGGCGTGACGACTGGTGGGGGTGAGAGAGATGAGGTCAGGATGTCCGACATTAGATCGAATCAGTCAAGGAATAGTTTCTCCAGCACAGTGATGTTTAGTCTGAGAACTGAAGGATAAGCAGGAAGACAACCAGGTGGAAAGTCGGGGAAGAACACTCTAGACAGAAAGAAGAGCGTGCTTACAGGCCCTAAGATGCAAAAGAGCTGGAGAGAAGTGAGCAAAGAGCCAGGCCCGTAGGATTTTGTAGGCCATAGAGGGGTGAGATTTTTTTTTTTCTGAGTGTGTTGAGAAGTTGTTGACAGTTCAAACTCTGGCATGTCATGATTTCCTTTATATTGAAAAAAAAAAAAAAATGACCTGCTGCTGTGTAAAATGATTAGAGAAGTAGATTAAGGAGAACAGTCAGAAGGCCATGGCCGGTCATGGCCACAGCTCTTTGAGACTGCTCATACCCCACCCTCCCACCCCCATTGGCAACAGACTCTTTTTGCATGTACACTCACTAAAATGTGTAAGTAGATACTAAAAATACATAAGTAGACATTTTAATATTTTCCTACATATGTTGAGTACATGCAGCTCACTTTGGAGACTACTAGTGCAGATCAGTACTTCTCAGCGGGGCCAGGGTTTCTCCCTGGGGGGACATTTGTCAAGATCTGGAGATATTTTGGGTTGTCACAGCTGTGGAGGTGCTACCCATAGGCCAGGGACACTCTTAAGCATCCTACATGGCACAGCCCAGCCCCTCCCCACAAATTATCAGGCCCGTAATATCAGATCAAGTTAGAAAAACCCTAATACAGACAAAAAAGACCATCGTGACAATGAAGGTCGTGGTCATGATTTAAGACAGATTTCATTAGTAATAGAAAATTCTGGGTATAAACATCAGGTTATCACATAACAAAAATTGTGGCTTCTTATTCTTTTTTATTAAGAACCCAGAGAATTTACTCACATTTAAGGTGTAGCTTTTATTTTAGACATAACTCATTTGATTTCAACTTATATGAAATTTATATGAGAAAAAGTGCTTTACCGTTTATTACATAATCAATATTTTGAGGAGTTTATTTTTTCTATCAGGGTGCCAATTTTGGTTGTGAGGGCCAATAGGTAAAATCAAGAATATTATGCAAGTACCTATATAATTTAAATGTAACCCTTTAACAATGTAAAAATCTTTCTAAAATCATGAGTAGTAAAGTAAAAGGGAAAACCAGCCAAGTGGCTTGATTTGTCCCATGAGCTTATAAAATATAGTTTGTTAAACCCTGCTAGAAACTAATCATTTTAAGAAATAGTAGCTAGAACATAGAGTAGGTATTTGAAATAAAACAATATTCTAAGATGTAGACTCTACAGATTATATGGTCATATGATCATTTTCTTTAGATTTTTGCCTGGAAGTGTGGAGTGATAGGGGAGGAGGGAACCTTCATATTCATGAAAGATAAAAGAAAATATTTCAACCTGTATTAGTAAGAGTGACGGTTATACATTTAAAATCTTCAGAGGTTTGTCATTTGCTAGTTAGAGGTTTCCCCGATCGAATTTGTTTTTAAAAATTGATAAGCTGCTGCCCTCTTGTGGGCAGTCAGTGTCATAGTGCTACTTTGTTTATTTCTTTGCTCTGTGACAGCAGCATACTCTTAGATGATCTCTACTTGGAGGAGGCACTGTCACAATTAATAATAAATGTAACAAGTTAATGACAGCTATTGCCTAATATAATAATACAATTTATTTATATATTTCTGAAATGAGTAGAGCAAATGCATTTTGAAACTTCTCATGTGTATAGCAGATTTGTTTGGCCCACCTCTCAGAACTAGTCTTGCAACACATAAAAAAGTGCTAAACTTCATTACGTGTAATTTTAGAGAATGACAAGTAAAATTTCGAAGGTAGATATGCAACTAGTATGGGTAGATAACCAGTTAAATTCTAATAAGCTTTTAAAAATAAAAAAATTATGCTTTTCTGTTTCGTAATATTTTTAATGGACCTTGGAGTAGACTATTTTTTTTAACTTTTCATTTTGAAATAGTTATAGAAACCACAGACAGTTGCAGAATGGTGCAAAGAGGTTAACACACTCTTCACCCAGTTTTCCCAGGGGTTCTGTCTTATGTAATTATAGTACAATTATCAAAACCAGAAAATTGGCATTGGTCCAGGGTATGTGCTTAGTTCTATGTCATTTTATCACATGCATAGATCCGTGTAGCCAATACAGCAATCAAGATATAGAATTATTTCATCATCACAAAGATCTCTTTTATACTACCTTGTTATGTGTCACCCCCACCATCAGTAACCCCTGCCAACCACTAATCTGTCATTTCTATCACTTTGATGTTTTCAGAATGTTATGTAAATAGGGTTATATAATATGTGACCACTGAGATTAGCTTTTTTTTCACTCAGGAAAATGCTATTGAAATACTGGTGTATGTTAATTTGCCCCTTTTTTAGTGTTGGACAGTATTCTGTAGTATGGATGCACCTCAGTTGGTTTATCTATCACTTATTGTCCTCAACTGAACAATTTTAGTCATTCCCAGTTTTTGGCTTTTACCAATAAAGCTGCTATGAATAGTCTTGTACAGGTTTTCATGTGGATGTACATTTTTATTTCTCTGCCATAAAGTGCCCAGGAATTCTGGGTTGTGTGGTGTGTGTTTAATCCTGTAAAAAATTTCCACATGCTTTCCAGAGTGACTGTACCATTTTACACTCCTGCCAGCATATATGAGAGATCCGATTTCTCTGTATACTTGCTAGCATTTGCTATTGTCAATATTTTTTAATCTTAGCTTTTCAAATAGGTATATAGTGATAGTTCAATTAATTTTTCTTTTCCTTGTGGCTAGTGAGGTTGCACATCTATTAATGGTATTTTTGTTTTGTTTTTATTTTTTGCCACCTGTGTATCCTCTCCAGCGAAATACCTATTTATGTCTTTTGCAAATTTTCTTCAGATTGTTTTTTTACTGATAAGTTGTGAGTGTTAGAACTGCATTCATTTATTAGTTACAACCATAGATTAACTACAGATAGGAGTTCTAAGAAAATCAGCTAACATTCTGTGAGAATCAGTTAGCTATGTGGAATTTACAATAAAGTATTATAGATTTTATTTGTGAAATTATGTGCTACATATACTTTAATATTACTAAAATTTCTAACTTATGTACCTATACATGTGTGTATAGATGTATAAATATATGGATATGTGTGTGTCTACATTTGCATACTCTGCCAACCTCAAACCAGTCGTTAAACATTAAACAGTACACGACTGGGAGTATTACTATTACCTTTAGTTTTAAAATTTTTTTAATGAAATTTTTTTAAAATTTAAAGTACCCATAGTTTTATTTTAGTAATTCTAATTGAACAAACTGAACTGATCAGCAAGGGTTTCACAGATACTTTCCATTTCACAGTATCATTGTCTCTGTGTAATGGTCTGTGAGCTGCCAGTGGATGTTGATCATTTCAGGTATGACAACATAAGTGACTATGGTTAGAAGCAGTCAGAAATGCAGCATCACTTCTGATAATCACCAAGAGCATGTTCACAATTAGGTGAAACATTCATGAAAGAGGCCTCCCACACTTTTCTCGCTTTCGGATTATGAAAGATTTGGGGAGCATCTTGCTTCTGTCCCACCTCACACTGATGCTGCAGAAAGTGCAGAAGAGGTTGTCGATCGATCCCTTCAGAATGGTTGTAGAATATGTGCATAATGTCCACAAGTTTAAAGGTTTCTCTGAAACTGTATTTCATAATCTGACCCAGAGCAACAGGAAACAGTCCAGTATTTTGCCCTAATGCTTGTTAATGTGTATTTCTGTGAAATCTTATTTAAGAACATTGCTTTAAAGTTATTAGACTGTTTTCTCTAACTTAATAGAGATCTTCTAATCTCTGCTGCAGTACTAAATGATTGTACATCCCATATAATATCCTTAACCTTTATTTTTTTGCATGACTTTATTTCTTTGGTACATGTCTGTGCAACATCTAATTCTACGTTTGTCTTGACTTTTTCCCCTTCAGGTTAATGAGTGGTGTGAAGAATAATGTTGGAAGAGGGATCAATGTTGCCTTGGTAAATGGTAAGAATAATTATTTTAGCTCATGGGTGTAGTCAGTAAATATTCAAATGCCCTAAAGCAAAACACATTCTAATAATCAAGAGATCAGGTCAGAAAGAGCCACTCTTGACGCTAACCTCCACCCCTCGCCGCCCCCTCCCCCTCAGCCCGCTCAACTCCCTAATCCCCATAAAAAAGCCAACTATATGTGGAGAGTTCGTCGGAATATTTATAGTTGCTTTCTTGGAAACATCTAGCTTACAGTGCAATGTGTGGGGAGCTTCCTATGAAATCATCAAAATACAACTAATCTAACATTAAATTGATGAATTCTTGCTGCAAATTTTGGAATCCTAACAATGTGAAGATAGATTGACATGAATGAGAGGGTGTAAAATGACAAAGGGTGATGGACTATTGGATGGGGTAGAGGAGAAATGAAAAGTAAGAGTCAATTTCAGTATTTGTCCACATTTTTCTAATAAGTTCATTATAATAAATAGTTATTGAACCCTGACCTTCTTGAGTGTTCTTGCAAAATCAAGTCCAAAAATATGAACCCGTGAAGTGAGACCTAACTACATGCTGGTCTTCTCTTTCTGCTGTAATAACCCTGTAAAGCTGCAGAGGGTGATTAAAAGCACAGCCACGCTCCCCAGTCCATAGCATAGGAAAATCTCTCTTACTTCTTTCACAACAAGAGGTGAAGTTTTGTGTTTCTGCTTTCTTCATTTTCTGAGGTAAAAGGTTTTATACCTATTTGTCTATTTAATTGATAACGAAAAAAATAGATTTTAGTCTATAGCCATGCTACCCAGAACAAGCACGATCCCGTCTGATCTCGGAAGCTAAGCAGGGTTGGGCCTGGTTAGTACTTGGATGGGAGACCACCTAGGAAGACCAGGTGCTGTAGGTGTAAAAAATAAAAAAATAAGGGATTGTAAGCTGACAAGGTCCTTGCAATCTGTGAAGTCAACCAAGGATTGTCTTGCCTTAAAAAATAGTTTTTAAAAGGTAAATTTTATAAAAAGATATCTTTAATGACAGAAAAAGGTCCAACTTTGAATTGGAATCGTCTGTGGTCAGTAGAGAATTTCTGTTTGCTCCTCTTTGGCTTATAAGACTAGTGAGAAAGTCCTATCCAAAAATTACCCTTTAGTAACATGTTTCAAATGCATGTAATTCAGATTTTAACTCTCTCTCTCAAGGTAATTCACATCCATTATTGGATAAGATCATTTATACAGTATAAAGTATATTTCAGTTGCATAATTTGATATGGATTCTATTTCTTTCAGGAAAAACAGGAGAAGTATTAGATACTAAATATTTTGACATGTGGGGAGGAGGTAAGTTTAACCTAACTGTTCTGTTGCTAGCACTGACTTCTTAATCACCTAAATGTAATGTTGCCCATTAATGAGAGAATAATGGTACTACTTTTGTGTTCATTTTGTTTCTCTTCTCACTAAATGTCCAGCTATGTTTAAGTGATCAGTCATATAGTATTTACTTTTTTAACTAAAATTGTGTGTAATCAAGAACAATACTATTAAAGTGGAGATTTAAAAAAATTTTAAGTCCTATTTCTTGCAGGACAACTAATTCAAAACTTTGGTTCCTTTAGATTCTGTCTGAAATTGTTAAAAAGAATGAACAATTTGATGATGGGCATAACTAATTTAAGTGTTTTGTACTGACTGAATCGATTTCTTTATATGTGATTTCACAGTCTCAAAAATACATCATAACTAGAATTATGATTAAGGTAGATGAGCATCTAAGAGAAGGAAGAGAATTTCCTTTCTAGTTCATTGGACTTAGAGTGAAGTACAGATAGATATCTCCTGTATTTGAAAGTCCCTTGGGGAGCAGGTGGAAGTCACTCACCAGCAATGCAGGGACAAGGACTGGTGCTCTATGAGATGCCGCCCCAAAGCAAAGGATTTCTCCCTCTAGTTCTGAGAACAACACAGATTTGTCTTTTCAGTCTTCTCTAAATGTATCAGCACGAGGCTCTCCCTTTCCCTCCCTACACCCTTTACATTGCCTAAAAGCCAGCAGCTGTAAGCTTCTTGAAATGTATGTTAAGAGTTTTCAGGCAATTCAGCTTTTTCTAATATTTCTTCAGCTTGTAACAGGATGCTACATAACATTTACTTTTTACCCGAGATGAGGAGAACTTTTCATAGTTGTCAAAACTGTGTAAACTTAAAATGCTACCATCAGTTTCAGACCCTAAAGGCATGACTGGTTGTACCAAAACTATTACATAGAAACACCGTAACAGAACTGTTGTTGGAATCAGCCATGTGACCAGAGTCTCTGGTATTTCATCACAAGCAGATCCATTACTGCTGAACATGCTCCTCCAGTTGAAAAGAAGTCGCAGTTTACTGCCATCTTTGCATTTGAGTGGAAATGGTTTGTTAGCTGCTCTGGTACATTTTTTAAGAAATTAAAAATGCTATTATAAAATATAATCAAAGAAAATCTTTGGCATCTTTGCTGTGGAAAGAAACTGAGTAAATCTAAAGTAACGCAGCTTTGATGTAGTGTTAGACTTAAGGGCTGTTCTAGATGCGAAATGGTTTGCAGTACCTACTCTGTCTCTGCATTACCAGTTTTAAGTCACCAACGGGGTTTATTTTGAAGTCCTCATGAACCTGGATATACTAGATGAAGCGAGTAATGACTATACTGTTTGCTATAATTAGTTTGGCTTTTAATAATGACCTAATCTATATTCCTTCTCCTAGTTATGGTAAATGAATATGGCCAGAATATCCTGTACATCATCTGTGTGTGTCTCTGTGTGTGCAAATGCATATATATACACATTTATATAATTTTAAAAAGCACAGGCCCTTTTGTGAATTGGACAAAACTTATGTATCCTCTTTTTAGGAAAGTACTGATACAAACAAATTTACATAAACTCAAAGTCCATGAGCCTTTTTCCTGCTCCCTGAGTTTCTTACTTTAAACCATGTTATGCTTTAACTTAACTTCACTATGGTGTTTTTCATTTAGCCCCTAGAATATCAGTCCAAAGGCATATAGGATGAATCAGGATTGGAAATTTTAAGTTGATGGTAGTATCATATTAAGGAACAAACAATTTTTTAACCTATTCATAAGATTAATCTACCTTTTGGTTACCGTACATTAGAATTCATTGATCTACAAACTTCATACTGCAACCTTTTCTTTTTCTTCAGATGTGGCCCCATTTATTGAGTTTCTGAAGTCCATACAAGATGGGACAATAGTCTTAATGGGAACATATGATGATGGAGCAACCAAGTATGTAAATTTAAAAATCTATGCAACTTTTGAGCTACATTTTATAATTAAAAAGCAGTACATTTTCATTGAAAAAAATTTCTAAAAGAGCAAAGTTCTAATAAACACTATTAACATTTTTTTAGTTTTTTCCCTTCTGTTATTTTTACATATTCATCAGGCATATATCATTGTAAAATTAGAATCACATTGTACATTAAGTTTGTTCTATTCTTTTGTAGTCTGTTTTTTTTTTTTAACAACTTGAAATCTTTTTCCCTGACATTAATATTCGTTGATAGAATTTTTCATGGTTCACCAACAGTTGATCATATAGCCCTGTCTTTATTTAAGTTGCTTGTTATTGCCAAGATTTTGTATTATTGTGATAAATGTCCTTTTTACATAATTATTTTTCACCTTTGATTATGTCCTTAAGGCAGATTCCTAGAAGTGGAATTGTGAAGGGATAAGTGTGTTATATTTTTCATGAAGTTTAATAAATGGTAGTTTATAACTTTTCTTAAAATTGTATATGTTATAAAATTTGAAAAATACAGAAAAACGCAAAGAAGAAAACAAGTTAGTTTATCTCACTACTCAGAGAAAACCATTGATATTATTTAATTTCTATCTCTAGATTTTTTAATGCACATATTTTATCTTAAACATTTGGAACGGTAGCATTTATAGCATACCTTTTGATTTACTTATGTGGTGAACATTTACTCATAGAATTAAGTATTTTTTTCATAACAGTTGTTCATGTCTGCCAAGTTTAATTTTTCAATGTGTCATAATTTAAAATCTGTTTAATAAAACCCCTACTGCTGAACATTTAGACTCTGTCCAATTTTCATACTTAGCAAAAATACACTGTCTTAAAATTTTTTGAAATCAGTTTCCTTAAGATATATTTTTTTGAAGTAGGTTGTTGAATTAAAGGATGTGCACATTTTTTAAAAGGATTTTTTAAAGTTTGTGCCAATTTTACATGTCTCTCAGAAGTTTGTAATTAGAAAAGCAGTACACCGATTGTTAATTTTTTTAAAAGTTCAGTCTTAAAAGTTTTGGAGAGGAAACTTGTTTTAACATGCCTTCTTTGGTTATTGGTGAGACTGGATTTTTTAAACAAATGTTTTGGCTCCTCTTATAAATCATCTTTTGACCATTCAGTTTGATTCTTACTTATTTGCAAGAGTCTTTTATATGTTGAGGATATTAACCATTTCTCATGTTAAAATGTATTATTTTGCACATCATATGCTTTTAGTTTTGTTAACTTATGGTGCTTTTTGATTTTTAGAAGTTTAGTCTAATTCTTATATAGACAGGTCTGTGGATTTTCCTTTTGAGTTTTTCTACTTTTATACTTGAGAAATATTTTTTCATTTCTAACTTAGATTTTTAGGAGATTTTTCTCTTCCAGTGATTTTACCATTTTCATGTACTTTTAAAAATCCACCTGTAATTTTCCATCGAATTATAATGCATATTATTATGTAGATTTGGCTTTGTTTCTGAAAGTTCTATTCTTCTGTTTATTCCTGCTCCAATAAGACACTATTTCAATTTTGTTAATAACTTCGATAAAAAACAAATATACTTAATACCTTTCTAGTGGGGTAAACTCTTTAATAGTCTTTCTCAAAAAAATCTTTCCCATGATACCTGTCTTGGATGACTTTTATCAAGAATAAAAAAAAATTTGAATATTTTACTTGAAAAAACTTTGAACTATACGCTCCACACAGGAATATGGCATGTCTTCCTTTTTATTGAGTTTTTTATGTATGTATTTAATGTGTAGCTACATTATGGCAGATTTACACTAAGAAAGCAGTGCCACCTTGTGAATATTTCTAAGCTGAAGCAGTTTCATTGACATTTGCATTTTATCTAGTTCAACTAAAGATGTGTTAAGCTCAGTTCGAAGGTTAAACAAAACTGGCACATTCAACCATTGCCATTTAGCTAGATAGAACTAAACAGAATATAATTAGACTTTCCTTATCAAAAAACAACTAACTTGCTATTTACTTTTGCTGAGAGAATAGGATATTACATGTGTAATTTGAGATTTTAAAGGTTTTTTTTAAAGCCCTACTTTTCTAAATAGATACACATGACCTCTGTTTTTCAACAGGTTATTTCATTATTATACCTGATGAGCATCATACCTTTTGTCCTTCAGCTAATAATGATTTGCAGCCAGACCTAGGAACTAGGCAAGGACGATGTTTTCTTTTTAGCTGCTATTTGTTGGTGTTCATTGAATGCAGACATGGAGAAAATCCTTATGAAGGGCCTTCTATGTCTATTAAATGTAACAAAATATAACCACATATCTTGGCAGATGTCTGAATATTTGAAGTGATTCCTCAGTTGTAGTATACCCAGCCTTATATGGGAATGAAAAACTCTGATGTGTTATGGCTTTTCCTCACATAGGCTGCTAGATTTTACCTTCTAAGGACTGGCTTGTTCTCCCACTTATACCTAAGAGAGTTGAGAGGATAAAATGGATGTGCCTCTTTTCTGCAAATTATAGAGTTGGTGTGCAGGTTGGTTAGGGAAAGCGGGCTCAGATCTGTGTAGTTGTTCCTCTGTGGTCCTGGTCACCACCATTCATAAGCCCCTCGACTATACTCTGAACTTAGCAGAATAACTGGGACTGGTCTCCATCACAGTGTTTCTCAAAGTGTATTCAGTGGAATCCCAGTTTCTTAAAACTATAATGGTCAAATGGTTTGGGATGGCACCTTTTTGTAGGTTTGCAATAAAAATCCCAAGTTCTGCCCTAAAGAAAATGCTTTACCTTTGTTTATGCCAGTGTTTCTTGATTTTTGACCAGGAAGCACATTTTAAAAACAACAAAAAACGTATTCTAGGAAAACTTACACTTTAGGAAGTGCAGGTCTCTAATGATACCTACTTTCCATCTCAACACCCTCTAAATTGTTTGTTTTTTCATTTGTTTAATAGAGAATATAGTAGTTTGAATGAGCTAGCCAAATTTTACTATTGTATTTCTCCTTTTGGAGAGAAAACTCTGATGTGTTAGCCTCATGCCTAAGTGAGGCGTTTAAATGTCGATGTCTTGAAGTAAGAGATCTTCTGGGTCACTTGAAACAGCATCACAGCCTTGGGCCACAGTCCCTCAGAACTTCACTGTGAATGCCTCCTCTGACCTGCTCACCTCGTAAAGGTGTCATTTCTCATTTGAAACAAACAGAACATAAAACTATTCTTAAGTAAATGTTATGTTTTCGGGTTGGTCTCCCTCTAAATTCTTCCTGATAGTCCTTCTCTTGGGTAAGTGGAAAAACAAAATAAATGTTCTCCCCAAATAGTACTCAGGTATTTGAAGCTAAACAGCATTTCTCTTTTAGTTTTCTCTTTTCTAGGCTCAATACACATGGCTCTTTTAACCTTTTGTCATGTTACGCTTCTAGCTTGTTTTACCCGCCTGGCTGTATTTTTGGACATTCTCTAATTGATTATCGTCTCTCTTAAATTGAGTGCCCCAAATCGAACACTATGTTCCAGACGTCGTCTGGCCAGTCCAGGGTACAGTGGAGATGTTAGCTTACCATGCTGTAGAGATTACATTTCTTTGAATATTCATGCAGACTCGTATTGTATTAGTTTTCTTTAAACAGTCACATCACATTTTTGGCCCATGAGTTTTTGGTCAAGTTAAATTCTCAGATCTTTTCATTTGGTCTCAGACTTTTGTGTTTTAATCACTGCCAAGTCAGGTCTTTCTCCCCATTCAGAACTTGATTTTATTTCGTCTAAATGAAGGACTTTATATTCATGTATCCTTGTTAAATTTAATTTTGCTGATTTTAGCCCACTTGGTCTTGATTCTGACATTTGCCGTATGAGGTTTCATGATCCAGGCTTTGTATTCTCTTCAAAGTTGTTCGTATGTTTAAATCTAAGTCATTGATAAAAATGTTTACCAAGGGCAGTGTGCCACGCTGCGGGAGACCTCCCGCAAGGGATTTGTCTATTAATCAACTGCAGAAACTACTTTTCAAACAGCTGCCAGTGTACCCTAATAGGCATACCATCCAGCTGC
>CM053514.1:55378959-55437410 GCA_028627145.1 Eidolon dupreanum | reverse complement strand
TCCCACTGCCTAACACATCCCCAAATCCAGACTTCCAGAAAGTATATGTTTATCACAAACTGCATTGTTTGTACAGTTTAGGCACAGTGAATCATTCCAGTGGATTCTGGGAATGGTGGGAGCCCGGCCCAAATCCAAGTTTTCAGATGCCAGCCAAGGACCAGTCTTGCAGGTCGGCCTTTTAAGGATAGCCAACGCCAGCCTGCTCTGTTAACCCTTTTCTGTGTGGGACCTAAGGTGTTCTCATGGGAAAGTAAGGGAAGAAATGACCAGAGTCAGAACATAAAGATAAATTTTCAAGTCGCTTCTATATCTTCGGCCAAATTGGCTTAGTGTATTCATACAGATCAAAATGATCACTTCTCAAATCCAAAAGTACAGAAGTAAAAATGACTGCCCTTCAATATATTTCTTAACCGATGCAAAATCCTTAGATATGAAAGCTTTTATGTACCTTTTGCCAGGCCTGCATTTGGATAACCACCTACTTTGCAAGCAGTTTCTATGTGTAAGCCATCCCACAACATTTGTGAAGTTAACATTCAGCTATTTATGAGCAATCCTAAAGCCTGCCAGGTGCCAGTTTGTAATTTTTCTGAGATGTAAGTGTGAATCAAGCCCAAGGCGCCTCTGCAGGAGGCCGTCACTGAGCTGCACAGTGAACCAAAGCCTGACCTCTGTGTTTCGATACTATTTGTTCTTGTTATAGTAAAACTTGCCTATTAGTGCTGGTGATGCAAATAAAATATTCATGAAAGTACCCAGAAAATAGAATTGGATAAATTAATGAGTGGAATTTGACAGTCTTCATACCTGTAATATGCTACCACTGGAAACAAGCATTGCAGGGTTCACACAGTACTTTCAGGGTGTGTCCCTCTAAAGCAAAAGTTGCTGATCAAGCAAACAAACAAAAAGTGGTGGCTAATTCATGTGAGGATAGGCACAGAAAACACAGCTATAGACAAACTTTAAGGAGCAAGCGAGGAACATATTCACATGATATGTAAAGGTCTTAAAGTCTTCAGGAGGCCACGACTTCACTGGTTCTTTTGCACAACTGTTTCATTTATTTTTATTTCACTTGTTTATAAATGCATCACTTTATACAGATCTGAGTCTGAAAGGCTAAGTCCAGGACAACAGCTGATTTTTTCACTGACTCGTGAACTTCCCCAGGCGGACAGCAAAGCCCAGGCTGTAGTTAAAACAGCTCTACTGCCCGTCTGATTTAGGTGGTTTGCATAAATTGTGGAAGTCTAATGGTATATGCATTTCTTTCCTGTTTTATGAAGCTTTTTTTAAAAAACAAAAAACATAAATTATCCCATTTATCCTTGAGTTAGTTAAATGAGAGCTGTCATATCGAGTGTTTTTTTCATTAATACATTAAAGAAGCTAACTGACATTAGCATGTGATATGTCAAAGAACTTACTTGTCTGTGGGATAAATAAGCATCTTCCTGACTGACCTTCTAGCTGATATAAACGACTTACTACCAAATAGCTGTCCTTTTTCTTTTTCTTTTTTTTTAGCTCCACTGAATTTCCTCCCCCTTTTGAGACTGAGTTTACACGGAGAATCATTCAACATTAGGATGACAACCTACACAAAATAACCTTGATAGCACCTTTCATTTAGCTATTTCCCTAGCAGTTGGCTTTTGTCATTGTCCTTCCTCCTGCTGGGAGGTACTTAGCTGCTGTTTTCATTTTTTATTAAATAACCACTTGGCACTTATCACTTAAGGACAATTTATATACCTAGTCTCAAAATTCATTTTATTTTAAGTAAAACACAGAATTAGAAACCTCTGTATTTCTATTAGCATTTACCTTTATTCAAATGCAATTTACAAAGGGTTTAGTGGAGATTCAAAGTGATTTTTAATTGTATAAAGATGTTGGTTGCTTAAGACCTTGAATTAGCCTGGAGAGGCATCTACTAACTACAGTATCCCATATTTATTCGATGGATGTAGCTGAAAGTCAATTATTGTTGTGAAATGAAAACATCTAAAAGGTACTTATTAATATAATAAACTTAAAATTATTTGCTAGATTTTATGTCTTTTGTCACTGAAGAATTGAAATAGTAGGAATTAGTAGGCTGATCACATTGTAAGGTATAAAAATGTTGAATCACTCTATCATACACCTAAAATTAATATAACTAATATAATACTGTATACTGGCTATTCTTTAAAAATTCAAATAGAACTGGTACTCTGAAAACATTTCTGTATTCTTTTTTTATGTCCTCTTACTTAAGCCTACATTTTTGCATTTTGTCTCATGGTAAATATCCTAGGTAACTCAGTATTACTTATATAACATTGAGTGCACTATGTTTATTTTATCATTCTTTTTCTTCCTCTAAGACTCAATGATGAGGCACGGCGACTCATTGCTGAATTGGGGAGTACGTCCATTACCAGTCTTGGTTTTAGAGACAACTGGGTCTTCTGTGGTGGGAAAGGCATTAAGACAAAAAGCCCTTTTGAACAGGTTAGTGTCTTAGACTTCACTATTAATGGATAAAAGCAAATTGTATGAAAGCATATGGTACGTATTCCTATCCCAGTTATTTGTAATTTAGATAAAGCAGACATTAAAAATACTCATATATTTTTTATAAGTTCTTGGTAATCCATTATTTGAAGTAACATGGCAGTGGTTTAATTTCAAAACTTAAAAATGGTCAAATTCTGCATGGGAATTTTTTTTCCTCTATGACAGTGCATTAGCATATGATTGCTTTTATAATAAGCCTTTTAGGAGACATTGGTTATTAAAGATTTTAATTGAGTTTTTGATCTAATAATCAATTAAGTTTGGAAATACTTCAGAACTTTGTAGAATGTAAACTTTTTGGCTAAAAAATGATCCTTTAAAAAACATCTGAAGTGTTTTGTTCTTTTAGCTGTTATTTGAAAATCTGCCGCTATATGCCAGTCCCGAGGGTTTCTCATTTAATATCTTGAACCATCATTTATATGAACTCATTATTGACATGAGTGTTAGTGAAATGAGTGCACTAAAGCATGTCGTTGCAGATAAGCAGTTCACCAAGGTTTTGAAACCGTATACTATTATTGTGTTCCAACAGCACATAAAGAACAATAAGGACACAAACAAATATGAAGGCTGGCCTGAAGTTGTAGAAATGGAAGGATGCATCCCACAGAAGCAAGACTGACGTGGAGAAAATTGAAGGACACGCACTTTCACTGTTAATGGGACAGCTACAATAGCGAAACTACATGTAAATATTTTAAGAGCATGCAGCCATCTTGGTGTGTGCATGAGCATTCTCTTTTGATATCAGGATTATTTATTGGTAACATAAATAAATGTCTTTGTAAATAGTCGTCATAATGAGGAAATCATTGAACCATTTCTAAGCACATTTCTTTAATAGTAAAATGTTTAGACTGCTATGGAAATGACATCTTTTAATTCCAAAAGCATATTTGTGGATAACTCAACAGATCATGACAAATAATTGATATATATACTGGTTGCTGTGAAACTCTATCATGGAATAATATGGATTTGAGGGAGGAGAGTTTATTTTCTTTTATATATATATATATATATTGCTTTTTGATGATGGTAGCTTTTAAAGATATTTAGCTAGGTGTGTATGTAATGTCACTTTACAGTCTGACTCTCCTTGGCTAGGTGTGTATGTAATGTCACTTTACAGTCTGACTCTCTCTTTTCTTAGTCTTTATCTTTCCCAATAAACCAAGAAATAAAATTGTATGAAAACCTGTATCAGATATGTGAAAAGCACAACAAATTTTTTTTTAATGTATACAGTAAAAAGTAAACATAAATGTAGGTGGCTTTCAGGACTATAGCTTGCCGAATTTTTGTGTTAGTAACATGAATAAGTCGATTCTGTATAAGCTACTCAGATCGAGGGCACAGGTGATAACTCCATAGAACTGGGGAACTGGGCCAAGTCCCTTCCCAACCAAGTTGGTCATTCAAGACAGCCGTGTCAGTATATTTAGAGAAATACTGGCATATATTTTTCCTATTTGTTATCAGCATGACAGAGTGGTTTGGAAAGAGACATGCTTTTAATATCGTAATAATTTTGATTTGTAAACCAAGAAATTAATTTTGTATTTACCTTATTTAACTTCATACTACCAGTTTTTGCCTAAAGATATATATTGAAATATTTAGAAAAGATCTAATTATTGAATGGACTGATAACATTTAAAAATAATTTTATTTGGTGCAAAATGATTTCATACCCATTTCTATGTAAAACTATAAGAGATCTAACTTTTTCGTTAACTTTAAATGTTTACTAAATGACTCAAGTTTTTATTTAAAAAAATTTTTAGGCCATTAAATACTTACTATATATGAAATATAAACTGGAACACAGAGAAATTTAATGATCTAACTAACATTCACAATGAAAGGCAGCACTTAAATTTTGAATCTAAATTTTAGATAATTTCTATAAAAAAACTAAAAACAGTATTTTTTATTTTGTTGTAAACCAAGTTGGAAGCTATTCAGCTATTTCTTAAATATTAATGAGCTTTGGGGTACTGTTTATTTCCTCAAACTGAGTAATTCATGATTAAATGCACCTTACAAGTTTAAATAATTTTTGTAAACTTTTCAGATTTTGGTGCTTATATGCTAAATCACATGCAGCATGTACATTTTGGCATTTAAAACACTTTCCTCAATTCTGTAAATTAAAAGAATAGGAGTTTTACAGTTCCAGAGATTGTGAAATAAATGTTGCATTTTTTTTAAAAAAAATGAAAATATGCTGGTTTTGCATTGAGAATTTTTTTTGTGTTGTCCGGCAGGGTAATATACCTACAGAACTTCTCATTAAGATTTGTCAAACATTTATTGTCCTGCCTAACATGCACAATTTAAGTTGTTTCTATGGTTAAACATACTGGTATCCTCAGGATGTATCTTAACATGTATAGAATTTAAGTATCTAAATAGTAGCAGGCCATCACTTTCAAGATGAAGACTGTAAAATGATAGCTTTGTGAAGGTGTATACAGTGTCAGAAGAAGGGTAGAGATTGGTTCAGGAACTGCTGGGTGCGTTTGCTCCTGTTTCGGTTCTGTCTTGTACAGATTGTGCCAACTTAACTTTGGAAGCAATAATTTCATTACATTTCATTTCCAAATATCTTTTAAAAAATCAGCATTATACATGAAAAATGCTTATTTAATGTTAAGAATTTCATTAAAATCAAACTTGGCACTGACACTTTGGTACTTTAAATTGTGTTTAAGGACTTATGGATGCATACGTTTTATTTGTAATCATAGGTGCTTTCCCAGAACAAGTGTATTATAATATGCCTGTTAAAATTAAACAAAGATCGGAAAATAAGTGATACTTGAGAAATTAAAGAAAAACTGAGCCAGTCTTTATATCCCTGACTTTAATTTGATTAAAGTAAAATTTATCATTGTTTTTTCTATATTTTATTGTGTTTTCAAATGAATCAGCTAATATTTTGTAATTTTATGCTGGGTGAAGCTCAATTTGTTTAGCCTGTATTGCACTTTAACAGTTTATACAAATTATAAATAATTTGAGCCGCCCCCCCGAAAGGGATGATTGTTTCATTCAGTTTGGTTATCATTCCCCATTTTTAAATGAAAGGATGAGAAATATGCTGTTTAATTGGTGTAGCATTTAAAAGTATAATAAATACTTTAGAATACTTTTAAAAATATGAAAAGAAAAAATTCTTGTGTTGATAAGGGAAAAGATTTGCCACTTAACTTCTTTGATTAGGCCTTAGACAGCAATAAGTACATGTAACCTAAGAGTTGTAGAATAAAGTACCAGATTTTACCTTTTCTAAAGCATTCATCAGAAAAATTATTACTTTCTCTTCCCAGGATGACTGTCCTGTCATATACTGGGATTTTCATTGCTATATGCCAATGGCTAATTAATTTCCATTCCCCTCAAAGTACTGTCAGTTTAACTAGGCCTGTCCTTTCTGACTGCTTGTCTCCCCCTCCCCCATCCCCTTTTTTCAAGTTCCAGTCAAATTAAGGGTTAGATAGAGTGAAAAGCAGATGGAACTGGCATGGAAATGTCAGTCAGTTGCGAGGCAGGTAGAAGGGAGCAACAAAGGATGCTACAGGTGGCGTAGTGAAAGCCCATCCGAGAATCTAAGAACCTTTCACGCATCCAGTAACAGGCGATTACTGGAGGCAGCGCTGTAAAGGAAGTACTTTCAACACTAGGATGGCTCTTCTAGGAGTGCTCAGAGGGGAAAAGACTGACCAGCCCTCTAATTAGAGATAAAAGAGAGATTTCTCTTGGGTTTGTTCCGTGGGAGGTTTATGAGCAAATTTAACTCAGGGAAGACAACCCTCCCGGCACAGCTAGTTCACGGGTACGATTTCCTGCCATTACTAAACTCACTGTTCAGCTCCGTGTAAAATATACCAACTGGAGTTCAGTGGTTAGTAGAAGAACAAGTTGATATAATATATTCTCTTTTATTAGGGAAAATTGATTTGTGAACACATAAGGTCCTAATGTTCATATAATCAGCATGTATTTGTTTCCCTTGATAGAGAAAAGGGGCCTAAAAATATTTAAGAGATTAGAATTCTGTAATGAGGGGACAGTACAGCATACAGGTTGAGAGGACAGACCTGCTTGAGTGTCTCTCCCACTGTCCGCTACATGAGGACCTCGAGAAAGTCAATGTCCTCACCTGTAAAACAGGGACAATACTGTGTGGTGACTAAAGTTCCTGACACAAACTATTCATTAAATGCAACTGCTAGTATTTCTGTTGTTGACTGTGTCTCTTATAAGCTAGTAATGTTTTAGCCCAAGAGAAAAGCTAAGTCAGCCTCTTTAGCTTTCCAAATCTCATCATATCAACGTTCCTGTCCTCCCCAAATTCATATGTTGGAACCTAATCCCCGATGTGGTGGCATTAGGAGGTGAGGCCTTTGAGAGGTGATTAGGTCATGAGGGTGAATTAGGTCATGAATGGGATTAGCCCTTATGCAACACACCACTGAGAGCCCCCTTGCCTCTGCCATATGAGGACACAGCAAAAAGATAGCCATCTGTGAGTCTGGAAGCGGCCTTTTGCTAGACACCCAATTTGCTGATACCTTGGTCTTGGACTTGCCTGTCTCCAGAACTGTGAGAAGTAAATTTCTGTTGTTTATAAGCCACCCAGTCTGTAGTGTTTTGTTATAGCAGCCTGAACAGTCTAGGACAGCAAGCCTAGAGGGAACCATTAAATGACTAGAGCAGTGAGGTTATAGGAGAGGATGTGACTATTCATTCACCCGAGATTCTCCTGGACCTCAAAGCCCTTGAGTACATACCACCTACCCTTTTACTCAATCCACACTGACACCAAACTACCTTTTATAAGCAGACGTCACGCTTTTGTGTATCTCCAGGCAGCTAATATTTCAAATGAGCACATGATCATTTAGTTCTACTTGCTGGCCCACCTGTATGGGAAAGTCTGGGATTCAGCCCGAGGTAGGGAGTGTTTTCTGATTCCTTCCTGTGGCCCCAGGCAGTTGAGGAGCCTCACAAGGGAGCACTCGGCTGAAGCCCCAGTCTTGGAGAGCATAGAACTACAGACCTCAGTCCCTGTTCCTGGTAACCTGACTGGCCGCCCAACGCCCACTGAAGGCAGGGTGGGACCCAGCCGGTGCCCCCTTGCACAGCAGCATTTGCTTCTTGCTCAGAACCACCAGCAGGGTTGCCTGGGCAAGAGAGGAATCTTGATTGGGAATTTTGGAACATTTTTTGCTTTCTGGGATCAACACTTTAATAACAGTAAGTCTGTTGTTTGAAATTTATGCATTTAACTTTCAAACACGTTTTCAGCAATGCATTATGCATTCAAATGCAGCCCAGCTTTGTCCAGGTTCTGTTACTGTTGCTTGGATGGGACATGATTAGATGAACAAGCTCAGTACTGGGACCAGTAAATTCCCTGCCAAGTCTTAGCCTTTTGTGTCACCGTTGGAATGAAATGGCCACTTCAGAAATTGACTTCTGTATACCGCTGTGTACTGGGAGCCAGATTAGAGAAGTACTGTGTGCTTTACTTGACAAGAGCAGAAATGAACTTCAAGGAGACTCTCTCATGTCCAATCTCCGAGTGGAGGAGAGATTTAAAAGCGAACGATGCTGAGAGCTATAGTCAAGATATGTTCAGGTCGGAGAGTAAGCAGAAAGTAGTCCTTAAGAATAGTAGTTCTCATGGGTAGCCCCTGGGTGGAAGAAGTGGGAGAGTCACAGGTGAGAATTTCCTTAGGCATAAGGAAGAGGCACTGGATCTTAGTCCCATGTGCCCCTTATCAAGGGGGGTCAGCCTGCCCTAAATGACTTCCTGTTCTCCCGTAGGGAGAAGACCTGAGGTTAAGATGAGCTTCTACCTCCACTCCTATATAAATTTTTGACCAGGGAATGAGGTTGAAAGCCAATTCTTGTGGAACTGTTAACATCTTACAAAGGAGGTGCTAAAATCCTACTATTGCATACTCTGTTTGGAGGAGATTCCCTAGAATTCTACAGTGCCAGGCATGTGGGACATGGGCAGTTACAGGAGTTGGGGCAATTGAAATTCTGAGATTGTGTTCTATAATTAGTCAACAAATTTTAAAGTGCACTTTCTCAAGAAATAATATCTTAGGCATTTGGGGGGAAAATGTTCAAGCCAGCAGAGGAGAGAATGCCTCATTCTGAATAGTGAAATTTATCTTGTAATTTAGCTTGTAAGATCATTTAGCCTACACCTATTAAATAGGGGGCATGTTAAAGAGGATTTATCACACTCATTTTTTCAGTTTTCCCATTTTACTATTGTGCCATATTCTATTTCTTGCCTTGCATAGAGAGAGCCTTGTGAGGAGCAAAAATTTGTTTGCCAGGGAGTTTGAGATGAAGCAATTACAATGAATGGGACTTTTAACTTACACAATGTTATATGCCAATTAGGTGTCAATAAAGTTGAAAAAAAAGTACAAAAAAAATGACAAAAAATATTTAAAGAGCTTATTTTAAAAGAAAAGTAGGGATTATGTTCTAGAAACAAATAGGTGATTACTGATTTACATTTTGTATATTTATACCTTTCCTTGGTTTATAAAGAGATCTAGGTGTATTTAAATGTAGAGTTACATTTGGTGATATTTCTCTTTTACCTAAGATTAATTAAGGGCTACAAGGGGCCACCCTTCCTTTTTCTTGGCTGAACAAGGCCGGTGGATATATGGGCCACTGTCACGGGTGTTTGGTTGTTAGTAATATGCCGAAGGGAAAGCTGTTGGCCTTCATGGGAGTGAATCACCCCAAGGGTTCAGGCTGGCAGTTAGAGGAAAACAGGCAGCTCTGTAACCATTACTCTTTCTGATTTTCCGATTCTCACACACGAATCAGATGCTTTGCCTTATTCTGCAAATTAAAGTCACACATGAAACTTTAGTTTGTGTTGACTCAGTCCACATTATTACTCGCCCTTTACAGCTGATGGGAGAGGCTGCTTTTTTAGCATGATTTTGTTTCAAGAGTCTTTATTGTGCAAAACATCTCTAGTGGTTTTTCTTTGGATGCGAATGTAAACCATTACCAGTGGTAAATTTCATCCATCTATTAAAAATAACACCTTATGTAACAATTGGCTGTAAGCACAACAATAAAAAGGGTGTAAGTATTTATTTAATGTCTCTCTAAATTAGTTTGATCTATACCCCTAGTCATTTCCTTTTGGAATGATTCTTAGGCTCTTGCAGAATCCAACTGTTAGCCGCATTGGGATCTAAAATAGCAGGCAACTGAAAGCATTCTGAGCCTCAAAATCAAGAGGCAGTGTATTTAATTATATTTCATGGCAAATTCTAAGGTCTCCATTCTCTCCTCACTTTGCTCCTGCTCCTCGACCAAGTTTATATAACCAAAACCATGAAGCAATATCCTGTAATTTTCATTATATTTACAAATCCCCCAAACTCTTTAAATGCATACTGTGAACTCAGTGTATTGACTATTTTATGCTGTGAGAGGCATATGATAGCTAAGGGCACAGACTCTGAAGCCAGTCCATTCTGAGATGTCGAGCTAGTTATTTAACTATTACTGTGTCTGTTTCCTCATGTGTAAAATGACCACAATAATGGTACTACTCTGAGAGATTATTGTGAGAATTAAGTATGCATATATATATATATATAATATATATATATATATAATATATATATATAATTTACTTAGAACAATACCTAGTACACAGTAAGTGCTACTACATGTTTACTAATATCATTTTCTTTTTCAAAGGAAATGAGTCCTTGTTGTACCACTATGTCCCTTTTCATGCTTTGCCACATGCATTTGTCCTTCTCAGCTTACCTCATCATCCCACTCCAAGAAATGTTATGATTTATCACATCTGGTCTATAGTGAAACTGAAATAAATTTTTAAAAAATCAAGGCTCTTAGCCAACTTTCCTTATGAAAAGCTTGTCTTGAAGAGTATTCATGGTTCCCAGACGAATGATTTGAATTTTTCTCCCCTCAAGTCAGCTAAGTGGATTATAGTGTTCTGGATAAATAACTAACTGGCTCCATAAGGTTGGTTTAATTCTTCAGGCTTTGATGGCCTTTGAGAGGTGGTGCAAAAAGTACCAGCAGCTCACCAAATTGCCTATAAATAAATATTTTGATGGAAAGCTTTTCTGGTTCCACATTTTAAACTAAGTAAAACCAAACATATCAGTACTGGCAGTTCTTCAGAAAATTAAAGTGTGTTTCTGAAATATTTACTTTTGATATCATATGTTTACGAAAGCTGCAAAATAAGGCCAAAGCATCTAACTTATGTAATTAAAATCCATTGTTATTCTTGGTATAACTAGCATAATTTCTTTAAAAACAAATACAAAACAGCTATCAATTCAGATTGTGAATAAGGAAATAATGCTATTGTTTATATACAAACAAAATGTTTTTAATGTTGTGTCAAGTAGTACTATCAGGGAAATGCTTTAATTAGCCAACTTTCTTATCCAGAGATTACAGATAATGATATTTGGTATGTTTGTCTTGATTTCATTTCAGACAACCATCATTGGCTCTAACCATTGCCTCTCTTAGATAGTTTCAACTTTACAAAGCAGTTGAACTCCTAAGTCGAAAATTAATACTCTAGACTATCTCCCCCCACCCCCACCCTTAACATCATAAATGCTGTTAAAACAAGTCAAGGCACTTTGTATCTCCAGTGCTTTGTCTGGCTGTGAGCCTAATCCATGTGATTCCATAGAAAGCTATTTCCTCAACACATCATTAGATCTGAGGACATCTGATGTCCGTGCTGCCTGGCATAGAGGTCCCTTTCATGGTCACACAACTCCCTGTTTTTTTTCTCTCTATGGACTCACCCCTTTCCAATTCTCAAGCTATGTAGGTTTAGCTGGAATAAGCACCGCTACCCGTCCCCTGCATGGGTCTTGATTACCTTAAGATGATCAGTGTATTTATCATCCAACCCAACCTCAGTGGCCCACTGTGATTGGCTGAGCGATGAGCACACAACCATTCAGAACCAATGATGACCTTTGCTGAGGATTCTGAAAAACAAGTTTTCCCTCCTGTGTAAGTAACCAAAACACAAACATAAAAACAAAACAAACTCCCCTTTTCCTTAGAATTGGAACTCTCTCTTGTCTCAGAATGAAGTCTAGATGGGAGGTGTGGCAGTTTCGTTGATAAGAAAAACAAAGGGCCTGAGGTTGCTTTTTTGAGGGGGCAGTGGAGGTGGGTGACACAACACCCTGTGGAGCCCAACTTAGGAGCCAATGCCGCAAAAGTCAGCCTGGTATGCTGGAAATGGAGGTCTGTGTCCTGCGAACATAGTGTGAGCTTTGGGATTAAGCTTCGCTTGAACTGGTCACAACTCTAGACTTTTAAGTTACCAAGTCAATACATTTCCTTTACTGTTTGTCGGTCTGGGTTGCGTTTTCTGTTACTTGCAAAATAAGAAGGCCTAAACAATGCAGGTAAAATAGCCTAGACTGGATAGGATGTTTGGACCCCAGAACTTGTACTCCCAGGAGCACCACAGTGCTACCTCCACCATGATGGGGAGTGGGAAGGAAATGAACCAAAGCCAAGCGGGTAAAACAGGTGAGAAATTCAACGATGGCTTCCATGGTGATGTCAGGGAGGAAAAGCAAAAGAAGAATCCCAAGACATAATTTGAGAGTTAGGACTTTCTGCTCAGGCATGCCAGCGAGGAGAGTCTGAGTTGGCATCACTGTTTTAAGCAATGACTGAATAGTAATCGGGTATTTGTGAATTAAAGCCTGACTGATTTTTACAACTGGTTAGTAAGGTAACTATGAAAAGTTTTCTAGTTCATAGAAGAAATTGGTCATCATCTTCTAAAGAAAAAAATGCTTATTTTCAATGCAGATAAAATAGATTTATTTTGCAAAAAAAGGCATGAGAGTGTTTATTTTCATGTTATTCTAATCAGTGAATGCTAAAAAATGGTAAATAAGCACTATATTAAATAAGCACTATATTTTGTTCATTTGTCATTTTTTGAGTCTCATTCAGTAAATAATAATTTTGTTAAACTTTAAGGGTCACATTTAAATGTTTAGCTTAGATTTTAATACTAGACCTAAGACATTTTCCGTGGGTTTGTTCTTTTTCACAAATTATTGTTCTGCCTTCATAAATAAAATTGAAAGGGAATAGAAAGAGATCTGGGGGCAGCAAAATATTTCTTTAGCTTATTATAAGAAACAAAATATCTTTTCTTTGTCCACTCTGAACTTAGAAATCTATTTTTCTATATAATACTGAAATATTTAACAATTCATAAAAAAGTAAGCATTTACATTAAAATACAACTTTAAATACAGCCCTGTAATTTTCACCAGGAACCTTGTAAAATATGATGAATATACATGCATGAATACTAAAACAAGAAAGACTATTCATCATTCACATGGAAATGAAGCACTACATACAATATAATAAATATCCAGAATATCAAATCCACAAATTGATCATTATTCTGATTTAGATTCTTCTTTACAGTTAAGACTTTTACTGTATAATTTATTATAACCTTACAAGTTAAACATAACTAATTAAAAACAGATTTTGACTAATCTGACTGCTGAAATAACACAATCCTCAATATTTTGCAGCATATTTTAATCTATAACACATAAAACTGTCATTTTGGTAAGAAATACACATCCATATAGCTAACTGCTCAATTGACTTCTTTTTCAACATATAAAAAAAGTCTGTTAATAGTATGAAAAGAAACAGAAGCTAATATTTCTGAGATAATTTTATTGCCTTAGCTCTTGGGCTTTGGCAATAAATGTCTTTAAGTTTTAATATATAACTTAAATACTGTATTTACAAAATATAAAACATTTTTTTTAGCAAAATACTATACAAAATACTGTCTTTACACATTTAAAGGGTTCTTTTTCTTAAAATGTATGAGAATGCTTTACCTTTAATTTTCCCACATGCTTTCATAATACCTTCCTCTCCCAGTATTTCAGAGCTGGGTTTTTAATAATGAAACTGGTCTAAATTAAAGTATAAAGCTAAAGATCGAAGACTGCTATATACCTTACTGAGATTTTTCTAAAAATTCTCCTGGTTAAAAGCCACTTAAAATCCAAATTACACATATCACTTTTTCACATTTTGTTTCTTTCCTGTTGTCACTCTAACAAACACGTTTAAGGGATATTATATCACTTATAAAGAATCTTTTTAGTTGCCTTTCCTTTAAAATGCATGGAAGGGTAAGTAAGCACCCACCACTTCTGTTAATTTTTCAACATCTCCTGTATCTACATACCAACAGTATGATTTCTTCATCTAAAATACTGAGAATAAATGAGATTTATGTTTACTGCTCCTTGCCGCTTTAACGAGGTGTCTTTTAAAAATGACTAATATTCACCCACCACTATTGAGTCTATAACTGAGTCCCACAGTCAAGGATCTTATCTTGATGATAGACCAGATCTCCCAGCATGAAAGCTCTTTCTTTTTCTTTCTTGCTTGGGAGACACATTATCCTCCTCGTATGTCAATATGCATTCCCCAAACTGCCAAATATGAGCCCAAACTTTTTCGACTTTAGAATACCCAAAAATTAACATGCTCAGAGTGTGATTGGATATTGAGTAGGTTAAGGGAACTCTGAGAAGGCCAAGGACCTGGGAATTCCCAGGTAGGATTGACTTCAGTCTTAACACAGTGAGAGGCACCATCTGGGTGAGACTCCCACTGTACGTCATTGAGGAGTGTTGCCTGAGGCTGGATGGAGTAGTTACTTGCAAGTGTGGACATCCGTCATGCTTTCACACCTCCTGCAGCGAACATAGCAGCACCAGATAAACTTGCACTCACACCTCTCCACGTGCCTGACCACGTGGGTGTTGTAGCCTCGGCCACAGCAGAGGAGGTTGCATCCATCCGCACCCTCGGATGTGCGGTTGCATTCTCTGCCTTGTGTTCCTGGGATCCCTAATTTCTTATCCTCTACACAGTAGTTGGGAGACTTATTAATGTAGAGCAGATCGTCCTTGCGGATTGGTTCTTTCTTCTGGTCTTTTTCTCTCCTGCGCATTTTCCTCTTTATTCTCTCTGAGACTTGAACACTGTTTTCATATTTATCCTTCAACAAATGGCCAATTTTTTCAAAAGAAGACATAGTTTTCCAGCACGTTTTCACAGCACAGGAGCCGGAAACTCCGTGGCAGCGGCAGTCCACTGACATCAACTTGGCGACAGCCTGAAACCAACAGAAATTGCGTTAATATCCTTCATGAAGTGTTTCATTCAACAACAGAAGAAAACTAACCTAATCACTTAACTTTCTGGGTCTCTTTCCTCCTGTATCAAAATGATCTTTCAGATTGCTTAGAGTTCAAATGTTTTGGCCATCTCTTGACCCTGCAGAACAAACCTTTCCAACTCAAATTTAAAGTAAGGGACTAGGCTAATATTGTTATCAGACACTATTTGAGATAATAAAGGGAAGCTACTCTTATTTCTAATCTCTTGCTTAATTTGGGGTATGGGAGGATGTTCATGCATGTCTCCTTGCTCCTGATATCATTTAGCACCTTGCTACTCAGAGTGTGGTTCATGGACCAGCAATGCCAGCATGCATCACTTGTGAGAAATGCAGAATCTTAGAATCAGAATCTGCATTTTAATAAGATCTTCAGGTGACTCGTATGCACATTAAGGTTTGAGAAGCACTCATACAGCTGCCATCCTCAACTCACGTAGCGCCTGAAAACACATGTGGAACCTTAACAAACAATCAATGCTCAGACCCCTGAGATTCTGATTTAGTTGGTCTAGGTGGGGTCCAGGTAATGATATTTCTACAAAGCTGTTTAGATGGTTCTAAAGAGCATCAAGGGATGAGACTTACTGATTGAATTGAGAGCTCTCAGTTTCGATCACTGTAAGAGTCGGTTACATTCATGGACTTTGCAGGGACATGCTATTCCCTGGTCACAGACCACATGAAAAACCCTGACTAATCAACTTAAGACAGGCAAAAGAAGAAGGGGCCAGAGAATGTGGTTGCTCCCAGAAAGTATCTTCCTCTCCTCTGGAAAATTAATTCAAAACATATGTCCTATTCTTGATGGATCAGTAGCGCCACCCTAGCATAAAAGGGGGGATAATACTTATGTAATTTTTCAATTTTATGTGCTGAGTTTAGTTTATACCGACTGAGAAATTAAATGAGATTACACATACCTGTAAAAGCTCACTGCCTGGCACACATTAAGTTCTAAATAAATGCCCCTTTTCTCTGAGAAAAAAGGTATAGTAAGAGTTGACATAAATTTCGAATGGGGCTAACAGTGCAAAAAAAATATAGAGATTTAAAAAGTTTTAGGGCTCTAATCTTTTACAAAGGCTAGTCAGCATGGCAACCTTCATTCTCCAGAGGATGGCAGAGCAGATTAATAAATCGTCAGGACTAGCTGTAGAGTTGACGTCTGTCAACATGCTGGGTAAACTGAAAAACTGATCTATCCACTCAATAACTTGGAAAAACCTCACAGCTTAAATTTCACTTACACATCTTATCAAAACTATAAAACGACAGGCGTTTATACTTTGCTATTTTGTATCAAACATGACATTGACATGTTTGCGGAATGTTACATTTCCTAACAAATTAACCAAAGTTTCTGAACTATCTAATGAGACAGAATATTTCAAACAACTTATAATATTTGCAATCTTGAAGAAGAGCATATGGTATTGATTTGTGCAATATTCGATATTTCTTACTGGTGTTTAAAATAATAAATAAAATAGTAGTTAAACCCTGTTCCTTTATAGAACACAGCACATATGCTATTTTTGAATTCACAAAACTGAGAAGCTAATAGATATGTCTATTGCTTATTAACTCAGGTAAAAAGGTACCTTTCAATGATATGAAAGTAAGTTATAAAGTAGGGCACACAGGCTTATTTGGTTAAATATATGGCATTTGATATTCACAAAGCCTTCAATTCTTTAAAATATCTCCAGGCAAGTATGTTCAAATTAATGCAATCTGCCTCCGTTCTTTTTTTTTTTTTTTTTCAGATTTCAAGTACCCGAAGAATATGAAGGATAAAAGGGCTCAATCAATGGTAGGAAATAACAAAACAAATTTCCCAAAGAAAATCAAAAGTCTAAGGACTTATGTTTATGTTTAAATCTGACCAACGTCCCTTACGGTCATTTTAAAGCTGCCGCTCCTCCGGATCATGACTAAAGAGCTGACCTTTTTTTAATCAGTTCCGATACCACGTATAGTGTTGCTAATTTGCAAAGCATTGAGGACGGAGTCGGTGCTCACCAAATACTCATTCAATAATTAGTCCAGCTCTCTTAAACAGTTTTAACTCATCCTCTATTGGTAGAGGAAGTAATAAAAACCACCTTCTCAAATAAAAGAGTCATTGCTGGGAGGTTAATGGTATTGGGAGACCTTGACCCAGCAGCTGGGCTCTCCTCCAATTCCTCAGCCTAAGACGGTGGTAGTCCACAGGAGTGACACACTGCTTCACAGATTTGAAGGCTAAAAGAGAATGATTTTTTAACTCAGTGATATGACCTGCTGAATATATATCAAGATTTCGGGAGCATTGTCTTTCCATAGGAAACTAGCTCTTTTAAATATCTAGAGTTAACTATAACTTTTCAGAGATGACATTTAAAGAAGTTATATTTTATTATCTTTGAATTCTATTGCCTTTTTTATCTTTACAATAGAAGTATAAAATAATGTTTTTATCATATATACATATATTCTAGAATAGAAAAACAAATAAACTTCAAGGAGAAAAATCCTAAAAACTCGACATGCGATTTAAATGATTATATCCCCACAATACTCCAAGGAAGAAACTTGGACAAATAAGGATTGATCAAGCAATGTAATCACCACTAGGAAAATTTGATGAAATACAGAATTCAAGGGCAGATCTCTCACACACACAGACACACACACACAAAGAAACTACAGCTTAGTGCTTCTCAGAGCACATTTTTACAAATTATTTTACTTAATTTAGCTTTATAGGAAGAAACATCTTGCACATAGTAGGTAGTTAATGAACATGAACTTATTCTAATTTTACAGAAAAAAAAACTGTGGTTAAAATACATGTCTAACAAAGGAAAGTTGATAAAATGTATTTGTAACAGGATAATTTTATTAGAACAGAGAAAAATGAAAGTGGCAAACACAGTATATTTAAAATAATTACATGAACACTAAAAAAAAAGTATATTCTAGAGTTTTTCAGCTAAGGTTTTTAATTAATGTTAAATCATCATTCTGAGGTCCAGTGATAGCACAGTTATTTATTTTTTTGAACAGGGAAAGTAAAAGAATAGCAACTGAATGAGTTGTGTGTGGTTATAAGAAAATTCCTTTCTCTACTCTAGTTGAGTTGTTAAGGTTTATAACGATATTAACAGAGGAATGTTTTGTTAACTATTGCAAACAGATGTGCGCATTTTGGTTGAATATTTTCAAACTATGGGAGGGCAATTAGGAGGCGGGCATTTAATCTAATGAGCTCCTTGTGTTAAGTTTTGGGTTGATACATTTCTAACGAACTGAAATACGAAAGATGTATCATCGCTTAAAAATAAAAATAGAAGCTGCTTGAGAGTGATCTAAGGAGTGACTGGTCCCAAAATTTCAACTCAGTTAATGCAGCAGGCAGTAATTGTTTTCCAGTATATTGCTTTATGCAGACTTTAAAGAAATGACAAAAAACAAAACATTTTGTAAAACTGAGCATTTCATTTCATCAGCTATCAGATGATCTGTTTTTGTTTTTGTTTTTAATGAAAATTGCAACATAAAGTTTGGTGAGTATATGTAGAATTCCTATTCCTCTGACCCATTTTGTGCCTTTTGGTCCAAAAATATATTTGAACCTGCTGAAAAGCAAAACATTTATGTGTTGTTCAAGTACTTATAAATATTCTTGAAACAGGTCAATGAAATTTTGGGGTTGGGCCCTTCCCACTTTTTTGAGTTACTCATCATAAAACAAATTACGGGGTAGGGAAACTTAAAAGTTTATGAGGTGGACATGGGAAGAATGGAAATATTTTAAGCACACCAAAAGAAATATCCATAAATATTCCAAGTCACATTATTCCCAGAAGTTCAGCCCCTGGAAGATATCACATCATCCTGTTAGCCAATCACCATTCGGCAACATTATTCTTGGAGTCATAACTTTAGGAATGGTGTCAGAAACCAAGTGGGAATTTAAGGTCAGCGGTTAGAAAATCATCTATCCTGCTCACAGCGCTACTAAGCGCCAGTACCCACACTTCTCTGAACGCTTTCCGACATTTGGAGTTTGGGATTTTGAGACTAGGAAAATCAACTCAATTGAATGCAGACCTTGAACTTTACTCAGAAGAATATGCCTATTAAGTTAAAATCCCATTTGCCAATATTGCAAATGGAGTTGACTATTCTTCCATGTTAGATAATAACCTGGAAATCCAGTTAGTTTGTTGTTGTGGTTGTGGTGGTTTTTACTTTTTTGGCCACCAAAGGAAAGAAAAATACAAAAATGCTTTGAATTGTAATACTCATGAGAAAGGACCAATAAAAACACCAGTGTAGTACCCGCAAAACATCCAGGTAACATTTGTTTCCATCTAGGCTAATGTGAAAAAAAAGTCAGTAGAGAAAACTGAAATGTACATGAAATGTATATATGTATAGGCTGAATTATATTCTGTATAATTAGAATATAGCAAAAACCTAGGGATGTGAAGATTTTTTTTTACAACAATCGATTAAAATAGACGCTGAATAGTTGTATGTTTTTAATAAAATTAGAATATAAATAATGGTTTAAAATCCAAGTTAATAGTTACAAAGGCTAGTAAATAGGTAATTTTCAAAATGCCTAAGGTGAACATTCACACAAAACAAAATAAAACTAAATAGCTGACTAATATAATAAAATGCATTTTAGAATACTTTAGGATTTCTCATTAGTACGGAGATGACTTCATTTAAGAGAATCATAACATGAGTTTCTGCGTTTTGTTTCCTGATTAAAATTTAAAAATTTTCTAATAAATTATTTAAAGAATGACTAAAGAAGATTTAAGTTTTAAATTAATGATAAACATTTGCTTGTTTTTCATATTTAAAATATAATAATTTGACTTGATGCTTTTTTCTATCTTAACTCTAGAGTTTTAAAGAATGTATGTTAATTACATGTAACTACTTTTATATTAATATATTGAAAATAATAAAAAAACTTTTATTGGATAATATTTATATTGAAGCAAAAACTAATTCATTTTTTTTAATGTAAAACTTTAAGGAGAAGAGACATGTGTATAACTATAGTGTTAGGCAAGAGTTACTTCAGTGAGGTAAATTAACTTTTAGAATTTCTAAACAAAAATAGAAAAAAGCTTACATAGCTATTTACTAATTTCTTATTTTGTATTTTGAATTGAATATTCAAATTGAATTGGAAATTCAAATTTGAATTTGAAGTGTTACAGTAATGTGTTTTTTGAGTTTTCTGTTTTTGTATTTTAAACCAAAGTGGTTAAGTGAAGAAAACTGGCTGAAACTCGCAACTATTCTAAGTGGGTTTCATTTATTCACTTTCCAAAAATGTAAAACAAATGCAACATATACTTTAAATATCCCTGAGAGATACTGCAACTTGCTTTAATTTATTCTGGAGAATGTGGCAGATTGCAATGACTACTTTTGGGACCTTTACAGGTTAGCGGGTATTTACAATAATATATGATAATATGGTGATATTTTTGTCTTGAAAATATTATTACAACATAGAAAATATAAATTCATAAAAAAGATTTCGACTGTTTTAGTAAAGTCACTATGAATTACTCAGTAATTCAACTATGGCATAGAACTCAAACTTTATTGTGTCAATATTCATTAAAGCCAATACATAAAAGTTAAATTAAGCTACAAATTTACTCCATTTGAGAAGGAAACAGTATAAAAATGCCAGAATTCATGAAAGAAGTTAATTAGATGGCAGTACTTCAAATTTGCCTCCTGTTCAATCTTTAATATATCTATATTTAAAAATATAATTTAATACATCTATACCTTCTTTATATTTATTTGTATTTATCAATTCTGCAATGGATCGTCATTGCCTTATAATGAAATAACTATTTCCCTTTAAAAAACTTTGTTTTATAAAAAATATTAGTTAAATATTGTGTTTTCCAAATGTATTCGAGAATGTTTGCTAGAGAAAGTAAGGGCAAAACTGACAATGTGTTTGAGAGCCATTGCTCACTAGAAATAGATTTTAAAAACACTCAAAATCCAAATCTGAGGAAATGAAATTTGATCCAGTCTCATTAGAAAGGCAGATACCATAGATGTTATTCAGGCTTTGCCACTAACAGGCTAAGGGGGGTGGAACCAAATAACCCAACAGGCACCTGTACATCTGTTATTTTATAATTCGAGTTTCAGGTATACAAACTATACAGTCACAAACACATTCTATAGCATGACTGAAGTCACATTAGATGGAGAAATTCAACTAATTCAACGTGGTCGGTACAGGCTCATAAAAGAAAAAAAATATATCGACTTGCAGTTATACGTATATAACAAACACAGACATGTATAATACACACTCTCACACACACACACACACACACACTTATGTATTTCTTAGAGTGTAAGGATGTTTGTTTTAAACTATTTGGACAGATTCATCCAGAAGCGTAATCTTAGTGTTATTTACCTAAAGGCACTAGATTTTTTATTCCATTTTCTAATACATACCTGCCTTCCAGCTTCATTGTTATGTAGATTCATTGCTAACAGTATTTTGTTTTCTTTTCCCGTGGTGTTTCTGGTGGGGAAATCTAGGAACTTTCTGCTGAACCACATGCCATACTGAACGTCATCGGAACAGCCCCCCCAATGCCAGCCTTCACTTGCTGAGCCACCGTTCTGCAAAGTGGTGTCACAGGAACACTCCGTCATGTTGCCCGCACTGCACGACCTGGTCACAGAATGCACCAGGCCTGCAGCCATCACGGCATAAATAAATGCTGTTTCCTTGGTGCCTAGAATAAAACATAAATTGCTAAATGAAAGAGCCAATACCACTCTGTTTCTGTTCATAATAGAGCCTCCTACTCATCCTCTTGTCAGGAGAGCAATTTTTCAATTGCTTACAATGGATGCTTTAATGAGTACCTATTTGGAAAGGATAATTTCCTATTTTAGTATTTTTAAAAAGCAGCATTAATTTTCAGTATCTCGCCTGAGGGGACTGTCATATATTGCATGTCATACATTGTCCTCATACCTTAAAATATCTAATGTATAAATGTATGTCAGCACCTAGATCAGTGCCTAACAGACAATAAAAGCTTAATAAACACATGTTGAATTTAAAAACCTCTGCATGGATACAGTAAATGGTAACACAGTGGCTCCAAAGAGTCCAGATTACCTTTCTTTTTTAAATTTAAAACATGTTCTCACAAAACACAAGCTGAAAAGTTTGGTGTGATTTTTGTTTACGTAAATAATACATGTCAGAATGTAAACTAAAATTAAGAAAAAACCAAAGCAATTAGTAGATAAATGTTACAGTTTCACATTAAAGACTTCTTTTTTTTTTTTAGGATAACATGAATAACAATTCTGATATTAATATGAAATAATTATATATTTTATATAATACTAGCTAATCCTCTTAGTCTTAAAGGCAATGAAAGATAATTGAAATGTCACCAGCAAAAAAAAAAAAATTGTTATGGGAAATTATTGAATATGTATTTAGCACACCTGCAATAGTTTGAGCTAAAATCTTTTAAAATTAAAGTCCCATTAAAACATTAATAAAATGTACTAGAAGAGACTCTGCAGGAGACTTTTTTTTTTCTTTCGAGATGTTTAGATTGGAGTAGAAACAATTTCACGCCAGTTGTCCAATAAACCTTTCAACAGCTGATGCCTCTGCCTTTCAGCAACTGTGAAGAACACTCCCCCCACCCCGCCCCGCAGGGGGTCAGGGCTCCTTCGGAAGGGTGTGCCGGCCAAAACGCAGCAGGGCAAAGGCTATGCTTTGGCGGCAGTGTGTGTGAGCACCGGGTGGGGAAGGGTCAAAGGTGGAGGGAGAACGGAAATGAACGTGAAAAACAACGAATCTTTTAGCGCCCAGGTCCTAAACTTCTTTGAATCTGCTGATATCCCCGGAACGATCCTGGTTCCCAGTTCCTTTATCCTTACCGAGTCGCCGGGCACGTGAAAGTGGAACTTTATTTTACTTCAGCCTCCCGCACTGCGAGTGTGCTCAGAGGAGGAAAGAGATAGAAGGAAAAGAACAGAGGGGAGAGCCAAAGTTGTCGTGCTCGCGTTAGCGGCACGTTGGGTTGTCCAGGACAATCCCTTTTCAAATCACCACTATCAGTCTGCCCAGTGCTCCGTGGAGCCAACAAACGTGGGGCTTCGGTGCAATTAGCCACTCGTCCCGGGCTCGGTGCGCCGCGGAGCTGCTTAAATCAAAGCAGATGCGGCAGCAGCATTCCCTGCTGCCGACATCATGTTTCTCCAGCTGGTCGCCCACATAGGGGGGCGCTACGGGTCCGAGGGGTCGGCGGGGTGGAGTGTCAGTTTTTCTCCAACTCCAGCCAGGCACTGCAGGAAGGAGGAAGAGCTACGGCTCCAAGCGCCCCGCTCTGGACCTGGGGAGTCACCCCTCCAGGCCCGCACCTGCACCCGGAGTCTGGCTTCCGTTACTCCCAATTCCCGTCCACCAAGGGACCTCTTTGGGGATTAAGAGAGCGACGGAACCACACAAGCACTATTTATTTTATTTACTGGAATTGGAAGGGTCGTCACCCTCCGTCCCGCGCTAGTCCCTAGGGTCCCGAGACTCACCGCTGCTCAGCTCGTAGCCAAAGAGGGGACTGGTGCCCGGTGGGGCGGCCGTAGAGACCTGGCAGTTCCATCTCTCGTGTCTAAACTGGCTCCTGCACTCCTGAATGCCCAGCCGGGCGCCCTCTCGGATGCTGGGCAGCAGGTACGGTTTCCTCTTGCACAGCTCCTTCTGGCGGCTGTTCAGCGGCAAGTTGGCGCAGCCCAGTTTCTCCGGAACCCCAAAGGAGGCGATGCCCAACCACCTGTAAGACACGGCCGCCCCTAACGTAAGTCGCTCGCCTGTTCTCTTCCCCAATCCCAGACATTTTCCCCCAGGTTGGGTCACCCGCCCTAGGGTCTCCGCCTCTCCTCCCCCGCCTTAGCTGAAAGTTCCCTGAGACTGGGCACCCCTTTTGCTACATACCCCGGGTACTCTCGTTGCCCCCGTACTCACATCCAGTTTCCTTGGGCTCCGCAGGGGAACAGTGCGAGCAGGGCTGCCCACAGCGCGCACAGGCGGGACAGTCCCAGGAGCGCCACTCTGTCCATGGCCCCCGCATGGAGTCCCCCAGCCCCAGCCACTCCTCTTCTGCACTCCCCGCCCAGAGGCCCGCCAGGCCACAGGTCAGTTCCCTAGCACCAAGTTGTCCCTCGCGCTCTTTCTCCCTGCAGACAACATAAAAAGAAGGCCAGCAGTGGTAGGGGCTCTCAGCAGCCTCCCCCTCGCTTGCAGGGAGCAGTGTGAGGAGGTGGAGAAAATAGCTTGGGGCCCTCCTCCTGCGCCCAGTTGGGGATGTGCAGGAGATGCGGGAGCGTCCCTCGCATTCCAAGGTGAGCAACTTCTGTTGGTGTAGATGTCTCCATCGCCCACGGCTTCTCCTCCCATCTCCTCCCCCTGACCGCGCCTGGAGCCTGATTGGCCCAGCCGCCTTCCCTCACTCATCATCCCCGGACCTCGGGCTCCCATTGGCTGAGAGCGGGCTCCTCTGGGGACAGTCGGACCCGCTGGTTCTCGGCTGCGAGTTCAGACCCCGGCACGTTCATGACCTTTCTTCCTGTCACAGTCTTCTGAGAGTGGGTCTCTGAGGGAGGAGTATGGATTCAACCTGAAGACTGATAGGGGCTCTTCCGTCTTAGCAACCCTGGGTGGAGGTGTGGGTCAGAATGGGAGCTATTTAGTTCCTCCCACCCCAGTCACATTTGGATTAATTACCCTCTGGGTGGAGTGGCTGGAAAATATCTGTCCCCACATTTCTTTCCTCTCTTTCACCTTATAGGAGAATCATCTTTTTGAGTCAGTGTTGGTACCAAACAAGTTGACCTTTCAACACCCAGTTCGAGGGCGGGTGAAAAAATGCTACCAGGCGAGAGATCCTCTCATCTGTGTAAGCATTCATTTCTAGAGAAAGGGAAGATTCCACCCTAGCATCTAATCTACTGTATTTAAATTTTGTTGTATGAATTCCTTTCCCGGGTTTGTCTTACATTCTGCTGTCCTTGAAAGCACTGTCAGAAGATGGAGTGCCGAGGAAGAGTGAGTGAGAACCGTTTGGAGAGCTCCAGGATAGATGAGGGCCGTGTCAGGAACCTTCTCACCAGGCCGCATTATGGCTTTCGCGTAGACCTTGGTCAGGGCTACACCTCGAAGGCAAATTTTAAAAACTTATTTATTAAACACAGACTGTGTGCCTAGTACTTTGGAAAGTTATAAAGACAAGATCCCTTCCCTTGAGCACACAAAATGAAGACAAGTCTAAAGGAAAATAATTTGAGAGTATCAGTGAAGGACAGTATGGAATCAATCGTGGTACTCTTTGGAGCCAAAGAGAGCTCAGAAGCAGAATGTTATGGTGCCTGGCAGTTTAGGAAGGTTAGTTAACCAGTGTTTTGCAGGATAGATGATCTCCAGAAACTAAAGTCAAGTGGGATATGCTTAGTTGTGGGAGCAGAAAGCCCTGCCTCACCTAATTGGTGACAGGAAATGTTTCAGAGAGACTTAAGAAATTTTTGTAAATTCTTAGGTGGACAGACCAGACTTAAATAAAAAATCTGCTTATTTATGTTATCCTCAAACAAAGAATTTTATTTGCTGCATATCTCCTTTATCAGCCCAGAGCAATAAAAGCTCACTGAAATTCCCATCCTATCCCATTCATTTCTTTATCCAACAAATATTTATTGAGCGAACACTGTGTACTAGTAAACCACATTGTAATTTTTAGAGAATCAAGTTTATGATAGGGTGTAGTTACCGACCCAGAAATATTTTGACAAATGGCTAGTGGCATCTCTGAAACTCAGAGCCTTCACTCGAGCCCACTTTACTGTATGTGCTTCTCCAGGAGTGGTCCTGGAGTGTGCACTGCTGAATCCCCACCATTGTGCCTAGTATATGAGATCCAGGTTTTGAACACAACTTATTGGATGGATTAACATAAGCAGATATCTGAGTGGCCTAAATGATGAAATTAGAGAAGTGACTTCCTTTTCTGGGGACTGGGGGAGGAGGGAGAAGGCAATCTTGGGACCGGAAGAATGCAGAACATTAATACTTTAGGCTGATTTTAGTGGTAGATGTTTTAAGGAAGTTGTTGAATTTTTTTTAATTGAAATATATATATATTGAACCTCTATTATGAGTTAAAAAGTGGGGATTAACAGTGAGCTAAATGGTAGCAGAGTTTATAGCCTTGTTGGCAAAAAGTGAGAAAGTGAGCAGGTCAGTGCCATAAATGGGGGACGTTAGTGTGCCATGAACCACGTGGGAGGATTACTCAATCTCGTTTGGGGGGGGGAGAGTCCCTTGAATGTTGCTTTCATTATTACTCTGGAGATCCAGCACTGTCCAGGCATCCAGATAAAGCCTTTAGAAGATCACTCAGAGTATTCTATTCTTACAGTCTAAGAACAATAGGTCAACCATTTTCAAATCCAAGACACAAGTTCAAGGCCTGAGTGGTCCTGTGCCTCTTTTGTATAGTCTATGACCTTTGAGGTCATTCTGTTCATACGTCTAAGGTAAAGGAGGCTTATTCCTAGGAGTTGGTGCAGCTGAAGAAGTAGGCTTTTCATTCACTAAACAGATATTTGAGTGCCTATTTTGTACTAGGCATTGTAAACTTTCATGCCCTGAGTGTCTCCAATGTGCCACCACCGTTCTGTCTCTTGCTCTCTAACTGTATTGCTCTCTCTCTCTCTCCCCAACTTCTACAAATTTTCAACCCTCCAAATTGATACTCGTTTTATAGATAAGGAAATAAGTTTGGAGAGGCTAAGAAACTTTTTCAAGATCACTCAGATAGTAAGTAATAGAGTCAAAAATTAATCTTATTTTAGAGGCCTTGTTCTTTTCAATACAACATACTGTTGCATAACCTAATTCAAAATCTTTTTTTTTGTTTTTCCCCTGATCAAATTCCAGATCACTAGGTCTCAGGGTCTAAATTTCTCTTTTGCATCCAAGTTCACAGATAATCTCCATCAAAAGAGTTCTGGTCCCTGACTATAAATCCAAACCAAAATGGGTGGGTCTCCTGAGGGGACCTTCCTGGAGTGGGTGTCTCTGAGGCAGATGGAGGTCTGCATGGATGCCCTTCCATTTCCCTTCTCTTTGCTGTCTGGTTTCTGTGGGCTGGGAGGACTGGTAGAAAGGGCACTGGGCTGAGTTAGGTGACTGGGGCTCCAGTCAGCAGGTTATAATCTGGGCCAATTAATTTCAACTCTGAGCCTCAGTCTTCTATTTCAGATCTGAATCTCTTACTGGAGCTCCCATAGGCTAGAGGGAGGGAGCTGATACTGTGTGTATGTGTGTGTTTAGAACTGCATTTGTTAGACGGTTTGCACTCCTAGGAAGAAACAAATGCTGGTCATTGATAAGGACTTGTCTATCTGAGAGAGGGACCCAGTTTCAGGGGTGGCATAGGCTAGAGTTTTTTGGCCTCCATCTTGTATCTTCAGTTCTACTTTTGCTTCTGGATTTTAGTTAAAATGAATTATTTTAATTGTAGAAATCTTTTTAAATGATGGAACTTTAAAATACATTATAATCTTGTCAGGTCATATGAAATTTTATTTAGAGGATAAAAGAGGTGTTACAGATATTTTCTTTATCCTGGAAGATGAAAGTGAGGAGCACTTCCGTAAACTAATTCCTCTCTCTTAATATAAAGTGGTTCATCTCTACTCTCATTAGTGAGGATTATGCTCTTTATTTAGAGTTGGGAAATAAAGTAAATAATGGGTCAAATCCAAACATATACACAACTACACATTTCAAATTTCTTCCACAGCAAGAAGAGCCTCATTTCTTATTTGTTATTTTTTATTTTGTAATTTGGAAAGAGAATAAAATATTAACTGACTTTGTGCTTATTGTGTTATGCAAACTTTCGAGGCTTCAGGCCCCCATATGTATAAAATATTGTAAAGACCATACCATTCATTGGCAGCCGATATTATGTCATCTCATAATGAACCCAGCTACCTAAGATTTGATTAATGCTGTTAGGAAATCACCACGAGACTCCAAGTTTGCATAGATTACTGAAGCATCTATAGCTTCTTGATTCCACAAGAAGGGTGCGTATTTGAACTAGCTTTCCCAGCAGGATAAGGTGTTTTGTGCTATATTCTAATAAAAAAAAAAAAAAAAAAAAAAAAAAAAAAAAAAAAAAAAACCACAAAGATATTTAGGAGGGGGAAGAGCCAGATTTCAAGAATATTCATTTCACTCAAGGGAGCTAGCTGTCTCTCGAGGGACTAATTCCATAACCATGGTCATCTCTGATCATCTGGGCCAACTGAACCAAATAAGAAGCTGGCTGGCAATAAATTCTATTTCTTACTCAGGACACTTGTAGATTATTAGTTGTAGAACCCAGAGGAGCCTGTTCCTTCTGGTAGTTTTCTCTCAGTCCCTGGGAAACTCAGCAAAAAAGTCTGCCTGCACAGATATGCCTTGGACTCTGCCTCTGGCAGTCCATCAGAGGACAAGACTTCTAAGGGCCCCGTTGTAAGAATTTCTGCTGCAGATCACAGAGACTTATGTAGTGGAAACTGATACCAGAAGCACCCCAGCTGGTCTTAACTCCTATGACAGAACAGAAGACCAGAGGTGACTTTTTACATAACTGGGTCCCCATCCATTCTATTTTAAATTCTACCTGGATGCTACCAGTGTAGGATAGAGCACAGGCTCGTGGTCACTGGCTTTCAGGCAAGGGCAGAGAATGACATTCTGGATATCCTTCTGTCCTTTGGTGGCCATAAAAACTCATAAGAATGACAGACTTGGAATAGCAGAAAAGGCACCAGTGACAGAAAAAGCAGGAGTTGGAAAAGGATGCTGGCTCGCTATTTAAATTTCCACAACTAGGAAAGTGAAATTGTTTTGTTTACTTGTCCTAGAAATTAAGGTTGAAGAAGGATCATAAAGTGTTAATAGAAAGTGGCTTATATCTAGTGGCATTTGTATGGATTATGCAATCTTTTTGGAATGAGGGAATAAAAGTAAAACACAACCCTTACAAACGAGAATAGTCGCTGTCGCCTGAGGGCACAGGTAAGCGAACAAACGCACATAACTCAAATACATGGAGGGTGTTGAATCTCTTAGTAACCTTTTCAAATATTATTTTCCTGAATTTTGTAAAGCAAAACAACTCCATCAATTAATTAATTATTAATAATTTTTATAAGTTGCCAAGAGAACCACTTCAAAAATCTAACATTTATGCTTTTCAGAGTATTATTTATGGAGTGATCACTAGACTGTCTACGAAGAGAAAAACAAATGTTCACTTTTATTTTTTTTTAACTAAAATTGAATAATCTCAAATTTTTAAAGAAGAAAAATTCGAGGAAAAAGTTATTTAGAAAGAATTGACTGTGTCTACCTTAGTCTAAGCATCGGTCTGCACAATTAGATGTAATCATTATGTCCTTCTGCCAATAAAATATCCCAAATCAGCAAATGCTGAAACTGCTCTATGTTCAGGGTTGTTGCTCATATGTTTAACCATTGGCTACTGTCCTCATCATGGGTGGATAGCATGCTAAAGTGGAGTTTATTAAGTCCAGCTAAGCAACAAACTCATTTGGTATTTACTCATTTCACAATCGTCACATGGAGGTGAATCACATTCAAATTTACTCTTAATTTTTTCACTTTTCTGACTGAAATCTTCAATGATTTTTTATTTACTCCTATAAGTCACCAATTAGATTATATGAGTAATTCCTTTGCAACGTGTTACCCCCCCAACCCATTGCCTACGACAAGGCTGAGTGTGTAGTAGGCATTCAATAATTGTGTGGCTGTTGTTTTAACAGACAAAGAATCTCTCCTAAGAGTGGAATCAATGAAGCATTAAGTTGAGAACTGTCAGCATTGACATAATCTACTAATTTGCCACTTTTCAATTGGAAATTTGCCATGACTTGTGCCTAGTACATTGCATTAATGTGTGCCACATGATTTCCACAAGTTCCAAGGGGACCACCAGATGGCTGTGTCTGGAGTATTCACGGCTTCAGTTTCTGCTGGTGTTACAATCAGTAAATAAACTGATACTCTTAAATCTTTCTGACAAATCTGTAGCTGTGCCATGTGTTGCTTTCAGGTAAGTTTGTTGAGCAAGGCTCATAACTCAAACTCTTACTGCAGTTTCCTCCAGAGAATGCTTCTATTTGAGTAGGCAAGTACTCAGAGCCCAGGAGATTTACGAGGGTTCAGAGACATAAACACAAACTGCATAGTAGGTGTGAGGTGTGTTCCAACTGCAGCTCTCTCACCTTCTGTTAATGATTCCGGGAAGGGAGGCATCAATACAAAAACAGCCGACTTGAGGGCTCTCAAGTTCGCAATCTGATGAAGTTTTCTGGCGCCAGATCAACTTTTGGGGTTGTCACATGGCTTAGTGAAGCAGCTTCCAAAATGGGCTGAACACCACAATATTGATATGCTGGGCCACGTGCCAGAACAAAGCCAGAGTCCAGCCGACTGGGTAAAAGATTCCAGTTGCTACTTTAGCACCAGCGTATTGTCTAGAATCCCCGGGGCACACTCACGAAACCAGCACCAGACAAATACAGCGGAGCCACTTTTTAATGCTGTTTTGGGGAGGGAACTCATATTTGCCTTGTAGGTTAACTGAGTTACGGCAGGCTTTGGTTGGAAGGAGTTTTCCTTCAGGAACTGATTTGGCCTTCAGCATATCTTAATTTTATAGTAATTGCTGGCAGTCCAGGGTGGGGTTCTGTGCTGGAATCTTACTCTTCGTACTCCATCCCCCTCCTGCCCCAGGGGTTCTGATGAATAAAGCATGCACGGAGAGAACTGAACCAGTTTGAGCAAAGTATCAGCTTTTTTAAGTGTAAGTCTTCCTCGTAGAGCTGGATTATGCAAAGTAAAGTTTCGTATTCCTTCCCCCTTATTTGAAGACAGCAAGGCTGATCTAATGTATCGACCCAGTCGGGGGCTGAAAAGCTGAATCTCAGAGAAGAGGCGAGCGTGAAGCAACAGGAAGAGTAGAGAGGAGAGCTCACTCTATTTGAGGGTGTCCAGGTCTATGAAGAGGGGAGTTGGAGCCATCTTGCTTTTGAGGTATCTAGTGGGGACAGGGGTCAATTGACTGGTCGCTCTTTCTCCACAGAGGAGGAGTAACCAATGAGCTAGAAAATAAGGTACAGATTTTCTTACCATAGAAGAAAGGAATCAGAGTACAGAAATTTAGAAGGATGTCCTCACTTCCTTGGTCAGAGATAGCAAGTTAATCGGTCTTCTTCTCTACTGTAAAATGTTGTGTTGCAGGCCCTCAAGATAGATGGGCGGGCAGATAAAGCACCTTCATGGAAGCTATAGGCAAGATAACTGTGAGGCGGATGCTCTGGACTGCATTCTCAGAAAAGACAAGTCACACAGTGATAATTAGCATCAGTGTAGGAAGCGGTTAGTATAATGCCCATTGCAGCATTATTCACTTGTGCGTTTGGAAGCTGTGGTAAGAAACCCTCAATTGTACAGATGGACCCAGAGGAGCAAAGGGATGATTTCACCCAAAATCACAGTGTTCCTAAATAATACCCTCCTCCATTTTTTTAACCCCAGAACACATTATTTGGTTTATTTTTCTGCTGATCATTTTCTTTGGTAAGATTACAATGAATTAATGGTCCTTCACACATTGTCATTTCAAAATGACCCAGAAACATGATGAATGGCCTAGAGTAATCATATGAGGTTAGAAAGGTGCATGAGGATAAATCACAACAAAGATAATCAATGGTAGGCTTGCAATCATTAGGAAAATTTTGAGAAATATATTGTAATATTGATGTATGTAGATGTTCATAAAAATGCTGAAGAAACTCATTTAGTAGGCCCAGTTATTATGGATAGATTGCATAAAGTTTTAGACTAGATAAAACATGTTATAGATACTTGTGATTGCATATAAAGAAATATGCTATATATTCTTTCAGAATATTTTAAGTTATGATGGAGGGTTATTTTTGCTAATTGATTGCTTTAAGGTGTGTCTTGACTTGGAATTCAAAAAGGAACAAAAGAAAGAAGCTGAAAGTCAAAATATATTTTACAGTTGGAGAAAACAGAAGAACTACATAGGAAGACTAAGCTCACACAACATTGTTTATCTTTTTGGCTTAGTTGTATGCAGTAGCCCACAGCAAGTCTTGGAATCTTTCTGTGCCTCTTTTCCTTATATTTAAACTGTACCATTCGGTAATCTATTCAAAAGAATACAACAGTGAATCAATGGAACTTTGCAAAACAACTTATATAAAATGATCCTCCTACTAAAATTCTCACAATACCATAGGTTTAAAAATACTATGTATATGAAGTATTACACAATTTTATAAGTCTTGTAATGAAAAACAGCAGTTTCCCACTTCCCCACTTGACATTTACTTCTCCCCAGAAGTAATAGCTTTCAGTTCTTTTGGCTGAATTCTGTTGGTATTTTCCTCCAATTTGTTAAATGTCATACTTACACTGTTACTTCTTAATTTTTAAAATTTAAAATTTGAGACTTTCCATTGAGGAAGTTGAAGATTTGCTTTGTTTCATCCCCTCTCCATCCTCTGGACACATGTACTTTTGTATCCTGTATATTCCCAGTATAGATATCTCAAAATTGTGGTTAAATTGGCAGTCAGCTTTTATATTAATATGACACACAATGGTATTCATGCTAAGCTACATAGTATACTATGATTAATTTCCTTTTCCTCACTTGCCTTTTTTTCTCTATTTCCCTGGTTTCTAAGTCTCAGATGAATCAGAAGTTCCATCAATTCCATACTTTTTGACACAGTACCTTCTGATGTCCCCAGACTTGTATCAATATGGAATGGTTGCCTTCACATTTGGTGCCCCAATGTGATCTGCGATCTGCTTCACCATCATTCCAGAGATTACATTTTTTTCTCTGTAGAAACCTTACATATTTGAGATTTTTGGTTTAGTTTCCTGCAGCTTCCTGAGAAAGGGTGTATATGAGATAATTTTATGAGAATTTACCTTTCTTTTAAAATACTTTTTTATTTTTCAATTGTAGTTGGAATACAATATTATATTAATTTCAAGTGTAGAACACAGTGACCAGACATTTGTATAACTTAGGAAGTGATCATCCCAATAAATCTAGTACCCATCTGAAACCATACATAGCTATTACAATATTATTGACTATATTCCTTATTCTGTACCTCACATCCCCATGACTATATCATAACTAGCAATATTGTACTTCTTAATAGACCCCTTCTTTCAACCACCCATCTAAAAACCTTCAAACGTTCTCTGTATCTATGAATTTGTTTCTGTTTGTTTGTTTTGTTTCTTAGATTACACAGGTAAATAAAATCATATGACATTTGTCTTTCTCTTTCTGACTTAGTCCATCAGCACAATACCCTGTAGGTCCAGCTGTGTTGTTGCAGATGGCAAGATTTCATTCTTTTTTTTTTTTTTTTTACTGCTGAGTAATGGTCCATTGTATATATGTGCCACCTCTTATTTATCCATTCACCCATTGATGGACTCTCAGGTTGCCTCTGTATCTCGGCTATTGTAAATAATGCTGCAATGAACATATGGTTGGAGATGTCCCTTCAAAGTAGTAGTTTGGATTTCTCTGGATAAATACCCAGTAGTGAGATTAGTGAGTCCTTTTTTGTCCCTTGGTATAGAGAATTTGCCTTTCTTGCAATAGCTTTATCTTATTCTAGTAGTTGGCTAAGTATTGAACTCTAGGTTAGGAATAATTATCTTTTAGAATTCTGAAGACATTTCTCCATTGTTTTCTAACTTCTATTGTTACCGTTAAAACATCTGTATATAAAGTACTCTAATTTCAAATCCTTTGTATATTAATTTATTTTTCCTCCGATATCTCTTAGAATTTTCTCTCTTCATAATGTTTGGAAATTTCATGGTGATGTGCCTGGATGTGAGTAAATTTTCATCAGTTGGTTTAGATACTCAGTAGGCTATGTCAATATGAAAACTCATATGTTTTTCATTTGTAAAAAAAACACTTTGAAATTATTTCTTTGTTGATTTTCTCTCTCCTATTTTCTTTCTCCTTTCTAGAATTCCTATTCTGTAAATGTTGGAGCAACAATTTGATTCTGATTTTATAGTTATTCTGTATATTTTTCATAACTTTTTGTAATTTTTGTGATATTTTCTCAATTATATCTTTATTGGTTTCTACTGAGTTTTTCATTTCTGTTAATACAAGTATATGTGTGAATATGTATATGTGTATATGACTTCTAAGAGTTCTTTTTTTTTAATAGTCTCTGTATGTTTCTTTTTTAAATTAAGTAATATCCTATTGTAATTTCCAGTGATACATTAAAATCACTCCTCATCATTTCACATATATGTATTAGTATTCTATTACTGCTGTAAAAATTCTCACAATTTTAGTGGCTTAAAATAACACACATTTATTGTGTTATAGCTCTGGAGGTCCCATGTTAACAATGAATCAATAGGGTGGGTCCTTTTGGAAGCTCTAGGGGAACCTCTGTTTCCTTGCCATCTCCAGCTTCTAGAGGCTGCCTGCGATCCTGGCTCATGGTTGCTATCTTCACATCACCCTGACCTCTGCTGCTATTGTATCTCCTTCACTGACTATGACTCTATTGCCTCCCTCTTATAAGAACTCTTTTGATTACATTGGAATCTTGTGGACAATCCAGGAAAATCTTCCCATCCCAAGATCCTTAACCTAATTACATCTATAAAACCCCTTTTGCCATGTAAGGTAACATATTCATGGCTTCCGTGGATTAGAACCTTGTACTAGGGTGAGTGGTGTTCCCCAAAAAGATGTACACTTCCTAATACCCAGAACCTGTGAATGTAACCTTATCTGGATGTTTCTGAATTATATCTTTTTACAGATGTAATTAAATTAAGATTCTTAAATGAGATCATCCTAAATCCAATGACAAGAGTCCTTATGAGAGACAGAAAAGGAGAAGATATATACAGAGGAAGAGGAGGTATGTGAAGACTGAGGTGGACAGTGGAGCAATGCCACAAGGAACATCAGGAGCCACCAAAAGCTGGAAAAGGCATGATTTCTGACCTCCAGAACTGTGAGAGAATAAATTTCTTTTGTTTTAAGCTACCCCATTCATGGTACTATGATAGCCCTGGAAAACCAATAAAGTTGTGGACTTTTTTTTTTTTTTTTTTTTTTTTTTAGGCAAGACAACCCTTAGTTGACCTCATAGATTGCAAGGACCTTGTCATCTTACAATCTCTTATTATTATTATTTTTTACACCTACAGCACCTGGTCTTCCTAGGTGGTCTCCCATCCAAGTACTAACTGGGCCCGACCCTACTTAGCTTCTGAGATCAGACGGGATCGGGCTTGTTCAGGGTAGCATGGCTGTAGACAAGATGTGGACATATTTGGGGAAACATTATTCTATCTAAGAGCATATTAATAATTTTTTTTTTTTGTAATTCATCTCCCTCCTTCTTCCAAGTTGCCTTATTTTGTCTCTCTCTCTGTCATTTTAGAAGCTTGCCTCACATGTCTGGTAATCTTGGTTGTAGCGCATGATTATGAATGGAGTACTTAAAAGCTGATGAGATGCTCTGAGCATGTGGGTAGGATTAATTGACTTAGGGTTTCATTTTAGGGTGATCTCAATGGTCATTTTATTGGCTAATCTTTAATATCAGTATACTAATGTCTTGTCTCTTAAGCTGGTCAGCTTCCCCAAAGAAGAATATTTCATTCTCCTGTTTTGATAATAGTGGCTAATGTTCTTTAGTCTAGTAGAGGAGAGGACTTGAGAAGTCTTAGCATTCACCGTCTAAATATAATTTTTTAAAAAGTTGACCAGCTTTGTACAGAAAGTCAAATATAGTCTTCAGTGAAATAACTGCCTAACATTAAGGGTTAAGTTCTATATGGGGAGCACTTGAATCAGAATAAAGGACAACTTTATCACTGGGAAATGTGAGAAATACAATTAGCAAGTAAGTTACAGTGGTTAGGTTTATTTCTAAAACAAGAAAACTCATGATTCTGAAGACTAAGCTAAGAAAAGAATTAGTTCTTTTCAAAAGGCAGTTTCAAAATAACTAGATCAGTTAGTATAAAATAAGACATTTTCCTTTTGTGACTGCAATTATCTTTTCTATGATTAGGAGCATCTTTGTATTCTGTCAGCAATGCAGTTACTTAGTGGCTGTAAACCCAAACACATCTGGATAATTGAAAAGTTTAGTTTTTAACTGCAGACTATGATCCTTTGTTGCCTGTTCGTGGCATACCTTATAAAGTTTACTTGCTGAATTTGTCATTAAATTCTAGTCCATCTGGCTGACTGATAATCATGACACCCAATAATATCTTCTACCATTTCTTAGGGATTCTAAACCTCTCTGTCTTTCTCCCCTTAATTCCTCTTGTTCTTATTTCTTCTCTTTTCTTATTCTTCTCATGTTCTGTTGCCCCCTCCTTTTTCTTTTTTTTTAATTTTCTTCTCATCACCTAATGGACAAGACTACAACACTGGCTTGCCTTCCCGACTGGTGTTCTAGCCCCGCTTCCCCACCCAAAGCTGATGTTTCTGGAATCATAAGGATTGGTGGTTTAAGTGTTTGAGTCCTGTTTTCCTAAGAAAACTTTTGCCAACAGTCATCTTTTAGTACAGCACAGAAATAAACACTGCAAAGTAGAGCTCACTCTATTTAAGTAAGAGTTATCCTTTTTATTTGCATGAAAGGAACGGAAGGGTAAAAGTTTTTGTAGTTTACCCTCATGCCACCAAACTATCTTACCTCTCTGGAAGCCAGAGGCAATAGTCATATCTAGTCAAATTTTAAAAATTATTTAAAAACTTATAATTTCACGACTGTGTTCTTTAACACTCTAAATGTTCAGGGATCATTCACGTATGTCTTAGAGGCTTGATGAACATATGGTCTCATATAAATGATCTGAAACAGTCTGTTTGGAGGCTCTAGAAGGAAAGGATCATCGTTGCAAACTTGATTGAATAACTCATTTTCTTTCTGAAAAATGCACCTGCACAGAGTCATGAGAGTGGACATTTTGGACACTCAGCCCACCAGAGCAGCCAGATTAATCCTGGCAATCCTTGAGATAGTTGGCGTCACAGCCAGATTTCACTTACATTCAAAACTTTTAAGCAGTAAAGATAAATGCAAACTTTTATTTCTATAAACAGTTTGGCAGGTGATTGTCTCTACTTTAACAATGCTTCATTTCCTTGGCAACCCTATAAGTGGCCTGCCTTTAAATGCTTGAAAATGCAGTGCATTTTGGCAATAGTGGAAATCAGAAAATGGAAAGATAGAGGAGGGGGGTGATGCAAGAAATGTCATGTTTATTAGAGCTTCTGACTAAACTGAATGGGTAAAATGCAAGACAACGGGTTTTGAGAATAGCCTATTCAGGTCATCTCTCATGTCTTCACATCTTCAGGTGAGTGATCTGAATTTCTTTAGCAATTCCTTAAAGGTACTAAATTCCAAGTTCTTGGTTCAGCTGAAGTGATTTTAACATTCATCCCTTGAACTGAACTTGGCACAGCAGGGAAATCAGCCCTAGTGGCCCATTGGCAGCCAATGCCCCTCTGCTTTTCGAGCTCCCCTTTCTCTTAGAGGGATCTTCTTTGCAACAATGTTCCCCTCAAAATTATATCCCATCCTCTTATTTACTCAGTGCCTTGAATTTAGTCAGCTGTTGGAAGAAAAATAATGCGATTAAATTCCTTCGTACTGAAATTGTCTAATAGCTCCACCTTCCAATAATATTAGCATCTTAAGAGACCCTGGAGGTTAATGTGATTTCACTAATTGAAAAGATTTCAAACAGAAGAATCTAGTAAAATAAAGAATTGTGGACACAGTGTTGAGCCATTTGGTAACAAAACATGAAAGCTTTCTTTTTTGCTCTTAATTTCAGACCCAACTTTGTACAAAAGTAGAAGTATCTCACGCCTTACAGTCCTCTTTATACTTCCCAGATTCATGTTTAAAAGACATTTATAATACCACTTGCAAAATTAAGTTGCTGAAGAATATATCTGCCATCTTGTTTTAGGAAAAACTATGCAGGGAAATCTTTTTGTTAATCCACTGTTCCAAAAAATTATGGAATCGGTGAGTGTAAAAGATGAGAGTACCTATTTGAAACTCACCAGAAACAGATGTCTCCCTACCTATGCTTTTCAGTAAAAATGTGATCCCTCTACCCGTAGCGTTTTCAATTCCATAATTAAATTCAGTTGCATTGTTAATGTACTGTTGACATTAACATGTATCTCATATACACAAAACTGGGAATACACATCTGTTAACTTGAAACAGCTGTTTGCAAAATTACTACAATATGGCCAATACTTCTTTTAACTGTTATGTCTTTCCATTTAAACATGATTTGCATCTGTAAGTACTTATTATATATAAAATTAAAGGAAGATTTATGACATAATAATGATGAATTTTGAGGCTACATTAATATTGCATTTGACAATAGTATGATAGAAAAAGAAAGTTAATGGAATATTTCTACAGATCAGAAGCCATGACCCACTGGTATGCATGCTCAGAGGGCAGGGCTGCGTGGATATCTTCCCACACACTCTAGGATCTGGTTGGCCGATGGCTCTAGATGGGACCATCACTCCAGCTTCTCTCTTGTCTCCTCTGTTCTTGGGAATGACAAAAACTTTGAGATGTTATGTGATGTGCCCCATTTCCTCCAAGAGCTCCATTTCTGGATAGGCGATGTCTAAAATTCCACAACACACGTCTTACCTTGTCCTCTCCTAAAACTTCAGTACCTGTGCGGGGGCTTGAGTGGTAGGGCCTGAATGTCCATTTGGACTTGAGCATGACTACATCAGATTCTTTTCAGTTTTTATAGTGGCAGGGCAGAGAGAGCATCAGCCACTGCTGAGATGAATAATGAGCATGGTACAGTGAAGAGGAGGCCTGGAACCCCTTAGACCTCCATGAACTGCAAGCCTTAGGTTCCGGGCACCCAGTATCAGCAGCTCTGCAAGCACCCCCAAAACTCCCCAGAGTCCAAGTGGACAGCTCTTTATATAGCTAACACCTCCCTCAGTTACCTTTTTTGTGCCTTCCTCTGTAATCAGGGCACAAGAGGAACAAACAATTGATACTTGCTAGAGAGGGTTTTTGGAGACAATAATTCTATTTCTAACTTGATGCTTTGTCAAAGCTTCTTAGACAAATTCTCTTTTGAGCACAAATTCTAACTCCAAAAAATGCTAGAGTTTGTTAGTGCATTTATTTTTTCATTTTATAAAAATTCATTGAGTGTCTTTTCTGTGCTGGGCAATTTGTTTCTAAACTGAGAACGCAGATATTAAAATGCTAAGTGAAAGAAGTCAGCTGCAAAAAACTTACATATTGTATGATCTCATTTATGTGAAATATCCAGGATAAGTAAATCTATAGAAACAGAAAGTAGATCAGTGGCTGCCTACAGTTGGGGGTAGAGGAGGGGAAAGGTGTAGAGTGACTGATATATATATATATATATATATATATATATATATATATATATATTTTTTTTTTTTTTAATTTTTTTGGCATGACACAAATGTTCTAAAGTTAGACTTATGGTGATGCTTCCAAAACTGCATAAATATACTAAAAACCATTGGATTGTACACTTGAAATGAGTGAACTGTATGATATGTAAATTTTATCTCAATAAAACAGTTAAAAGTAAATAAATAAACACAACCAATCAAACAAAAAAAAATTCAGTCCCTTCATCATGAAGTTTTCAATCCAGGAGGTACGATTTATTAAATAAATAAAGAGAAAGGCTGGCATAGGCTAAGTAGAGAGTGCTAAGGAAGCTCAAAGGAAGGACACTGACAAATATTTGGGGAATCAGAAAAGATTGTTAGAGGAGATGGCATCTAAGCTGAGAAGTGGTAGACAGAAAAAATCATGGAAGAAAAATATATGCTGATCTACTCTGTTAGATGTTGTACCATAAAAAGATGAGTAAAAGTCAATCCTAGGTCTTGAGGTGCTAAACAAGGTTAGCAGAGTAGGATATAAATAAGTTATTATAGATAATTATCATATAAGGTAGTAAGGCAGTGACAGATAGACACAGGGACTGTGGAAGTAACAAAAAGGGGAATTAAATCCTGTCAAGAGGCTGAATAAAAATTCAACATAGGGAGGGCAGGTATGTTTCAACCTGAAGAGCTGAAGAACTGTGATCTTGCCAAGTACCTTCCACCCAAAGGTGCCCTCCACCACAGCTAATAGGACTCAGGCAGCTGCTACCTCTCACTCTTCGCCCATGTCAGCATTTGCCAGTGGGAAAGCCCTGTGAGATCAGGGCTGCTCAGGAAAGCTGGGAGAGAAGGGAGAAAAGGCAGAGTGCATGATGGGCATCCCTAAGAGTAATTCCCATAAGAAACACATTGATCCATTTATTTTTGGCAGGGTGCAGAGCTACCCAGCCCTCTTTCTTTTCCCAGATCTCTTTGTAATTTTAATAGAGGGAACCCTTAAGACTCAGCAGTCAAACCTTTCCCAGTATTTTCTCATTCTGATGATTTCTGGCAATGTGGTCACTTGTCACCTCCCAAGAGAAGCATCTGCTAGACACCTCCCATAGCACATCCCTACCAGCTCTGCTTGGCAGAGGCCTGTAAGCGCATTCCCCACATGTCCAGACGAGCACCTGGCTAAGGCATCCAGAGATAGAAAATCTTTTATTTGAAAGGTTTTACACACTGCTGTAAATCAAAAACAAGAGGAATGTTTTTTTAAAAAATGAATATAATGGTTGTAGGATTATTTGATACTCCTCTATTACCTATTTCATTTTGTAGGTGTGTCTGTGCATATCCATATACACACATGTATTTGCATACATATGTTTGTATGCATATTTATTCAGTATGAGTTTTTGTTTAAAATAGTCCAAATAGTCCATAATTCCTGTTCCTGAGTTTTTTATTTGACAACATTCTGCTCAGACACAAACCAGGGAAGGCTTGATTTTGGCCCCATAGTTTTGGCTTTTGTGTCTGCAGAGGTAGCATAACAAGTCAGCCTTAATGATGAGGGAAAAGCATTTATTTTCACTGTATTTGATAACTGTTTACTGAAGATGATGCCCAGGGAGGCTTCCATCAGACGAGAAATCCACATCCAGAAACTCAGCACTTCAAAGACTGTGATGACCCCAGGAAACAGGAAAACACCACTTAAGTCAGTCACCCACTTGGTATCATCCATTCTTCTGGGAAATAGGAACCTGAGATGCAATGTCTGTATCAGCTTCATCTCAGAATCCATAAATAATTCATGGAAGATATCAATTTATTTTTAGGAAAAGTGGCCAAGAGAGAGTTCCGGGTGTTTACCAATAACATGGACCTGGAAACTTCATCCTATCGAAATGATTCCTGTTCTTGGCAGGAATAACTTGTGCTCAGGGTTGAATCCACACCCTTTAAAAAACATGCCATTGATTTTGCATAACTAATGTGAACACTGAAATGGGGACTCTTTAGAGACGAGTACGAACAGAGACCAGGTTTTCCCCGAGGGTATGAACATGTGGTGGAAACTGATGAACCCAAATCTGTGCCATTTGATGACTAAACTCATTTTAGGCTAAAAAAGCATTGTTTCAATTTCCTCTTGTATTATTCTTAATTCAGACCAAATTTTATCTCATAAGTAAAAGAAGTAGCTGCAAATAATTTCATGCCCTGCCAATGACATAGGCACCAATTTTTAAGAAAATGCTCATAAACTCTTCTTTATGATACTGTAAAACTGGAGAGCTCATGCCCATTAAAACATAAGCTTCACGTTACATGTAATTAAGGTAAGGAGGAGAACATAAAAATGTAAGTTTTAAAATGTATCTTGTATTACATATTAAATGCACATAGAAAATACTGCATAAGTTCTATTTCAAAGGCCAAAATGAGGACAAGGAGGAAAGGTCACAGTGGGTGACTGATTCCATGGGTGAAAAAAATTAAGCAAAAAAAAGGTTGCTATTTCAAGTTCTCCAGAGGCTATCTTATATTGATGGTTACAGGTCATTTTCTATTTTTCCTGATTATAAATAAGAAGGTATCATTAAAAGCACATTCAGCCGCTATTTGGTTAATCTAGGTTATAATTTTCAGTCCAATAAAGTTTGAAAATTAGTATTTGTTTTTCTTTAAGAATGAGACCCTCCAGAGTGACTTGGACATTAAGATGAGGTTTGAAAAGATGTCCAAGATCTGTCCAAGGCAGCTGGAGAGAGTGCTCATAATTTTTATCCATCCCAGAACCCAGTGGGGTAGGAGGTTCTTTTCTGGAGTAAAGACCCATATTATAGCTCCAGTTTCAACCCCATTCTAATTGTGTTGGGCATAACATATTAAACTAAACCACATTAGCTTCAGTGCTGGCATTTTGTACCATCCTCTCACTTCATGTATTTGCTGCAAAGGGACATCAAGAATTCTGAATCCCAGATCTTCAGCTATGTAAGACATGTAAGAAACCTACTGGACACCCAACAACCTCTTATATCTAAGTGAAGATTTGCTAATATACAATTGTTTAGATGTTATAACATATGTCTGTTCCATTTTAATGTCCCTAAAATTTTTTCTTATGATTTATTAAAATTTATGATTTAATTTTAAAAGCATACAATTATAGACCAAATAAAAATTAAATTATAGACTGTAGCATACATCGAGCTTTCAATGTACAGATTTTGAACAGATTTTATTTTAGAAAAAAAAGTGGAAATATAATTGAACAAAACATATAAATAAGTCACATACCATCACCATTAAATCGTTTAGCCTAGCCCAAAAAGCTACATCAAAATTGATGTATTTCACCAGCCAACCATAAAATAAGAAAAGTCACTACACAGTTGAGAATCACGTTATTTCATGAGACCATGTTACTTCTTAATTCTGATGTACACACAATCAATTATAATTACTTCATGTTTTAAAAATATCCAAACATTTTAATGAATTTTGTAGAAATTATTTTTTCATGTAATAAAAAATAATTTGATACTACACATAAATTTCCTAAGTAAATATCTTGGTTAGATATATTAAATGTCTCCCCATAATGAACCAGTCAGCTTAAATCAAATTCAAAACCTAATCTACCTCAATAGGACGATGCTGTAGGAATATAAAACCCTTTTATACTGTTTTCTCTAAAAGTGATTGTTTTAATTTTATTTCTACTATTAGTTGGGTTTAAGTAATTATCTTTATTTACATTGCAAATAGACTTACAAATTAGAAATATTCCAGATAAGTTTTAAGAATTAGTACTTTGAGTATGAGTATGTATTGAGAGTGTTAGCATACTGATCTGACATTTAATAGAGCCATAAAACAAATTCTTTATATTTCGATGAACATAAAGAAAACAAATGGACCACGATTGGGGGAGGACTTCATGATCTATCTATATCAATTAGAAAAGAATGAGTTCTACAGACCCCTATACCAAGTGAAGGAATCATAAAAGAAATATGGAAGTTGATAATAGCAGTTTCTGCAGCAATAAGAACATGATAAAAGGTTTCTTGACAGTATGAAACACTGGAAGCCCTGCCAAATACAAAACCTAGTGTGTAGGCACTGGCAGTGTCCTGCTGTCTGTAGTAGGTCTTTTGGTTTTCCAACAACTTCTGGTTCGTCTCCCCAAGTTGAAGTGACTTATCAAAATGCCTTAGTTTCCAAGAGTAATCAAAATCATTTCCAAGAGTAATCAAAAGCAATTAAAACAGAGCAATTACTTCTTGATCCAGTCAAAATAGTAGACTCTGCTATAGTATCATTTTGTACTTGGATATATGTTTTTGAAGTTATCAGCCCATATGAACTTACTTAAAATTATGTTTGTTCATTTTAAATACAATAATCCTAACCACTGATTTTGACATTTTTTGACTTGTTTCTTTTTATAAGATGAAGATTCCTGGAGAAAAATTTTAGAGACTTATGATTCTTTCAGTATTTGCTCAACTTAAGGCATTCGTAAGATAATATTTAGTAAGATCCTAACTCTGATGATCTCTCCAGGCTGTTAACCTTAACCTTGTATCAGACCCCTGCTCCCCTCACATCTCACCAGTGACAAAGTATTACAGCTTTGAAATAACTCTTGTTGGGTTACATAATTTTTGACTAGTTTTTTTTTTTTTTTTAATTTCTTCTTGGAATCCTTCTGTGAAATGGAACTGAAAGAAGAAGCTTCAGGTATTTATTCCCCATAAACATTATCAGAACAATCTCCATTTCAAAAATCAGTGATTTTTTTTCCAACGCTTTTTTAGTAAGAGTCATTGTTTTCTAGAGATGACTGTTAGGCACAGGAGGTACTAACATGAGGAAGATTAAATGACCCGAGTAAGTGTAAACCCAAAGAGCAGGCAATGGTGAGCCCTTCTTTTTTATATGTCCTGACAGGATTCAATTCACCTACTTGGATGGTTGGCCAATGGTACACTGTGCCTTTAAACACACATGCACACACACATACATGCAAGCGCACACACAATGTCAACAGTAATGCTTGGAAATGCTTATGCAGTTATTCTTGACTTTTAATATTACAAATGTTTTCTTTAGTTTAGCTTAGTTTAGTTTGGATACTAATCAATTCTTACCAAAAATAATATACTTCCTTTAACTTTTACATCTAAAAATACATTAAAATGTCTACTATTTTTTTCCACTCAAATTATTAACTTGCTAAGCCCATACAAATACACATGCGTGCGCGTGCGCACACACATGCGCACACACACACACACACCTATTTCCCCAAGGTAAAATAAATTGTAGTTTTTCAATTAAGGAGTAACTAAAACGATTCCTAGTATTTCAGTGCCTTACCTTAAAAAAAAAAAAAAGAAAGAAAGCTTGTTACTGCACCATATTCAAAAGCTTTGGTCATCGTTCAGCAGGGAGTTCATCTGATCAAAATTTAGAGAATATCAGGGTTGGACTATAGTTATCTTATTAAACCACACTCCAATAGTCGAATCTGCATGATAATATCCCTTCCAACTGGTCACTGTTTGTATGATTATATAACTCCAGTAAAGAAAAATAAGATACTCTCTGAACACAGACTCTTACTAGTAAGACATTTATTAATAGTATCATCACAATTGTGTAATAAAAATCCATTATTACTTCAGTGGTGAAGAGGTAAATGCCAGACAAACCTCAGTCAGTTATTACAGTCAGGTTGACAGTAAATTACAAGAAACATTAACTGACTATAATCCTGTTACAGAGTATATAATACATTAAAACTTGATGAAGAGGCTGCATGCATTGGAACATTTTATTCCATTAAAAATGACTGAAAATCTAAAAGTGGTGCTTGCACATAGCTGCAGATATTAGAAAAACCTTTCATTTTAAAGTTTAATTCTGTACCATTTAAAAAACATCTATCATCTATCAGATGCAGATATGTATTGTTTATATCAAGTGATATTTGTGCTTAAATATAATTTAAGACAGTTAAATATAAATTCATGTTTACTTTCATATAAAAATATATATAAAAATAGAGTATTTAAAGGAAGTAGACATTCATACTAAGGAACCGATCAATTAAAATATTTTTTGTAAGGTAATAACATTGAGGTATTTGTATATTTGGTTATTTCAGCCATGTATTGAATTAACCCTCTCAGTCCTTTTTCTTCCCAAAAGAAAAATAATTCTTTAAAAAACCATTATAACTGTGAGATATTGTCTCACAAAAGAGCATTTGTAAAATAAGATATTAATTATTTTGAAATTAAAATATAGAAGAGGAAATTATCAATACTAGAATTAGATGTTTTACATGTATATCACAGTTTTAATAAAAAATAACATGCCTACTCTAAATTTGGATTAAATACAATTGTTCAGGGAAACAAAAATATAGTTACTAGTAATATAGAAGTATATGTAGACATGTACAAATACTTTACAGAAATAAATGCCTATGCACTTGAGAATGCCTAATCCTTTGCAAAATATTTACATAAAATGTAATTGTACTCTTACATTACATAGGGTTCTAATGGCAAACCAAATCTTTCTTAATATCATCAATGAAACATAATAAAGTAATACATAAGGAATTATATTTTGTTTCTCACTTTAAAATTATATATTTAATCAACTGCGACTGCAGTTACCCATCCAAGTTCACAGACAAGATAGGAGGGAATGTTTATGAAAAGTACAAAGAGTGCAAAGTTAGATACATTGGTGTTTTAACTTTAAAATGTGACACTTCTTATCTCTCTCATAGAATCTATTTGAATTCTCTTGTGAGGCATTCCTGTTCTTTTCCTTTAGTTAAAAAATTTGAAAAGTACACAAAGAAATGTTTTTCATTAGCATTAGATTCCACAAAGCCAAAGCCATCATAAATGCCATGTTTTCTTATGGTCAAGGACACAAGTGCAATCCTTATTTACAAGTGGAATGTACTGCTTTTATACCCTTTTCAGTATTAATGTACTGATAGAGAAAATAACAAAATACTTAAGAGCATTATCCTTTTTCTCACATAATTCAAGTGTCTATATTTCTCTTTATTATCACAATGCAATACCTGGCCCACAGTGGTTCTAGTTTATGATTATATTTCAAGTAACCTTTTCTTAGGTCTTTCACCTTGAAACCAACTGATTTTCAAGTGCATATCTTGACTTTATAAAGCTGTGGGGAAAAAAAAAAAAAGCATCATTACTTTTTTTTTTTTTTAGCTCTGCATGCATTAGTGTGTAAGTGTGTGCCGGTGAATACGAGTGTGTGTGGTCGATCAAAATACATGTGATGCACAGGATTTGGTTCTTAGACAATTGTGCAGGCCAATGGCTTGTCTTTAGTTCCAAATTCAGTCTTCTTGCAGGGAGTCTGACAGGGTTCCTTTATTTGCACACATCCTGCTGAGGAGGATTTCAGAGCAAACCTGATTAATTGGACCTCTGACATGATATGGTGACTGGTAATTTATTACAGAGTCTTGTTGTCGTTGTTGCAGTTTGCTTTGATTGCTGAAATATTTTCCCACAATATGATTTCTTGATTGTTTTATTTTAATAAAGTGATAGTCTTTGGATAACTTTGATTTCACTACCTGCAATCAAGAGCAAAAAAAGCGGTGAACCAAAATCAAGGACATCCAAGCCCTGCGTAGAGTGATATAACTAACTAACAAACTTGAATAGCATGTCTATCACACTTATGGTGCCCAAAGGGCATACATATGATTTCCATAAGAATCAGAGTATCTTATATTTTAGAAAAGGCCTAGGTCGAAATGAGAATTTCTGCCATTTTTCTTACCTCGGGGTAGCTGTTCCCACTGCAGCTAAGGAATAGTCTCAGGTGGTTTAGCTACCACACTGCTCTGTGTGTGTGTGTGTGTGTGTGTGTGTGTGTGTGTGTCCGTATTCAGGCCAGATGCTAACAAATAGAGAAGACACTGAGGTGCCTTTGCTGAATCACTGATTCAAACATAGTACTCTATGTTTGATGGAATGGCAATTAAAACTATTTTCAGAGTGAAACTGTTTTTCCATCGCACAGCCATAAGCTGACATTGTTACAGTTGGTGGTTTCATTTCTCTGGGCACTTAGTAAGTTATGGAGTCTGAAGGAGCAGCCTAAGCCTTAGTAAGCTAATAACTTTATACATGTTTGTGCATAAGTAGATATACTTTTCTATTGAAATTTCATTGAATAAGTGGTATCATAAACATTTATAAAACATAAAATTGTATGTCATAAAACATTTTTTTCCCATCTCTGCTCCCCATCTCCAGTCACTCAATTCTTTTTTCAGAGGCAACATATATTCCTAGTTCCTTTGTGATTCCATTTATGTATATTTTAGGAATATCAACACACATATATATGAGAAGAGATATTTACTGTCTATTTGTCCAGTTTACAAATGTTGTCTTAGTGAAATCCTATAATTGTCAGCTTTATTTATTAATGTAATGCAGGTTGTTAGCATCAATAGTCAGAAGGTACAAAGCTGGGGACCAAGGCAGAAATTGTGAAGGAGGGTTGAGAAGTAGAGAGGAGAGAAAATACTGGCAAAGATATTTTGGGTGTCTTTATAAATAAATAATAAATATGAATACCATCATATTAATGAATTGTAAGACATTATTTTTGGTCGATATGCACACATGAATTAGTTATTTTTGATGACTAATGAAGGTGACAATAGTTAACATATGTTAACATATGTACCCCTTCTCCTTTTTATAAAGATAGATTTAAACCAAGAAGCCTCCAGGAATAAGGATGAAATGAGTGTATTCACAGAAGAATCCAAAAAATACAGTTTGGGGAAAATGCAATAGTTTTTGATGAGATGGGTAAAGGACAAGAAGTGAGTTCTGTCAATTATTATAGATACAATTTTCTGATTAAATCTGGAAAAAAAAGCAGCCTGTTTTTCTGCTTTTATTGTATTAATAGCTGAAGTAGCTAAAGTTATTTAAAATAAAATTAAATTTATGGTTAACATGAATTTTTTTTTTACTCTTTTGAATGTTTTATAGTTAACATGAATTTTTTTAATCTTTTGAGTGTTTTATAATGATTGAAACATTTTTTCAATCCCATACAAGAGAATACAGTAAAAAGTTCCAAAAATAAATAATATTTGAAAAAAATCATGCTATCTATTTTGAAGATAAGTATTTTTAGTTATAGTGCAAGTGAGCATGAAACTTTTTAGAATTTTTAAAAATATAAATTCTGTAATGATCCACACCAAAATGTTAACAGTAGTGATCTTTGGGCAGAGGAATTATTGATGATTTAAGATGTATTCTTTGTAATTTTTGGTCTTGACTTTTTAAATTTAGTACGATAAATGTGTATTACTTCATAATCATAAAAATGTTCAAGCTATTCCCATTTTGAAGAAAAAATGTAATAGTAATGCATTTTAAAACCAATTATACCCTGGCAAGCCCAAAGAAATGAAGTGTTTGCCTGTAGCTATGGGAAGCTTGGCTTTTCATGATCAGTTCCTCAGCTGAAGTGATTGGTAAGAAGTCCAGTGAAATCAGCGGTTTGTGGTAAGGAATCCCTATGGATCCTAATTTAGAGCTCAGTTTGCAGTTAACCACTGATTAATATTCCAGGTCCCAAAGTTGTAAGTTTCTGTTATGTGCAGCTCCTTTCACCTCTGGTTATACTCTAACTTTAAATATGATAGTGCAGGAGGTGCACCAATGTTTTCTTGAAGGTTTTGTCCATTTGCGGGGAGGTCTGTACTCAGCGAAGGCAAGATTTGTGAACATTTTTAAAGTTTATTTAAGGAAACACTTAAGCATAAATATTACATTCAGCCCTGAAAAAATATTATTCCAGTGCTCTGAAGCAAAAATGAGGTTAATTTTGTTTATATAATTTTATCTTAAGTTCTGGCTTTTGCAATTGCCTTTTGATCTGCATGCTAATTACATGTAAAATAGAAAAAGGTTCATCCCGATATAAAAGGTTACACTACTTTAAAATTTATTTTAACATTTTGTATGATTTTAAGGCTGCATTACAAATCTTGGGTAATGCTAGTGTAGATGTATACAGTAATCTTGAATGTGATTTATAAAAGGGATAAATAAAATAAATATTTCCAATGTATTTGCTGAAGCAGAGGACTTTCACTGAGAAGTAATGTCAAAATTTTGCTGGATCACAATGGGAAGGTTGATGATATATTTCTATTTTGAAATCACCAAGGTGATCGCTGACAAAGAAAAATGGGATAATGGGGTCTTCCCCAGCTTCTGAGGGCCAGCTTAATGCCTCCTACAGTGCCGATGCTCCCTTTATGATTTCAAGGTTGACTCCTTCACATCTATGCTGAGGATTGGCCCGACAACACTTAATTTAGTTGGTTTCCTTTAAAAACTATTCTATAGGAAATAATCAGAAGTTTCCAAATTCTTTTTTTTTTTAAGCCAGCATCACGCTAATGCTGAATTCTGAAAACTGACAAACCTATAGAAAAAAAAATTATTTCACTTTTGATTTGTCAAAACATAGATGTAAAAAATCCTCCCAAAGTGCTACTGCAAATTCAATTCAGGAGCCTTTAAAAAGTCCAGCAACATTATGCGCTGTTCCACTAGCACATACAATTTATTTTAGGAATGCAAGTTTTAATATTATGAAATGCTTTGGTACAGGAAATTATCAAAGAATTATTTGTAGCTATATGATTGTTTACCTTGAAAACCCAAAGGAATTTACTGGAAAATAATGAGATACCATAAAACTAATATTTAAAAATTATATAGCTTTTCTACATTTTATCAATAATTCATAAGAAATATATCAGAGAAAAGATCTCATTACAATGCAAAACAACTTCATTTAGTTCAACAATGATGCAGGTAAAGCATACATCAAAAGTTTAATGAGACATAAAAGAAAACATAAACAAATGGAAAAACATACCATGTTAAAGCCTTCCAAGTTAATTAAAGTATTATTCCAATTATAATAACAGCAGGATTTGGGGGGATCTTGACAAAGGAATTCTAAAATACATCTTTAAGAGTAAATGTAAGAAAATAGCCAAGACCATCTGGGAAGGAATAAAAGTAGCAATGAGGGGGACTACCATCAACCACCCATAGACTCAATTAGTTGGTTACATAAGTCACCTGTGAGCAGAATTCAGTGCTGAGAGAGAAAGACTAGGAATGTTCATGCTATAGATTAAAATATATTTTATAAACTGTTATTGTTTCCTAAAATTATTTATGGAGAAACAATGTAATTCTAAATAAAGCCCAATGTTCTACAAATCCAGTGATCATAAATGTTGACAGCCTTATAGTTTCAATTGCTTGAAATTAAAATCAGGAGTGTATGTTTAAAATGGAGTTATGTACCAAACTGTTAAGTCTCCAGTGGAGAAGGGAGTGAGAATTAGGAGGTGTACACAGTGTAAAGGCAGGATTTTTTGTTTTTATTGTACATATTAATTAAAAAATTTTTATAGTTAGCAAGAATTCACATAATCCTTTTATAATAGAAAAACAGAAGAGATTCAAAATGATGTCATATCTTATAAAATTAAAATTTGATAATTTTTTTTCATATAATATCCATCTTTCATCTCCAGAGTTTTCTGCGTTAGAAAACACACAGAGTAATTCAGATATGATCCCTATCCTCAAGGGGGCTATATAAAGATACATGTCTAGGATACTTGAAGTAAGAACAAGAATGAAATGACTTCAAAGACATTGTCTGAGACTAGCTCCCAAGGTCAGGCACCATGTTGTTTCCATGTAATGAATAGTTCCTTAGTACATTAAAAAGACTTAGTGCTAATTTATAGTGGGCATGATAATCTGTTCACACGACTATTATTTCTTTGAACTTATTTGTAAAATTCAGTACCTAAGACTTCTGTCAAACTGCTGTCTCTGAGTTTCACAATATTACCTTGTTTTACCTACTCTTACAGGCTCTAAAGTGGAGGAAAGTGCGTTAGCTACAATTTTAAGTCTTGGAAATGTAATGCGAGTGAAAGATGTACAATAAAAAGCTAATCGCTCCTTTCCTTTGATCTCATGTGTGGAAATGTGCCCATTTGGGTCCTTTCCAAAATCAGAGGACAATTTAGAATTATTAAAATCCAACTGAAGTGTCAACTGGAATGTAGCTTTGAAAGAGTGCTGTTAGTAATACAAATGTTAGTTTACATCCAGGGCATAACAATAACAACAACAACAACAACAACAACAACAGTAAACAACAAAAATGAACAATTAGAACATCAGTGAATGATTCAGGTCTTGAACCAGGAACAAAAGACTCTAGATGTTTGCATACAGTGGTCACCTCAATCAGAGACAAATTCTACTAGGCTGACACTTCCAAATGCTTCTCTAAATTTGGGTGCATATGACTTCACCACAAAAAACCATGTCAAGAATAAGAAACCACTACACATGATGAATAATACATACAGATGTGATTTGCCAAATGTTTACATTACTTTAAACATGAGTGTTAAATGACAGTTTTTTTTGCCACTTTACAATAATCCAAAGTAACCCCTCATCTTTAGGTTTTTGTTATTGTTTATTTTCTTTTCGTGAACTTGCTATGTCAAATTATATTTAAAATTAAAAAGAGATAGTGAAAGAAATTGGTCCTAACCTGTTACATCAGCATTGTTCCATAATCACAAGTAGAAATATAATAAAAATTATTTTTTTTCACAGCAATGTTCAAATTTAGATTAAGTTATGTGTAGGAATAGGCTTTTAAGTAAAGATTACAGTGTTTCAAAACAATAATATATTTTTGACATATTAGTTATAGAAACTTAGAAAGGAGTAATTTTGGAGCTGGAAATAAGTTCTATAATTATAAGATATTATAGGATATGTACCTGATCAAATTTTTCTGTGACTCAGTGTAACAGAAATTAAAATTCTGTGCTTTGAAATGAAGAAGTAACTTTATTTTTTATAGGTTTCCTGTATGCTAAGAAATCTCCCACTTTTATTGTAGATGTTTCCACTTTTCTACATAATTAAGGACTTGGGCACACAGACATTTTAGAAGGTATACAAATAGCTACAATTCAACTTGACTGGTGTTAGCCAATGACTATTTGTAAGACTTCTCAAACAAGTGAAAATCCATTATAAATTACACAATAGAACTAAGGCTGTAACTTTTTCTATTAAGTGCATGTATCTTCAACATTCAAAATTGGTTTTATATAAATCTTCATCAGAAGGAGCATATTACAATGTCAATTAATTGCTGCACTGAAATAACTTTGAATTTTCTAAAAGCCGGTACAAACAGGGAAAGCTTGGTAAGTTGGAAAAGCATCAGGCAGATTACAAGCAAATACCTTTCCTAAAACTGAACCTGACCTGAATAACACCCAAGGAACTTCTGATGTGGTTCCAGATCCACAGAACAAAATAGAAAACAATTTTCAGTGGTGCAAATGTTCCAAAATCTTTCTAGACCAGATTAGAGGGGATGTTCTGATTACAAGTGTGTTTCACAATCATGGGTGGGATCTGAAGAAGAATGATGGTAGTGGCTTTCTAAGGTTGGAAAACATAAGATTAACCAAGCAGAATGTGCTAATGTAGTCTTTCAAGATAAATGTATCCTATTTGAAGTACTTTTTATTTGGTATAGTCATATAGTCATTCTGCAGACAGGATATTTAATCCAAGAGCCAGTCACAAATTTATGACCAGCTGAAAAAGTAGGTTAAGAATTCACAGAAATGGAATAAAAATAAAGTGATGAACAATAGCTAGAAACCAGTCCTTATAATTCATAATCCCATTTTGGGAAATCATGCAATTTTTAAAGATAATAAATTCTTTCATCTACCCTCCCCCCCAAATATTTAATTATGGCCACATGAAATAAGCTATGTTTTGATTGAAGAGAGTCCAACTTCTGAATGGGTCAAAGATGCTGAGGATTAGAGGGCAAGACTAAAGTTTTCTTTAGGAATGAGGGTGTTTCTGTTTTTATATTTTTGTTCTTGGTGTTTCCAGATTTGCAATATTTCAGTCTCCCACCCTACCTTCAAATCTCTGACGGTTCTTACTCTGGAAGCTAAACCCCTGTAACTCCTGTCCCTAGACAAAACTCCGTTCCCAGATCTGGAAACAAATTCTGCTCTGAGGTGGGGAGGTTGATTATAAGGACCAATAGTTATTCAATTTAATGTTAAATGGTTGGTTTTATATCACATGCCTATGCAGTTCTCCAGAGACTAACTCTCCTGTCTTAAACTCCTAAGCGACTGAATATTCGTATCACTGAATTCTTGATACTATTTGAATGTCCTTCATCAGTCTGATTGATTACAAACTTAGTTCCTGCCCTGCTCTGTTTAGACATGCATCTTGGGTCTTGGAATCTATTTTGATCTTAACTCACAGGCATTTTTACATCCATCTCTCTTAAATTTAGAGTTTTCATTTAAAAATATGGCACTAAAATGTTACTTAGAAACAATTTGCATTGAGCAATGTTTCCAGCTGCTGATTTCGCTGTAGGGATAATAATGCTCAGGATGCTCCTGCCTTTTTAAAGGGGATCCACCGGGCCATTTATTTTTTGGTCAGAATAGCTCTCCAGCCTCCTGTCTGAGGTGGCGTGTGCCTGTCTTCTATATGGATTGGGGAGAAATTGAGGGACTCCAGCCTTCTGGTGCCAACTTTCGCTTTTATCTTTCTATGTCAGCCTCCAGATAAATTTGTTCTTTATTATACCTGTGTTTCTGAGTCCAGACTCACTGCTGTTCAATTTGAAAAGGAATCATATGAATGGGTGTAGGTTCTTGACTGCATGGGGTGGGGTGAGGGACTTGGAGTCCAACAGTTTTGCATACAGACTTTTAACCCACTGTATTCTGCCCTGTGCCTCAGCCCTGCCTTCTTCAGCACCTGGCTCCCTCAGATGTGAGCCATTTAGAGGATCTGTGGTTGAGTGTGCCTCACCTCTGACTGGAGCTTCTCTTCTCTAGGCACTTTGCATTGTAACTTCCCTTATAGGCTAAGTCGAGCTTCTTGAAATGTATTCAGATTTCTTACATTTTTGAATTATTTCTTGTTCTTTTGGGGGGGAGGGGGAGGGGGTGAATAGCTTTATGTTTATAAAGGCTTTTTAGTGGAGTTTCAAGTGGAAGAGAAGATACATGCTTGTGGTCAGTCTGCCACATTTAATCTGCACTCCGCAAGTGATTTGAGACCTTATCCTTTATTCTAGTTTTTCCAAAGTGTGTTTAGTGAGGTGTTAATAGTTGTTATTAAAAAAGAAAAGTGGTTCTGTGGTCAAAAAAATTTGAGGAAAGCTGGACTGAACTAAGTTAAACAGTTTCTTTGCTGTAGGTCTTTTGGGATCATTTAATACACTAATATTATTTGAGAATCCTTAAAGTGGAGGGGTATACAGTATTTCTCAAACCACAGATCCTATTTTCACCAGGGTAGAACATTAAAACATAAAGTAGGACATGTATATTATGGCAGTTCAAAATCCATCTCAGCTTGGCACTTTAAGATTGGTGGTAAAACCCCAGAAACGAGGGTTTATTGCAAAGATCGTGAAATAGTGATGGGTCAGCATCTCTTTCTTAGGCATACTGACATAGTAGGTTCCAGTACTGCAGAGACTGGGATGTATAATTGCCTTAGGGGGTCATAATACTGTTCAACATAGAGTGGCTGCCACTCTTTTCATTTAGTCTCCATTTAATTACCCTTCTTAAGAGAGAGATCCTGATATAATTGGTATTACCACCATTCAATATAGGATGCTCCCTTTTGGAATAGGATTCTGTACCAAACTATCTCAGAAAAGGCTGAGCTCCCTTATGGCTAATGACTTCATTCTCACCAGGCATTGATCTCTAATCTAATCACCCAGTAGAAAAGGCTAGAATTCACTTTCAGGGGATGGAATGAGCACTAATTATTTCAAAAAGAAAGGGCAGTACAGAATCATTTTCCGAAAAAAGGGGTGTAGGGGTGGTAGGCAGTGAAAGCTACTGTGACTCCTCTTTAGTTACAGAGCCAAGGAAAGATTTTAAATGACAATAATGAATTTGAAGTATAGAAACATTATACTGGTAGGGGCATAAAGGCTGAATTCAAGTAGTTGAAAGTGAAGTTTCCATGAAGAAATATTGCAACAGTCTAGGGTAAATAAATGATAGGGAAGAAGAGCCCCTCCAGCCCGCCTTGTTCATTTACCAGCATTCTACCAGCCAATGACCAGTGTCCTTGACCCGACGACCCTCTCCCATGCAATCAGGGGCCTGTCTCCAACAGTCCTATGCCCTCCTGTATTTTTAATATTTCTCAGTGTCGATTATTCCCCTTCTGCCCATGAACATGATAAAGTTATTCCTCCTATAAACTGCCCCTAAACCATTTTTTTCCTAAACCTAATGTCTTTCCCTCTTTCTTATTTTTAGTTGTTAAAAGGCTCCTTTTCTCATTTTTTATACCTCTTCATTCTATTGTAGTCTAATCCCTGCCCATTCTATTGTACTGAAACCACTCTTAATATGATCAGAAAAGACCTTCTCAGTGTCAAAATCAATGGCTATTTAAATCTTCTTACCTTAATAGATCTATCTATTATATTTGACAACACTGTTTGGTCTCTCCTTACAAATTTTCACTTTTTGGCTTTCCATGGCACCACATTCACTAGCGTTTCTCTTTAACAGTTTATTCTCTGAATTCAAATACTCTTATTTCTCTAAACTTTGCTTAAATATTGGTATTTCCAAGAATTCCTTCCTCGGCTCATTGTATTCTACTCACTTTCTCTGGGTGATCTACTTTCATGGTTTCAACTATTACCTATTTTCTGATGACTTCCAACTTTTTATCTCCAGCCCCACCCTGTCCCTCAAGCTTCAGACTTGTGTATCCAAATGCCTGTGAGAGAGCTCCACCTGGATGTCCTACAGGCATCTCAAACACAACATGTTCAAAAATGAATTCAACGTTTTTTCCCTAAGCCAGCACCTTCTCAGTTATTCTTTGTCTCAATTGCCAGTTTGGCTCTCTAATCCATTACCCAAGTAAGGAATCATCTTTGATTCTTCCTACTCTCTCATGCCACAGATAAGATCTACAGATACTCTTTTTTAATCATGGCTTGTATTTTTCTGCTTCTCTTTTATGCCTGCTGTCTTTGTCCTGGTTTGGGTAAGCCGTTATCATCTCTCACATAACTTCTGAAATGTCTCCTACCTTCTCTCCCTGACTTAGTAATCTTCAAATCTTCCTGCTTCATTGTTATCAGACTTTTGCCTATCTGAAACAAAGATATGACGATTTTACTTCTCTTTAAAAGCTTTCATTGTCTCTCCATCATTTATAGGGTAAAGTCTAAGCCCTTACTATGATCTCCTAGCCTCCTTTTTCTAGTCCCCTTTTATAATTGACATTCTGCAATGTACAAATTAGCTATGATTCCCTGAGAACATCAGGTTATTTCAAAGCTACTTCAGTTTACACTGTCCCAGGGGGTTGGAATGACCTTCTTTGGCCTTCACCCTATTACCATGACTAGAGTCTACTTGGACAGTTTTCAAGGGGAGTTTTATTCAATCCTCAGATTGTGTTAGGTACCCCTTCTTGGTGTTATTACAACATCCTATTTATACCTCTAACATGCCACTTGACATATTGTTTCATAATATGGGTTATTATGCTTAACCCTCCAACTACAATGTATTGAGGACTGAGAATGTTTCTTATTTATTGTGCATCACTACTATTTAGTTCATGTACTAGGCTCACAAAACAAGTGTAGGATGAATAAGTAAAAGAATAAACGAGGTCAAGACAACTGGAACAGAGTATAGGGAAAAGACAGGAGAATATTTAGGAAGTAAACAGGATGTGGTAACTAGCTGGTTGGAGGTTGTCAGAGGTCTGGAAAAAGATAAGGAGGAATCAAGGATGACTCTAGTTTGTCAATGACAGCACAATAGAGTAAATTTGGAGAAGAAGAAAGTTTAAAGGGAATATGAATTCTTTCTTTAGGGTCATTTCTAGTTTGAGATGCTTATGAGAATTCTATAAAAATTTCCTGGCTCATTTTATAGTTAACACAGTACTTACATAGACACTCAAAACATTTGATGAATTAAATTGTCATTACTAATTTATTAAACAATAGCCACACTAATAGTTAAATTCTGGGTTTTCTATAGAAGAAAACTCTATTCTTTTTTCTCTAAAAGTCATTACTTCAATTTTTTAGATAGATGAATTTAAAGGCTTTTTTGTCCTCATTGTGCTTATGAGAAACTTTAAGAGTTTGAAGGAGAAAGAGAAAAACTTTAGGCTCATAATACAGAAGGAGAACATTTCTAGGCCAGATAAGCTTTCGTTTATTTAATTAAGATTAAATAATGCATAGAAGATGAAGATTAAACTGATGAGACTAATTAATAATCACTTAATATAATTAGTTGTAGATTTACCCCTTCTGCAGCCAGTTTGGGTTGATAATATTTTTGCATCCCTTCCAGATTTTAGCTTGTTCACAGTAGATGTTTACTACATAACTAAAGACACGATTCAAAATGAATCTTGGGCAAGAGCTACCTGGATCCTGTTTGTTGCCTTGCATAAACATTGAGAAAAAAATTCCATCTCTACCCATGAAGAGAAACACCTGCTTTTCTAATCAGCGGTAACATTTTAGTCAAAACTAATGCACACCACTTGGGAAATTGTTTATAGATTCGTGGTGACAACATATGCTTTCTT
>CM053514.1:55311545-55378459 GCA_028627145.1 Eidolon dupreanum | reverse complement strand
AGAGGCTGCCTGGAGGGGCAATGTGACCCCCAACAGAGGGATGGACAATTAGAAGCCAAGGGGCCAAGGAAGAATTGAAGCAGCATGAGGTATTGCCACTATCAAGAAAGCTATCTTCAGAGGGCCCCAGTGAGAGGTGTCTTCAAAGAAGTCTACAAAAGCACCCTAAGAAGAAGGAATTGACATGCTATACCCAGAGAGCACATCCATGGTTATTCTTTTACTAGTCAAGTAAGAATTTTGTTGCCCTTAACATCTCCTTGCTAACCTGACCCAGTGAAGAAGGGATGGGAGAAGAATAGCAAAACAAGATGGGGAAATAGGAAAGAAGCCTCCTGCTCCTCTCCTACTTTGGGCTTTTGAGACTGAAGCAGGTCTGAGCTGGGGAAAGGAAATAATTTTATATGGTTACAACACAGGCCTGGGCAATTTTAGTACTGAAGTGAGATTCTTCTTATGCCTGAAAGTGATTGGAGACCTTTTATTATCTAAAAGTGGTTTTAAAGTTATGGGACTTACCAAGATTTTATTCAAGTGGTATGGAGACAATAATCCATAGAGAGGGTTGAAAGGATGTGGGGGAAAGAATAAAATTATTCTGTGCTCTCCCTTTATCAGCTTAATCTATTTAATTACTGGCTACAAATAAAATCATTTTCAGCACTGTGGGAAAAATTATTCAAAAACAGGCCCTCCTCTTATGCATTGACTAAGGAGGAAGGTCATTCATTAGTTTAACACATTAAATAGTCTGGATTTTCAAGTTGCCTTCACTAAAGATATTTGCTACTTTCTTTGGAGACGATTTCTGACAGAAGGCTTGGAGTGCATTAGACAAGGCACGTGCTCTCTGGGTTCCCATCTTCCTGTTTACATTAACCAGTGATCCCAGTTTTCAAGTGTCTACATAAACACTATTTTTTTTGAACACCCCAATTGTAGAGCTTTGAGTTGTGATCGATACATGCTTTAGTTGAGCAATGATGAATACATCATTTAATCTCCTGACATAGTTTTTTAATGCAAAATAAGACCGACAATGCAATTAAAGATACAATGAGAAATTTAAACATTCAAATGCTATAAAAATCAGAGAGCCAGAATAAATACCTCATGAAAATGACATCCACAGGTCCCCTGCAAAAACTCTTTGTATCGCCCCATTGTTATGGTGAACGTGTCAACCACTTCATAGCCATATTTTTTTGCATCATCCAAAATAATTAAATTTTCTTTCCATAAGTTCTGAACATCACTCTGTATTGCAAAGCAGAAGAATGAACATTTTTTATATGATTTATTAACTCAGGTAGAAATCATGTAAATTTCATCTTTTTTACAGATCAGGTAGAAATCATGTAAATTTCATCTTTTTTACAGATTGGTCCTATTTTAAGATAAAGAATTCATTTCACATGCATTTCTTAAATAAAGATGTGTTGTAATTTGTTTATTCAAAACATAAATATAAATATTTCTGTAACTATAAAACTGCAATACATAAATATTTATAGTGACACATAGTTTGGAACTTTTCCTTCTATGAAAACTAGTTAGGTTTATTGCCCACAATGATCCAAAGAAAATATCTAAAATTCTCGATTCAAAAGCCAAGATCTGAAAATCACAAATGTTATCTTCATTTGTTTGGATTCCTTTTCATTCATTTAGTCATTTCACTATCAATTAGCATCTGTTTTGTTCTTAGCTCTGTGCTGAGGGACAGGAATTCAAGAATAAATAAATCGTAATCACTGCTTTTAAGACAATTATTTTAATAGAAGAAACAGATATGTAAACATTTACTAAGTCCTTTATTGTTGGTAAATATATCAGGCTCTGAGCTAGTGGAGAAAAGAAAATAGCTCTGTGAGGGGCGAGGGGCCAGCTGGACAGTGAGGTTTCAAGAGAGGTTTCCTGAGCAGACAGAGGTTTGCCGGTGGAATGGGGTTGGGGAAAGAGAAAAGAATGTGGTTCCAGGAGCAGGAGAATTGAGTGAAGGCTCCAGCTGCTGCTTCTCTGGATCATATTCCTCCCTCCCTCCTCAACCATGTCTAAGGCAGTGAACGTGCCTGGAGGGAGTTCTAGCTCAGGTCCACTGTCTAAAGGAAAGACTCCTCCACTAACTATACTAGCTCCAGGACTCCTCCTCAGCTTGGCCAAGACTTTTCCAGGCTGACTTGCCATCTAAGACTTCCTATGTAATCCATCCTTCATATCAGACACGTTATAGCCATACAGGTCCCGATACATAGTAGACACTCAAAAAATAGTTAGCTCAAGATTGAATGATATGTATGGGGTGCTGTGGTCTAAAACTCTTCCTGCCTACTCCTGCACCCTTCTCTTCAGCTTTCCCAGGCACTCTGCCTCATGAATGTCCTTATTACGCTAATCTTGCTTTGGTGTTTGTTTCTCCGTGAACCCAAACTCACAAAAGGAAGGAATTGCATGCTCCTTGCCTTTTCTAAAGAACAAAAACTATTTTCATTTTTTAGATAAAAAAGCAAATAATTCACATTTGTTAATACAACTGCAAGGTAAAAGGAGCAGTAGAAATACATTTAATTTTCTGTCTTCTCCACTGTGCTAGCAAACCTATTTATATGTGACATTCACAGAAGAGTGTTTCCCCCCAAATAAAAGTTTCGTAAAGAAGAAATCTGTAGGAAAAGAGACAGATGCAAATTTAGTCTGTGCTATCACATAAAAAATGATGCTTAATGTTGTTTGTAGGCTTTTTCTTGTCCACTTACAAATATTTTCTCAACTTTAAAATGTCTAATTATGAAAGGCACATGGAACTTTATAGTAAGCAGTTTCTAGAGAAAGGTTGGTTCTCTGGAAAACAGACTTTGAGAGGGAAATTTGCATAGGTGGGGGCGGGGCTAACAGAAGAGGGCTCTTGGAATCAACACCTATAAGGGAGTGATGTAGTTGCAACAGAGGCTTTTGTGGATCCCACCAGGGCTCTAGAGCTGGGAAGGTCCTTAGGAGATGGCCCAAATTAAGAAAAGGGCCTGAGTCTTGGAAGTCCTGCACAGACAAGTTGGGTTTCTGCAGCAAAAGGCAATTCCTGCTGAGATTCAGGTGTGAGTCATCAAAAGGCCACGTTCCCAGCAGATCAGGGGAACGAATGTCTCAATCCTGAAGGAGTGAGCTGAGAACAGCCAAATCATGAGGTAGTTTTTGAGTGTCTACTATGTGCTGAGAGTTGTTTTGCATTAGGGGTACCAGAATGAGCAATGCAACTCCCCCTCTCCTGTCCTTGCTCTTGCAGAAATTATTCTTGCAGGGGACACGGAGCTCATGGCAGGAATAGACAATCGAGTCTAGTGTGTCAATTAAGTCTTCCAAGAGGAAATGGCATTTAAACTCACACTTGAAGGGTGCCTTGGAAGTTACCCAGGTGAGGAGGAGTTGAGAAAGTGGGCTCTAAGAAGAAGGAACAGTGATTTTGAAGACCTGGAGGTGACTGGGAGCCTGACATGCATGAGTGGCTAAAACATGCTCAGCATGACGTAGCTCAGTGGTGGTGGTGGTGGTGGTGGTGGTGGTGGTGGTGGTGGTGTGTTTATGTGTGTGTGTATTTACATGTGTGTGTATGCAGTGGTAGCAAGGACTAAGTCTGCAGAGGAAGGCAGAGGTCCTGAATGGCCATGTGAGCATATGATGAGGAGCTCAGATTTTTCTGCCGCTACTTGTTATTATCCTTTTCTCTTTTGTTCTATGGCTTTTCCTCACCTTCTTTTTCCCTCCTTTTGTCTTCACTCAGTTTGATAGGACTGATGAGCACCATCAAATCTCAGGGGGCAGGCATAATTTTTAACACATCTGGTACATGGTAAGTGCTAAAGAAATGATTGCTGTCCACTGAGATGAACTGATTCTGAGTTAGTATGCTAAATACAAGCAGGGGCCACAAGAATTCCAGTTCCTGTGAGGAGCTGTGGTCAAGGAAGCAAAGTGGAGCTACCAGAGTCTGCAAGAAGGAATTGTACTCTTAACCTGTAGCCTTCAGATAACATTAAAGGAGATCTCAATCATGACCCATGGCAAAAATTATCAAAGGGCTGGTTTCCTGACCCCCAGCAGTCTCAACCCATTCAGCTACTCCAGATGCTAAATACCTCCACTCCTTAACCTCTCCTCATTCCAAGAGGCTGAATTTGGAAGTTTTACTTGGGCCACTTTCTACCCGTTCTCCTGCTTTTGCAACACAGATCTGGCATGCATGCAGGAAAAGTTTCAAGAAAAGAGAGAGGGGTTATATAGTCTGTGCTGGGGAAGCTAGGTGCACTCGACATTGACACAAAAATAAATTTCACTCAGCTTCCACATTAAATGGACAGCTTCCTGTCTCCCCAAGTCCCCAGTGCTCCCCAAGCTCCCTCTAGCAATCACACACAAACCCAGCTGCCGTGAACTCTCCTGGCTTGAACATGAGCAGCTGGTTCCCTTACCTACAGATGTTGTCTTTCTGCTCTTTTCTGAGACTTCTATTCAGTGTAGAGATTAATTTACTATCTTCTGTAAGAATTGACCTCTAACTCCTTTCATTTATGAATATCCAACCAGAGAAAAAACTAATGATACCACTTCAAAGACGATTTTTTTAAAGTAATCAGTTAAAAATCATCTTCAAAAAGCTACTCTATTCCAAAGTACTCATTGATATTGACAATTTCATTTGTGGTTTCAGCATGAGCCTTTATAGGTATATGAAACAACAGTGAGTAAAGAGATACTTAAAGCATAATCTCTCTCATCTACCCTCAGTTTTTTATATTTTTCATAGTTTGACATCCCCTTTCTTCTTTTAAGAAACTCAAAGCATTATTTACTTTAGGTTATGATAGCCTTATCTCCAAGAATAATTATAACTGATTTGAAATCATAATCCATAAATATATTATCTCCTTTGTTTTTTTTATGAAGGTTGCTGAATATTATTGATGTCTTTTAGTTCTTTTTTCAGACACCAGCCTAGATCTCTAGAGAAAGCATGAAGTTCACACAGCTTGGAGGAAATGGGCTTACCTGTGTTAAGAAATGTACTCCATCCACTGGCAGATGAAATCCAATTCCCAAAGTTTTGATGATCACAAGGATATTGAGTAAATTTTCTCTGTGAGGTAATCAAAATTCTAAAGTCATGAACTTTGATTACATTTCTAGATGTTTGTGTTTTTTCTATGTTTTGTTTACATAAACAAATACGGTAGAATTCCTTTAGAATGTGATAATTGGGAGATCAAACTAAATTCTCCTTTTGTAGATTTGATGTATATTAACTTTTTGTGTGGATAGAGTTTTATGTCAGTGAGCATGTTATAATCTGTAGTAAATGTAAATTTGGATACTAAAGACAGGTCTTGTGACGATACAAAAGTATTTTGAAATATTTAAAACTAGACCTTTAGTACTTCCTTCTAAACAAGTTGCTCTTTAAATAAAATCATGACAAAATTCAGTCACATCAAGGGTAATTTTTTTTTATGTAGAATTCTAATGACAATTATTGTTGCAGAAATGTACCTCTTCAAAACCTTGTGAATAATTTGCAGGTGATTGGAATTAAGCCACTGAACGCCTCCAACGACCAACACAGTCTGGCCCGTGTTCTCCAGGGGACGTGATCTGAAACCCAGAAAGAAAAACAACACATGTTGCCGTGAAACAGATGGTAAACATTTTAACAGCGTTGCCTCACATTTCACTGAACCATATCTGGCATCCTGATCACAGGACCTCCTTGTCATTTCCAACTCATTTTCAGCCATATTACTTGAGATTTAAGCTTTTCAGCACATTTGATATACAGTGAGAAATTATGACCGCCAGTAAAACATCAGTACATTGTGGCATTGTGCAGTTCATAATAGTTTCATTGTACCTTTGCAATAGATGTTCAAGTGCTTTTTCAAATGTTGGTCTCAATGAAGGGCTTATCCAGAACTGAGGATAGTAGGAATAACTGATCAAAGTCTTCCCACCATTGACATTGTGATAGAATTTAGTGCCATGCACCTTCTGCCATTCCTGCAAGGTTTCGTTCAGTCGTTCAATCAGATAGTACATTATCCCTCTGTTGGTTGAGTCGCCAATGAAAAGAATCTATAAGTTAAAGAAAAAATATTTGCTTTCAAATCTGATGTTTACATGGTATGAGATAATATAAAATAAGTAATTTGTTGACTATTCATAAAGCCAAAAATTTAATTGTTTGAAGAAAAGCCCTCCAAACTGTTAGAAATGATATTCATCATATTCTCCCTCAAAACTATTTATTTTCCTCTCTTCCATATTCCTAGAAATGACATTATCTACTGACACACTAACTTATGTTTAAAGCTTTTTGCTTTGTGTTATGTTCAATTTCTCTCTCTTTTGCTTTTTACTTTCTCATCTAATTAACTTAATAAGTTTTATTGATTCAAGTAGACATGAAGTATTTTAATGTTGTAAGAATAGAGATTTTCCAATCTCTATTTATTTTATAGATGAGAAAACTTGGAATCCGCACACAGAGGTTATGTAGCTCAACAGAGGTCATGCCACTACTTAAGAAAAGAGGCTCAGGACCAGGATCTGAATCTCTGAACAGCAATCTATATCCCAGGCTGCATATCCTGGTGCCATGTGCCCTAATTCTCACACCCATCACCTCCTTTCTATTCCACCAGCACAGCCCTGCATCAGATTCCCATTGTTTCAAAGCTATGCTATTGTTAATACTCTCCTAATGGGTCTCCCTTCTTGCGTAATGTCTGCCCTCTAATTCATTCTACACACGGTATCACTGGCATACATTTCCAAATGTCTAGCTCTGGTCATCTTACGTTTATGCTTTAAAACCTTATTGGCTCTTGTTTTCTATAGAATCAAGTCTAAACTCTTTAGTTTCAACTAACATTTGCTGAATTTTTATTTTATATTAGGCTTGGCTAGGTAGAGATTTCATGCAGATTTCACTTTTAATCTTCATAATTATGAGGTCTGAATAATTATTTCTGTTTCACAGATGACCAATTTGAGGCTCAGGAGATTGAAGTCATAAATTTAGTAAATGGGGAACACAAGACTCAAACTCAGGTCCTTTAACTTCAAGTGCAAGGTCAGCGGCCCCATCCTCTCAATGCTTCCTCTCATGTTAGCAGGTCAGATTCCTACTTTTTCACTGAACATGATTTGCACTCAACAACATCTGTTTTTCCTTGTGCTAATTCCTCTGCCTAGAAAGCTCCTCCTTCTGCAACCCCACCTGTGTAAATGCTGCAGAACCTCCAGACCTGACACAAATGTCTCTCCCAGAGGGTCTTGTCCAATGCCCCAGCCAGAATGACCTCTGTCCTCTGATTTCATTACATTTTTTTATTTCCATTACAGATTTTATCGAAGACTACATGAAATGGCTATTTGTTTCTGTGTCTTTTTCTCTCATATCATATTAAGAAATATTTGAGGTCAGGGTCAGGGTGAATTTCTAAATTCTATTTCCTACCATAATACCATGCATGCACTTCAAAAATATTTATTGAATTGAAAGTCAAAGGGACTTCTGTTACAAACAATCCCTTTTAATACCTTTGGGTAAGGTTTGTTCTTCATTTTTTTCTCTCTTTGTTGAGATTTCTTTTTCTGTTAGTCATGCACATACTTTCTTCTGATTTTAACAGGAGTCATTGCCATAATTTCTCAGATACTACTGTATTTGGCCGGCTACAACAAATTTAGTGAGAACCTGCAAAGGTTTATTCTTTCCATAGTAAGTGTATTCAAGCAGCTGTTTGAAGAAATCCACAAAGCATCTCCAATTTGCCTTCAGGTAAAATACTGGTACGATAAGCATCATCAGGCTAAAGTGAATAAGTAAGGTGCCAAGGTCCCAATCACTGATCCTCTAAGTGAAGTTTCATTACGGGCAATAAAATTCCAGTATAAAAAAATAATTTGTAAAGTTACTTGAAATTTCAAGTAGTTATAGCATTTGACCTATAACTACTTCTGTTTTTCTGGCTGAGATTTCCAATTTTTAAAAGGGAACTTAATTTCAGATACCAGTAGTTACCTAACTCCAACTGTTTTAGTTTGCTACGGCTGCTGTTACAATGTACTGCAGATTGGGTGGTTTCAACAACAGACATTTATGTTGTCATGATTCTGGAAGCTAGAAGTCCAAGATGAAGATATTTGTATGGTTGTTTTTTTTTCGGAAGGCTTTCTCCTTGATGTGTAGATGGCCATCTTCTTCCCATGTCTTCACATGGTCTTTCCTCTGTGTGTGTGTCTATGTCTTAGTCCTCTTCTTATATGGACACCAGTCATATTGGATTGGGGCCCACCCACATGACCTTATTTTACCTTAATTACCTCTTTAAAGGCCCTATCTCCAAATATAGTCACATTCTGAAGCACTGAGAGTTAGGACTCAACATATGATTTTGGTTGGGTGGGAATACAATTCAGCTCTTTATACCCATAAAGGACTTTTGAAGTTCAGCTTTTAAACTAAATTGCCCCTAGAGGTTTTTGTTACAGATTCTTTTCATTTCAATATCAAGAGGCAATCTCGCCTAAGTTATCTCCAGGCAGCCAGTAAGATCACTGGGTGTCTGTATTGTGGGCTACAGAGAGAGATAGAGAAATTTTTAAAAAAATCAAAGTAGTTGCATGTTACTGAGAGAAAAAACATTTCTAAATGTCCAGTCTTCTCTGTGGGTTATACAAAGATGCAGCCCACTAAAGCATGTCAGAGGCAAGAGAGTTGTGTTTCAGAGTTCTAGGTACTATAATTAACTAGATCATCTTAGACAAATTATGTGACCTCTCCAAGGGTCCATTCCCTTTTACGTAACATGAGAAAAATAACAGCACCACCTTACAGGACGTTGATAAAATTTTAAATGCTTATCGTATTCCTGGCACACAGTAAGCCACAGTGAATATGAGCTAGCATTACAGCATAGGAAAGGCAAACAGTGTTTTTGAGTGCTTCCAGTGTGCCTCGAAGTGCATTGCTAGACACTTTAAATTCATTAGCTCCTTTAGGAAACAAGTCAGAGAAGACAGGAAATGTCCGAATCACAGCAATCTCTTTCTTACTCTACCAACCCTTGCAAGAGACCCCCAGCTGGACTTGCAGGGTTGCTGGTGAAACTGAAACTTTGGGTTTGATGGAAGAGACATCACCACCCTGAGTAAACCAACACTCAGAACAGTCTTTCAAATCTCCATTGCTGATTAATGACTAATAAAAGCTACATGGATGGGAGAGAGAAGGAAGTGTCACCACCATCATTTGCAAATCGAGTTCTTCTAAACTGCAAAAACATATAGCATTTTTCAAGTCCAGTAGACACAGCTCCAGGAAGACTATTTTCTGGAGAATTATCTTATCCCTGTGCTGTTTAGTTCATGAAAGATAAAAATGAAAATTATAACCAAAATGAAAATGTAGTTGTGATTTTAAGATTGTTTGTTCTATAGGTGACACAGTTTTTGTAAGAGGTTGATTGCTATTCCTAACTAAATGATGTCTAAATTCAAAATGCCAGCTCTTTTAAGTGCAAACACATAATTAAAAAATAATATCAGGAATTTGATTATTTTCAGTCACATTATTCATATTCAATCTTTGAATCTTTTATATTTTTCAGATCATTCAATTTGGTGAATTTTTCTAAAGGAAATTTGTAGGTCATCTCCTACTTTAAAAGGTCTAAATTACCATAAGAAATATTTATAATCAGCCATACGATTTTTAAATAACACTTTTGTGAAAATTATTGCCTTACATTAGCATACAAAGGTGTTGTTTAGCATATGCAATCAAAGAAAAAATGTGATCGTTAAATACAAATAACCAGTAAGTAAATATAAAAATAATCTGTTAGCAATAAAACATTAAAATAACTATTCCTTTCCCCTCTCCATCAAAGTAGCATAGATTTTCAAAGCCCCAACAATATTATGATTCCAGGGAAATGGACCTTCTCATACACTACTGTGTAAGCATCACGAGATAAGTTTTTATCTTTCCCTTCTTTTTTTTTTAAACGAGTGACCAGAATAGGGCCTGGCATACAAGTTGGTTCTCATTTATTAAATAGGTAAATGGAAGCTTTGCCGTTGTGTCTATATTGGCAATTTTTAATAAATTCTACTTCTATAAAATATTTAAGGATGTCTATTAAAATATATTTTGAAAGAAAAATAAATTGAAGGCAGTATCAATGCTTATTAGCTTGGTTATATTAAGGTATAATCATACACTTAAATTCTTTTAATCTTTTCAGAGTGATATTATAATATGGACACATTGTGATGAGGAAGATTTCAAAGTAGCTTTTATAAAAAGCTGATTACAGTCAGAATACAAATAATGACTGAATTGAAATGAATATAAATGAATGATTGAATTCAATAATTATCAAAGAGTATGTGATTGTGTAGAAAAAAAAGGTCCTAGAAAGTTAATTGTGGGTATTCAAAGTGGTGATATCATGACAGTTTATTTTCATTTTTAAATAAACATTTGAAAGATTTTATTTAAAAGGTGTTAAATTTTTTAAATCTTCCCATTTTATTTTTTCTTTATAATTGTATACTGTAAGGAAAATAATGTTTAAGCAAACCCCATAAAGATTCCTCCAAAGCCAATCTAGTTTATCCAATGTGCCATGTAACTATTATCATACTTTATCTACGGGCCATGGCATGGAAAAGTTGGAAAGGACTATCTTACTAAAAATTATTTCACATTTCTTTTTCTTTCTGGCAGAGCTCTCTTTTCACCATAGAAGATGCAAATGACAAACATATGTTTTCCCATAGGTTTTGCCCAGGGAAGAATCACATGGTCCAGTCTGGGCCAATGAGACCTGAGGAAAAGACTCCTGGGGACTTGAAGGAAAGATACGCCTTCCTAAGAAAAATTGATCAACCCAGTAAATGTCCATGTTCTTCATTGGATATGATATCCCAGTTCTTTGCGATACCAGAACTGCTGCAGCTACATGTGACTATGGTACTATATATTGCTGATATGATGAGGACAGTAGAATGGAAAGACAGGAAGCACAGAGGCTCTGAAAAACGGTTGAGCAATGGAACTAACCTAGAACATCTCTACCTCTGAATTTCTGGTTATGTCAGAAAGCAAATGTCCTAATTCTTTCAGCCCATCCTACTTGAGTCTTCTGTGACTTGCAAGTAGGTTACTAATAAAGCTGGGTGGTTTAAAAGCACAATAGGACTTCTAGTAGTCCCCAGATTATGTGACATTTCTGCCTTTGAAAGGTAGGTTTTATGTTCCCTCCCCTTGAGTTCAGGTGGCCTGGGACCACTTTAATGATTAGAGTATGATAGAAGTGACGCTGTGTGGCTTGTGAGACTAAAAGGTGATACAGTGTCTGCCTTGCTTGATGGAACACTCACTTTTGGAAATTTGAGCTGCTATGTAAGATATCTGACTACTCTAAGATTGCTGTGATGTTAAGCAGATTACAGTTTATTCTTTTTGTTCATTTGTACTTTCTAAAATGAATGTATATTAGTTTTTTATAATAATAATTTTAAAAGCAGCACCAGCATAATAGATCAATATCAATAAATCTATTTTGTTTAAAAACACTGAAAATTCATATCAAAATTTAGTACTAATCAGCTTAAATCAACTTTATTTCTATTTACATAGAATAATGGGTTAAGAGAATTGAGATTAAACATAGGTTCAATAAAAATGTCACAAGAATAAAGTTAATCCTATTCTGGATTCCAGGAACAACTTTATTCCAAAGATTGAATTGCATTTTTCTGTGTGGCATCTCTTTTCTGGTCTTACAGTGCAGTGAGGGGAGCCTGCCTCCATCAAGGTGGGCTCTGGAGAGGAGCAGAAACGTCTGTCTGGACATGTCACAAGAGCTAGATCTCAGCTCATCAGTAGGAGACAAAGTTGTGTTTAGGAAAGTTTAGCACCTGTTCCATTCCTGAGACTCGCCATGTAACATGTCATCAAAAAGTATCTAAGAGCTGGTATTTTTCCCACTTTTTTCACACCATCGTGGACCAAAGGATCTATAACCACATCATGTTTCTAGCCTTTAGGAAAGCTTAAAGCTTATTTTAAAATAGTCTTATTAAAAAATCATAAAATTGCTTAATAATATTTATTTTCATTTTTAATTTTTCAACATTATAGTCACTGTATTAGATGGGGCAGATGGAGTGCTGTAACAAATACAGCCCTTAAATGTACAATGGTTTAAACACAACTGAGGTTACTTCTCCCTCAGGAAAGCAGTCCAGGTGGATCCAGGCAGGTATACATGTAGGGATGGGGGCCAGGGAGGTCATTCAGGGTTCCAGGATGATTAGACTATGTCTTCCTCAATTAAGGTTTCCAAGAACTCCCTACTCCTTGATATCCAACTGGGGGAAGGATTAAAGAGCTGCCAGGTTTTATCTGGGCACAGCGTGGAAGCTGGGCACATCACCGCTGCTCACACTCCATTGGTTAGAACTTGGTCATGTGGCCACACAACTAATTTTGAAGGAGACTGAGAAATACAGTCAACCTACATGCCATGAAGAAGAGGAATTGAGTTTGATGAATCCTTATCTAGTCTTTACCACATTCTCCTACATGCTAAGGTTTTCTGAGGAAAAATTAAACACTAAAACCAGGTTTTCCACCTGCGAATTAGCAAAAATGCAAAGTATATGAAAAGTTAATATACAATCCACATGCTGCACAATAGGATTTCTATTTGTAGAAAAATAGGTGCCCTGAAACATATAATAGCAAGAAATATTATTTATTAGTGAAAATACAACCAGGGCTTGGGAATTTTTTATTTAAATATACAACAAAGCCCTTTTAAATGAACTCCTTTTAAAAATCCCACAAGTGGACATGCATGTCCAAGAATAATCTTGCATTCATCAGTGAAATGTTTTTTATTCCATTTTATTTTATCATGAATGGAGGGAGCTAACAATGATGATACTTAAACATCCAAATATTTTACTTCATTACCTCATTTCTCCAGAATCACTAAAACTAACAAAGATAGAGTTAGCAAATCAAGTTATAAAGAAATGAAAAGAGATGCATTGGAGCCGTTTAGCTTCTTAGATTCTTCTGGAGCTTGTTGAGGCTGGGAAAGAATTGAGTACACGTAGAATCAATAGACAGGGTAAAACCCCGTTTTAAAATTAATTTATCATCTTCCTCTTTCTCTTCTTACGTAGGGCTGACCTTCAATGTATGAATATTTCTTCAGATACAATAAAGTGCACATAGTTCCTAACAGGACTCGGCCCCGCTAACTGGATTTCACTGGAACCTTCTAAGAGGGGACATTATATAGGATGCAAGAGGAGCTAATTGTCTGTTAATCTAGGCAGTGCCTGCTTATTGGAGAGCTCGCACATCACTAAATAAAGGAAATGAAAGTGAAGTGAAGAGGAATTTTACTCATCATGTCTAATGCAGAGCCAAGCACAGTCCACATGTCTGGAGAGCTCCGCAGGGACTCTGCTAAGCCCATGAGTGAACACCACTGCCCTCAGAGGAAAAATACCTATTTCTAAATGAGGCAAGGGGTGATTCAGCTCTAATACAAGGCTGAAATTAGCTAGGTGGTTAATGATATTTAGGGCATGATGAAAATCTAGCTCAACAAAGCACCTCTCTGAAATGTAACATGATTATAACGAATGTTTCCCAATGATGCATTTTGATTAAATTGGCTGACCAACCAGTTTGCTCTCTGGGGTCAAGAAGAAATACAAATCGATACTGAGGCAAATCACTCTCAAACACATGAAATTTGACAAAAAAAGAGAAAGCAAAACAAATAGATAATATCACCTAGACACAGATCTTTTAGCTATTGGAACAAGATTATTTATCTACACTGTTATTCTGACTGGATTGTGGGCATCGCGTATGGTCATCCTCTCCCGGTGGGAGTGAGGTGCATTCCTTCCCTTTCACCCTCCCCTTTCTATTGAAACTGACAAGCAACAATGAATTGTGTAACCATAATGGAATTCATGTATTAATCAGAACATATCATTATAAATTAGCCACACTTCAAAAATTTAAACACCTTTAAGTCCAAGACACTACTTAACTTACAAACATTACTTAAAAATGTAAGTTACATTTCCTGTTTTAACAGCTGAGTTTAAGTACTTTCAGTAAATATTGCCTTTTTATATTCCTCCTTCCTAATTGCACTCTTCTCTCAGATATTTTTTTACTGGTTGAAATTCTGAACTATGTTTGCAACTGACAAAATAAGGGTTTCTTTAATTCGGTTTGGTCAGGCTCCCAAGTTTTTGCAGTGGTGAATGTGATCATCATATTTCTAAACTATTTCATATATAATTTGTGCTGTGATTTTAAAGTTATGCTCTGATAAATTTTTTACAAATGTTCCATTCATGGTTTACTAACAGGTGGGTATCTATTTATAAAAAAATGTGTGAGAGTTTAAATGAAAACATAGCTTATATTTTTCAATTGATTTTGCTTTGTTTCAATGTGATTACACGTCACAAAACCTATATATACATGCAAAAACCCATAAATGAAATAACTTACATCTCAGTAATTTTTTAAAAGGAATCCCATATTTACTTGCCCTGTATATGTAAACAATTATGCTATCGAAATGAATACAAATGCTTTAAGGAGAAACTTTGCTTCATCTTTCCTTCACAGATCAGACTCCAGCTCACTCTTTTGAAGTGAAGACAAATGACTGAAGCACACAGTTCAGCTCATGAGCCACTAAGCACAGTGGGATTCCTGGTCGAGGTTACTGGAAACGTGAACTATTTTTAAAATAACTGATGTGTGTCTTTTTCTTTCCATAGATGGGCATGCATGTCCAAGTACAGTCTTGCATTCATCAATGTAAAATAGTAGTAAAAAGATGTAAAAGCTCATAATAATACTATAAGGAAATTCAACGGAGAGAAATGGCTACTTGGAAAATCTAAAAAAAGCAGAATGCTATTTGAAGGCCTACATTTCCAGTAATTCTCACTGGCCCAGTCAAATTCTGTTGCCTTTTAATATGATTTTTGCAGAAAGATAACTCAATTTAATGCATCTCCCAAAGCTGAAGCTTGCCTTGATTAGGACTGAAATAAAGTTCTGGGTTGTTTTTGTTTTGTTTTGTTTTGTTTTGTTTTTTAGCATAACATATTGGCACTACTTACTCCTGGCTACGATGAAATGTTTGGATTCTCACAGTGAAAATCTGAGTTTTACATATTAATCAAAATCTTCAGGTTAGTAAGGCTACTATACCTTTAAAATCTGCTTGTTTAAGTATATCCTCACTTTTCCAGAATCTAAGATGCATAAATTAGAGCCCACAGGAAAATGAGAAACTTGCAATCATCTCTGGTCCATTCCTCACATGCTTGGTTCCTGTCCATCGTCTGTTTCCTCTAGTAAGTGGGGAATCAAGAAAGCACTAGGCTTGAGAGATAGGATTCTCACTGTAGATTCTTTTGGGAAAAAAGTGAAGATCCCTATGTATTTCTAGTTTAATTAAACTATTTTAAGTAGTGTGATTGGTAGGTTGCCTGTAACTACCAACATCCTCTGTCCAGACACTTCCTCTTAGTAACTTTTCCAGAACCTGGGCATCCGGATCAGGTGCCAGGCCCTGTGCTTCTTCCTACCTTTGCAATTATCACACTGTATTGTAACGATCATTTCACTCTTTTGTTTTCTTCTGCTAGAAATCTAACACCTTAGAGGATCATGTTTGAGATGAATAAATAAACAATGGGACATCACAAAAGTTATAAAAAGTATTCTGACCTTAAGTCCGTTAAGTGATCAGCTGGACTCTCCTCTGTGGTAACATGTTGGGAGTAATGGATATTGTCAGCTTTCCGGCATGGGAGCAATAGAGTTACTCTGATGGGTTTGATGAATAAAAAATATCACTTTATCTGATGGGATCAGAATTGCAGCACAGGCTCTTCCTGATTACCAGTCTGAGGCTCTTACCACCCCATGACCCTGCTGTCCTTATGCATATGTGAAATGAATTTCTGCAAAATGTCGCTCAAATTATATGTTTCTTTTCTTGAATGTTTGACATGGTTGAAAGAGATGCCCCTCCAAAGTTATATAAAATGTTTAAAAACCAAAATATTTGTTATTTCTTTTTCTATTTTTGTAACTGTTATGCTTAAACATTTATTTGTCTTTGGAATAGAATGGTGCTTACAGAAAATTCTTGATAGCATGAGAACTTAATTGTTTTAGTAAAAAAGATAAGAGTTTTGGGATCACTTTGTATATTTATATTATTTTCATAGAAAGTGAGAAATAGTGGCACTGAAAAAACTTTGGCCAACCTACCCCTCTCCATAAAATAAGTACTATTTCATAGTTATAATTGTGAATGTTTACAAAATTATCTCCGTGCTGGGTGGTGTATGAGCATAGGCATCGGCCTGGACAGTCCAAGTCCTGTGATTCTGAATATAAATGATCTTTCTCAGGTGCTTTATCCTTTGCATTTCCACTGCTTCTGCCCTAATTCTGATTTATACGACCTTTTAAGATATAGATATTTGAATTAAAAAAAAATGCTAACGCATCGTAAAAAAAGAAATGAAAATAATACAGATAGCATCTGACCTGGGCCTACACAAGGGTCCTGTGCTTGGTTTATTGCTGTCAACTTCTTGAAATTCTTAATAATTTTTGAACACGGGGTCCTACATTTTCGTTTTGCACTGGGCCTCGAAAAATTTGTAGCCGGTCCTGTCACCACCCCACCCCTCTTCCAGTCCTTTCGACTTATGTAATTACTCTTAACTCTTTGTTACTTCCAGAAATTTTCTGTGTATGTAAGCCTGCTTGCATTAGTTTTTCCATCGATGGGGTTCTTCTGTACATATTCTTCACTTTTTTGCCTTCTTAATGTTGCATGACTGAATTTTTCCATTAAACAGCCTCTGCCTGCCGAGCACCCATTTCCTCCTTCCCCTAGACAGTCTCCACACTGCTGCAGGATGTATTTTCTAATTCTGTCGTGCCACTCTTCTGCTAAAAATACAGGGCTTCCCTGTTGTGTATAGAATAAATTAGTCTCCTGGTAAATAACACAAAACTGCTGTAGAACCATTGCTAGTGTGCTGACAAATTTGAGTTTCTGAGCACAAAATCCTGAAGGACACCTCCGGACTGGAAGAATCGCTAGGTTAAGTCCTTTCTGCTGAGCAGTCAGCTGGCCGGTCTCTGCCGGGATCACCTAATCTACACACGGGCCTGTATTTTCAGACTTTGCAACATCCTGTCTCTAAACAAGTAGGGACAAAGTGATCTTCCCTTTTCCTTACTATTATTTCTTAGTGTTGTTAGTCATCAGCCTTGAAATTAGCAAAGATAATATTAGGACCTAATGTTTGTGTCCCTCCTAAATTCATATGATGAGACTCTAACCTCCACGTGATGGTATTAGGAGGTGGCATTTTGGGGAGGTTATGAGGTCACAGGCGTGGAGGCTAATCTTTATAAGAAGAGAAAGAGACTAGAGCATGAGCTCTCTCTCGTAAAGACACAGCGGGCAGCCAACAGAAAGAAGCCAGGAGAAGGCCTCTCACCAGAACCCAACCATACTGGCACCCAGGTCTTAGACTTCTCAGCCTCCTGAACTTTCAGAAATAAGTATCTCTTTAAACCACCCAATATACAGTACTTTCAGATAGGCAGGAAAGAAGAATTTTTTTTTTTAGCTTTCTGCAAAGTTGATTACAGCATAGGATTAGATCACATAGACGTGTTATTATTTGACAGATAAAGAAAATGAGTCTGAGAAAAAATATATGTCATGTCCAAAGCCACAGAATTTAGTGATGAACTTAAATTAACATCTACTGCCTTTCAGGTTAATAGATTGTGACATCTTGGAATTTTCCGGAACCCTCTAAATTCTGAGGTCGGAACGATATTCTGAAAGAGTTTATTGCAGTCTGCCGGTTATGGCAACAACTACTCTCATTACTTCCAGTCCTGCATTTCTCAGATATAAAGGTTGGATCATCCAAGTTGGTGGTTAAAATGCCTGAGTATTAACCACGTACATACATGTGTGATCACAAATAAATTACTCAACCCCTCTGAGTTTTAATTTTCTTAAGTGGAAACAGATATAATAATATCTACCTCACAGAACTATGACTGGGAATGAACAAGATTTTAACTTATCTGTTTACTCAACAAATACTTCTTAGGTGATTAATATCTATCAAAAATTGTGCTAACGGTGAGATTACACCCTGTCCTCATGAAGCTAAGTCTGGTTGGACTTAAGGTGTGAGAAAGTTAGCAGCACAATTCCTTACACAGAATCAATGCTCAGTTAATATTAATTGACAGTTAATAAATTTCTAAATTTTTTGTGTTTTTTTCCCCCTTCCCTTGTTTAAAGTAACTAATACTGCAACTTTATCTTTAGAGATACTCTTGGCCATGAAAATTGGGGCATTTACATTGGAATCATCATGGGAAAGACATTCTTCTTCTGACCCACTCCTCATCCCCTGTCATTCTTTTGAAATTATTTGCTAGTAGAAAAATCTGGACATAAGCTTAATCTGAAAAACTGGCCTTTTCTTTATGCATGGATAGAGCTTTTTAAGAAAATCAGTTTTTGAACTTAGCTGTACCCGTGTGTGAGTTTACCAACAGTTTGTAAGGAAACGCCCATCTAATAAAAACTGCTTTGAAATCTGGATAAGGCTTACTTACTTGATGGTAACCAAGCATCTCAGTCTATGTGCCCAGTTTGCACGTCCAAGAGCTCTGCTGGAATCTACCTAGTCAGAGCACGCCTAGCAAGAAGACACTGCATGTCCGAGAAATCAGCTTAGAAGCCACACTATGGAAAAGCAGCCTACTGAGGTCCATGCGAGATCTGCTCGGGAATGTGAAAGAGATGAGGAAGGTTAGTGTGTGAAGACAATGCCATGCACTCGGTCAGCTCCAGCAGAAGTGAGTCTTATATGCAGGAACGTTTTGTTGCTCGTGCAAACTACAGATGTCTGTTTTAACTGCAAGTGTCTTGCTAGAGCCGCAGTTGGCAAGGCCAGCTGCTCTGAACTGCCAACTGTCAGTGGACGTGGCGAGCTCTTACTAATTTGTGCTGAGAAAACCAGCATGGAATTGGAACAGCACAGGACATGACTTTAATATCCTCCATCTGTCAAGTAGACTTCTTTGGAAATAATTGAGCATTTTTGAGCAAGAATTGTTAAGGCTATTCTATGATAACATTTACACAATTCATAAAGCCAGATTGCATTCAGTTAGTTATCCTCTGCAGAGTGAGAGAGCAGGAGTTGGTCTAGCAAATACAGCGGTATAGCCTTTGGTGCTGCAGGTGGCATAAATTAAGGGCTTTCCCCACTGGATCCAGAACCTACCTTCCTTCCTCCCAGGCACTGCTGCAGTTGAGGCTTAGTTAGGACACCATATTGGCAGTTATGGGGCTGCCAAGTTATTTCTCTCCAGTCACAGGTCCTGTTGTCTGCACAACTAAGGCAAGGTACAATCCATTGTCCTGGAACAGACAGCAAAACCTCCTTTGGTTCAGTTTCTACTAGTGAAATTACAGTTTGCAAGTAACTTTAGAGTTCAACTATGGCACGCCATCACAGAAGTTACAATGAGAAGACCGCTCTCATACAAACCCAGTGGAGCAATGGATGAGCTCTTGCCAACCAAATTGAATCTCATTGTGCAGTAATGTTCTGAAATAACACAGTTCAAGCTGAAATCAGGTATCAGTTCCATTCCATGAAACCACATGCTTATAAAAAATTAAGTGATCAGGTACTATTCAACTTTTACTTATTTTTAAATAGTACATTAGGCACTTAATAGGACCAAAGTGGATGGGAGCCACTAATATCGAGGCAGTTGGCCACAAGAGTCATTAGCTTAACTCATGCTGAGGTTAGCAGTCCAACAATACATATATTCCCTGCTCTCAAGGGAATCAAGATACAAGAGGATTAATTTAATATTCTGATAATTTATTATTTTGAAGACTAGTTTTTTAAATTTGATTGATGGCCTTTATTGTGTGAATCTCTTCATCTCTTTCTAGCTTGTTCCCTTACTTCTTCAGCTGTCAGATTTAATGGGATAATGAATTTAATGTATTGAGCCCAGTTAAATATCATACTCACCTTTGTTACTAGCAGACCTCAGGCACGAAGTAGGTCACGAACTTTAGTAAATGTTTATAAGATAAATGAATATTTTTGGTTCATTTCAGATCTTTTCTATTTTATTGATAAAGTTATATGCATTCAAAGGACTTTAGCTTTTAGTGCAAGTAGATGAATAGTCTATTAGAAAACAAATCAAGATACGATTTTTGACTTTTTCTTGTTTATATTTTCAGAAATGGAGTGTGAACTCGCACCTTAAACACAGAGTGGTCATTTCTCTCTCCTGTGGAGCATACTCTTTTGTCTCTAACCATCATCTGCTCTACCCTAAAAGTCTTGCATGTTACCACAAGATGTTTCGCTTTAAAACATTGAAGAGCTAAATATTCCCAGCTACTTTTTTGAGCTAAAAAGGAAAAATGTGAATAACTTTACTCATTCTGGCTTTGATTTGTGGTTCTGCTAACGAAAGTATCTGGTGTGATGTTAATTTTAGTGGGAAGAATTTCTACTTTCAGGGCATAAATATGGTGCAGTTTACATTCTAGACCTTGGGGGTGACAGAATTGTGTATGCAAGTGTGTGTGTAAAAATAGTTACAAATAAAAAAAAAATTGAAAGGCTATCTAGTTTATGGTTTACTAGTTGATCACAGAAAGAGAAATAAGCATAGGTATATTAAGAGAGAGAAACTGGGGGAAATATGTAGAAGGTTTTTAATTTAATACATTGTTGAAATATCTGCCCTGTTAAATATTAGGTGCTATTGCTGTTAACATTTCAGAATTAAAAAAAAATAACTAACATTTTTATAACCTGCCAGATGCTAAGGATATTCTCAGCCTTTTAATATATTAACTTATTTAAGCCTCCTAATTATAATATTAAACCTCAAAATTTATGATCAAATTTTTAATTTGATTATAATCAAATAAATTATAATTTATACATGTAAAATAATTATAATTATACATGTAATATAGGTAATTCATAATTGAGTAAAAGTATCTGTGTGGTATTGGAAGAACCTGGAGCTTCGGAGACAGCTGGGGTCTGCCTCCAGCTAGCTCTATGGATGTTAACACTGCACATTAGGGTCACCTGGAAAGCTTGTTAAAATCTCAATGCCCAGGTTTTTTCCTAGACTGATTAAATTAGAACCACCAGATATGGGATTCAGGTATCAGTATTTTTTTTTAATGCTTTTCATGTAATTCCATGTGCAGCGAAGGTTGTGGACCACTGTTTTATTTGTACAGATTACTTAATCTTTCCTGTATAAGAAAATGTGTATAGCACCTGCCATAGCACCTGATCCTTGGGACTCGATGACTATATTTTACTCCCCCACTCCCACTTTAAGTAGCCATGGTAGTTCAGAATGCAAAAAGCGCCATAAGAGCCAGAGTTGTCTGGAAGGGTCCATGGAGCACATAAGATCAGGTTTTACGGTTAGACAAGCATTAGAGAGACGGAATGGGTGGTACTTTAGGGACAGTGACAAGGTGGACCTGACAAGAGTGAGACTGAAGAAGTGACTGTCCTACAGAATAGATTGTATATATTGGAGAGAAAAAAGGTCTGCCTGTGAAAACTGTTCCAAAGTTCCCACATACAGAGTACAGCAATAGCAGAACTACTAAAAGATAACAACGTAGAGAATTTAGGAGTGTGCTTGTTTCACCATCTGGTTATCTTTTATAATTTTTCTATGTTTTTCATTCAAAATATAGCTTGTTTTCTAATTCTAATTTGGCCCTGCATACAGGATTTGTAATCAATACTCAACCCCTCACAACTTTGCTTATCCTCCTCTAATACTCTGTGATTTAGACACCGTCTAAAGTTTAATATCTGTTGATGGATTCCTCAGAAAAACCTCCTTGCGGAAAAGCCTTTCCTTCATAGAGATCTGCATTCCCTGGACATATGGACTCCTCCTAGATGGGGTTGGAATGGGCCTTGGACATCCTCCTCCCCTCTGTCCTTCTCTTTTACAGACGAGGCCCACAGAGTTAAATGACAGAAGTGGGATCGTGTGTTCACAACAGCGCTGGACCAGAACTGAGGCACAGCAGTCTCCAATTTGCTGTATTACTAATAATGCAGTAGTCTCCGTTTATCATGTTGGGCTACATCAGCACAAAATTATCACTTGAAAATGAAAAATGGCCAAATAAATCATTTGGTCATGCTTATAGGAAAACCCATAAACAAGTTGCTTTAATGAATTTATCTTTATTTTAAATAGCTGAATTTACTCAGTGGGTTTATGTGTTGACAGAGACTATGTTTAAGAAAAAAGATTGTTAATTTTCTTTCTAAAAGCATAATGGGATATTGGGCACCAAAGTGTGTTTCTGCTAATGAGATTAGATTTAGTAATATTTTGAAGGGCTCAGTTTTCATCAGATCCTTAAGTATCTAAGAGCACATGCATCTTCTCCAGACATCACCACCCCCTCACCTTGCTGACAGCTAGTTTTGTATAAACTGAGGCCTGCTTTGGCCACTTGTTCTAAGGCTGAAGAATAAGTGGCAAAATACAAGCAGAAAGATCCAAATATGGGTGCAATTAGCGTGTGGACATAATATCACACGCACATAAAAAGGATGCCTGATCGGATCTCTCAAAACTTGGCCCCAATGGTTCATATTACTACATATTTATAGTCATAACTCTTTGCATTTTTGTATTGGTTAACAATTCCTTTTTTTATTGAATTAATAATACTGCTTAAAATAGACATCTGTATAACATCTGCAGGCCTGGAGTTCCTTGACATTTTAAATGATACCAGCTCTTAACTAAAATTGTCGAAAAGATGAACATAAATTCTATGTTATATATTTAAACATTGAATGAATCAAAGCTGCGATTTCTGAAATAAAGTATGACATATGTTTTAAGGAATAACATTCTCAGGAATAAAAATGCCTTTTGGGAGAAGTTATTTGATTTATAATTATAGCTTTGTATTTAATGCAAGTTAGATTTCACCCATTTAAGTGAACTGGATTGAGTGATAAAATGGAGAAAAAAATTCAACTTTGTGATTTAGGGCCATGGTGAGATGTGAAATTAGATAGATGATAGCACTAATTTCTGAATCTATAATGCGCTAATATAAAAAAGTTTTTGCTTAAGAAGAAAACTACATCTATATTTCCAGTATTAGAAGTATTTCAGTATAAGTTGTCATGCTTCCTTGCTAAAATTAAATACGATAAAAACTTTTGTTCTCATATCATTAAACGAAATCTGGAACTATTTCCTTAAAAGTAGTTCTCACTCAATAATCATTGTATAAATTTCTTCTTTCTCCAAATTAGAAGAATTATCTTTTCCTTGTTAAGTAACAGATTTTATTCTTTAGGTTGCATATTATAAACTATTTTCTAACAGTTAGAAATTAAGAATTAGAAAAAATAGTCACTCAAAACTATATTAGCTAGTGTTAATGAAAAGACATTTTTGACCATCATTATATTGGCAAGGTGAAAAAAACTGAATCCAATTCTGCTAAATAACTACAATGTGCTGTGAAAATCAGATTTTGGGATCCATCTGTGGCTATATCAGATAAAACTAGAGAGCCCAGATAAACTTCCTTCCCGTGTTGTCTCCCATGACCACTTCCTACCATCAAGGAAGGAAATCATCTCCGACAGTAAAAATATCCATTCTAGCAAATTGCTGTCCCCAATCTCGCTCATTTACTTTGAATCTTTGGGTCTTTAGGACTTCGCTGTAGAGAGAGCAATTATCCCTGGTTGATTGTGCCCTGGCTGCATGCATTCTTTTGTGGAAGGGAGAAGGGCATGGATCTTGATTTGAGTTCAGCAACCATTTTTAAATCAAAAATTAGACATTGGAAGATGAATAAGGGAAAATCTCTGCTGTGGAGAAATGTATAATCTAGGTCAGCTATCATTAAAAACTTATTGCTAAAGCACCTTTGGCGTAACAACACACATGCACTGTAATATAGGTACATATACTCCTATATGTATATATTATGTCCATTACAAAGCAAAAATAAGAATGATAAAAATAAATGTACACATATATTAATCTTTATTAGCTTCATCCCTGTCGATTGTGAAATGCCACTCCCTCCCCTTGCTCAGATGCATCATTCCACTTTGAAGACTACTGATTAAAGAAAGAGTTTGAAACATGTAAATTAAACATGTTAATAAGGTACGTGCTATTGCAGACATGTGTCCAAGGTATTCTGGGAGCACAGAAGAGAAGCTAATCTGGGGGTGGGGTAGTAAAGAAAGGCTTTCTGGAGAGGAAGACACAGCATCAGGAAACTAAGCTGCGATGGGGAGAAGACTCACAGGAGCAGGGAATGGCATGGATAAGAGCCCAGAGCCCTGCAGCAGCATATCGTGCATAAGGTGAGGCTGAGAGGTGGGGAGAGAAGAAGAGATAGAAAGGGTCAGACTAAGGATGATGGGCTTGATTGTAGAGTCAATTTTAGGGGCTTCTCTAATACCAGAAGGCTCCTGTTCTTTGGTGGCCTCTCCTGTAAGTACCAGGCACAGAAAGAGCTTCATATCAGGACCTGGCATCAGCTACTGCAGATTTAATGAACAAGAGGCTGCCAGTTCTTGAAGAATCTCAGTGATATATCTTTTTGTTGTTGTTGAAATTTTGACTTGGTTCAGTAGAAATCAAATTACGTCGTTTTATGATTCTCATAAATGGTCATTTGATAAGAATACTTAACTAGACACATCAGTGTCTCCTTTGTATGCAAGAGTATATATCTCATTTAGCTGAGACAATTATAAGTCACACCACCTGACACACCATAATGGGTAAATCTCTTTTTATGCACTGACTGTAATTTATTATTTACAACACATGTTCAAGAATAGGGATATGCCCACGTTTGTTAACTGTGCATGCCAAATTGCAATTCGTCCTGCTCATTTGTGAAACTCATTTTCCATTCAGGCTCTGGTGTGAAGTTCATGGCAAGGGTAGAAAAGCTCCTAAGTATTTTTTCAGACTTTTTAGATGAAGGGAGACCTGGGGTCAGGAGGCTGGAGTGGTAACCAGGAATCTCAGAGAAGATGCTCCCTGCTCTTCTCATCACCTTGGAGGCATTTTGAGTTCCAGCTTTAGCTTGACCCCACTTGTCTCCACTGAAAGAGGGGTGCTGGGGAAGGATAGAGACTGGAAATGTGGACAGTGGCACTAACGTCTCTCATTCCAGGTCTGCTCAAGGCTTAGCCAGGATTGAGCACTGTAAGTTGAATTTGACATCACAATTTTCCCGCCTCTATTATTCTCAATATATGAGAGACATTAGTGATCATTCTCAACGATTTTTTTTAATTAAAGGAAATGATTTAGAACTGAACGTGTATGCTTTGCAGTTCTTTGTTTCACAAGGTCAACCAACATTTATTTTGTTCCTACTCTAGTGCTAAGTGGATTGATAAGTGGATTGATACTGTGTGAGCAAATTAGACTCCCAGCCCTTGTGCAGCTGACAGCCTGGGAACACTGATAAACAATTAATTACGTATGTAATCATTTAAATAATTGTGAAAACTGCTATGGACGAAAAGCTTAGGGTGCTATGGAAAATCAAAGGCTCAAGAAAGACCCTTTGGCACAAGTAACTTTTGAGCTAAGGTCTATAGAAGATTATGGATTAACTAGGGAAAGAGCAGAGGGTAAAGAGAAGAGCTTTTGATTGAACAATATTTTACATATTAAAACAATGCATTTACACTAATTCTATGTGTTACCATTCATACTAATGAAAAAGTAACGTATTACCTAGACCTTTTTTTTTGGTACAAAGATAGTTTAAATAGGCATATACTTATCTCTATTAAAGGATTTTTTTGAGAGAAGTGATATCCAGTGTGGTAGTCACCTTTTGTGTCGCCAGATGGACAAATCTTTAGTTTGGGCTGTAAAATGGCTTCAATGTAGTCAGAAGAAATAGGCTGTAACCCACAGGTTTCCTCAGGGTGAATCAGCAAACCACAATCCTGCATTAAAATGATAGAAATTAGCTGTCATAGTAATTAACCTGACCCGCAGTAATAAAATCTAAAAAACAAGACTTCCTGTGCTGAATAAACTTTATGGTTTAAAGGGACAATTCTTATTTACCTTTTGTGGAGGTATTGGCTTATTAAGAGCTCTGCTACAAGGAGCTACTTGTATTAGAGGATTAATAGAAATTCTAATGACAATTTAATCTTTACTTTGGCATTAATATTTATTGATTGCTCTGCCAATTTTTAAAGAAATGAATGAGAGTTTTACTTTAAAAATATACGTGTGTGTTGACACATTAAATATATTACATACTACAATAGAGGACAATATTATCCTCTAATATTATGAAAAAGAGAGTTAATGTGAGAAAGGAAAGGGAAATATTTTGGAAGAATATTAATTGAACAGATGAATTTTCTTTCAACAAACATTTATTAAGGACCCACAATATGCCAGAAATGTAATCGAATACATGTTTTTTATCTTAAACTTGTTCATATATTTATAAAAGTAGCTAACATCTCACTGCAGTGAATATCATTACAGAGGTATGTTTTGCACTAAGTAACGCCTTCCATAGTCTGACGTGACCAGCAGGTCAAACCACAATTATCTTCTCTCAAGTTAGTTTTCTAAGTCTCTCATTCCAGGTCTGCTCCAGGCTTAGGCAGGACGGAACATGGTAAGTTGAATTGAACTGTACTTCAAGGCACCTGTACCTGTGCTGCATCCTTCTATCCTACCTTACCTGGTTCCACTGCTGTCCTTCTCATCAGCTTCTCTCAGCCTATCACACTTTAGGGCAGGTAAGAATGCTCTCATCTTTGTCAGAAATGCTTTTCCCTAATTTTGCATAGAGAGTATCTTTCTGCATTTAAAGTGTCGGAAAGGCCTTTTTGAAATTCTAGCACAGTTATGCACCCCCGCTTTTGTCTATGTCAGCACTGTTTATTTCTTTGATACACTACGATTCGATAATGTTTGTTATTTGTGTCTTTTCCACTAGACTGAATACTCCATGAGAACAAATAATTATTTTACACATCTCCCCAATCCCTACCATACAGCAGGCAACAATAAATATTTATTAAAAGCATAAAACGCTAAAGTTCTCTCTCTCTTTATCTGATAAATTCTCAGTAATGGAGAGAAATAATTGGTTTGACCTCCTTTGCTCTGTAACTCTGCCTCTAATGAGCAATTTCTAGTAACCTTCCCTCATACTCTCAAATATCCTAATCCCCAACTCAGATTCCCAGATCTCATACAAAAAGGTCCAGAATGTTAATGGACAAAAGGCATGGAGTGGTGTACAGACTTCCTGAAATCTTGATTCAGTAAACACATTTTCATTTTTAATTCATGACTGAAACTACAGTTTAGGGTATTAATTAAAGATTAAGAAAGTAATCTATATTAAAATTTTTGTTATAATAAAGCAATTAAAAATAACACAAAGCTTATAATACTGTGGAGTTTTTAGTATGAAAAAACATCTATGAATGAGATATTAGTGTGTGTGTACGTGTGTGTGTGACATCTGTCTATACATTTAGTTTTGGTGGAGACTGGACTTTTTTTAAGGCTAGAAAATGTCATCTGCATGTATCAGATTAAAAAATGTGTATATTAAATGTTATGAAGGGCAGTGAGAAATAATTACCATTATATACTGCTGATGGGAGTGTGAATTAGTTCAGTAACTTTGGAATACAGATTATATTAAAAATTCAAACTCCATAGCCCTGAAGTCAGACTTCTCAGAGTCTACCCTAGAGAAACCCTCATGAACTACATAAAAACATGTATAAAGACAGATCTAAATGGACTAAGGTGAAGATATTTCCAAGACACATAACTAAGAAAAACTTGAAGAACATGTTTTGCTACACAACAATACATGCCATATAAAACACACCATGGACATGTCACAAAGTCACCTAAATTCAAATATTTCAGGCAAAGTTGTGTTTAATTTATTAATCATATGTATTACTCATTATATATGATCATGTACTTATGCAAATGTTGAAATATTCCTAAAAGTCTGGATTTAGTTAAACTTGTGCCTGAAAATCATTGTTTTGGGTCTACGTAGTGTGTATGTTTATGATTGTGTCCTAATATTCATCTGGATGGCATTAGAAAGAGAGTCCAGACCACAGCTGCCAAGGTCCTAGCTAGTCCTTTCTGTTGAAGCCCTGCATGTAATTGTAACATATCAATCAATGAGAAAGAAGTACTGTTACATGTGCTGATGGCTAGCCCTGTGGGAAACCAAACTCAATCACTGATGAGTGGGTGTGGGTTATTTGAAGTAGGTTAGTCACCCGCAGCTTTCAGAGGAGACGACAGCTGAAGTGAAGGACGAAAAACAATTGGGGGGGAGGGGTCAGAATTCTAAGAAGAAGAAATTGCATGTCAGAAGCCATGAGGTGGTAAAAAAAAAAAAAAAAAAAGTCATTTAAAAAAATTGATATGCTGACAATCTATATTTTAATAATCAGATTGTAAAATCTTTTCTTGAGAGCTGGTTTGGAGGTTCTAGCAGGGGAGCGCAGCCACTCGTATACCCTTGACGGAACAATGATCCTCTCCTCTATCGGAGAAGGTCATCCTCTTTCATGGAGCACTCGGCGTCAGGAGGGACACACATGGCATGGTCAGGGAGGAAGGAGACATCCGCCTAGCCAGCCAGATCAGCCGAATCAACCCTGACGATCAATGAGGTGACAGATGTCGCAGCCAGATTGCCCTCACATCCTAAAATATTTTTTCTTGATATGGCACATCCAAAATTACTACAAACTCCTAACTCAGAGGAAGAGTGATTGGTTCATAAGGTGATCCTAAGTATTGTGGATTCACCTTTAAAATGGAAAGGTATTAATTTAATATCTAGAATGTGCAAAGTGCCATACTGAGAATGAGAGGCCCTGACCTCAAGAGAAATAGTCTAGCACTTTGTCAGAAGTTTCTTCTTAATCTTGAACTGAAATCTATATCTTATTTGCTCTAATTATCCTCTTAAATTAGTTTAGAACAAATTTACTTTAAGAATGCAGAAGCATGTTTTCTGATCTGACTTTAAGATACCAAAACAAATGACTGGCAATAGAGTATGATAAAAGCTTTAAGTGTTCAATGTTTACACTTTCTGAATACCCAGAACCCCAGATAGGAACCCATGATAATAGAGAAAACATAATACAGAATGCAGAAGGCATAGTGTGAGAGCCAGTCTGAGTATCTGCTCCTGCCACTTAAACCCTTGGCCTTGTCTTTGTGTTTGAATCATTAACTGGCCTAGTGCTATTTCTGCCTCAGTTGGAAGTCCCCAACAGCTGGTGAGCCCTGTTGGTTCTAACCTATCAGCCACGACTCTAGTAAATTCCAAGACAGGGCAAGAATCAAAGCAATATTGCAAATGATAGAGCAGAGAATGGGAGAGAGATGGTAGATTTTGAAGTAAATAAAATTTAGTCACACCCTTTTCTCTTTAGTTTAGGCCCAAGAATATTCTATTGTATTCTGTGCTTCCTTTGAATTTTTCCTGAGCAGTTCGTATATCCTAATCCTTCATGTTTTGGAAAGCCAGGGCAGCCTGCTGGAGTGGATATTAATCATTTTTTAGGTGCAGCCAAACAGTTACCCTTAAAGTTGAGTGAAACAAAGCAAAGGGTGGAGTACAGACTGAAGTCCAGAGGCTGGTTGACGGAGTTGAAGGAGGCATCAGTATAGCTGGGGGGCTTTGTGTACGTTTTATGGGATAAGAGAATAGTGGAAAAAGCTGGAAAAGAACTGGAAACACTGGAACAGCACCACTGTGTTAGGGCTCACACTTGTGAATTTTAGTTTTTGCTTTAACATGAATTGGCTATGTGATACTAGTAAGTCACTGGATCTAGTTTTCTCAATGTAACATGGTGAGAGGTGGAAAGAGTAGAGGGAAATAACGATGTTAAATGACCTCGAGTACTGCAACAATGTTGGGCACTCACACAATATCCATCCTCCCTTCTTCCTTTCTAACAGAAAGGCCTTTGTTTTGTTGTAGGTAGTAATGTACCTAGCATTAAAACAAACAAACAAAACTCTACTTCCTCATCTCCTTTGAAGCTAGACTTGGCTGTATGACACAATTCTAGCCAAAGAAATTTAAATGTAAATCAGCTATGAATTTATAGAACAGTTTTGCTTCCCTGATGCCACTTTTTCTTTGTCCTTCTTGCTTCTTCTTATTGCTTGGAATGCAGATGTGAATCTGAGGGAGAGGTAGCTACCTTGTGATTATGAGGCAACTGTGAGCAGAAAGAAAGACCTCAGGCTGCTTACCTCTGCACTTCCAGCTATGGAGGAAAAACCAACTCCTACTTGATCGAACCACTATGGAAATATAAGATGCAGCCAAACTTCTCTCTTTCTCTAAGTCTCATGAAACCTATTCTTCTAGGGCCATATGAATCCTTTCAAGTATTTATTCAGATTTTAAAAGTGATTACCTCCACTAAAAAAAGAAATCTTAATCTCGAAAGGAAAAAACTCATTAGTAACTCTCATTTGTTTTTTCCCGAGTGTGATCAGTAATCTGGTCAAGTTCAGGCATATTCAGGAAAATGAATGACAGCTCTTCTGGTCTTAAGTGTCTTCTCTTGGAGCCTGACTCTAAACATATAAAAAAGGTAATATTCAGCAGAGTTGGTTAAAATGGCACTAACCCCAGAAAACTCCACAGTTAAGCACATCGTTTTGCTGGAGACTTCACAAATTCCTAAGTGGACTGTCATGTCCCTCAATAGTGTGCAGTAAGATAATCAACAGGGATTTCTTGTTCAAACATGTGCAGAGTATATATGTTTATTATGTAATTTAAAAAATTTTACTTAACTTTTCATGAAGTGCTATAGCAACTAACAAAAGATATTAAGGTGCCCTTGGCTTTGCCCTGTGCCTTACCCACAAATACATGACCACTGTTTCTTGTTACCAATTCCTCTGGAAGGCCATTTAGTTTCTTACAGAAGTGTTTAGCCACAAAAGAACTATAGTGTTTCTCATTTTTAATGTGATATCGCTATATTTTTAGAGCAATACCAAATCGGACTCTTTGATCTGGTAGATATCTTTAAAGATTTCTTACTTTTTCACCCCACTGAACCATCCTTTAAGATGAAGCAATTCTCCCTTTCTCCCATTAAAATGCCCACCTAACTTTAAAAATATAGAGTCACTCCCTGTGGCACATAGTTCCTTCAAGAGGCACCCATTTCTTCTCCTTCCCCTGGGCTACTGCTCTTTCCAATAGGTCAGGAGTGACCATTCAAACTTAAGCATCCCGGAATAGTCACCTCCCCTCAGAAAAGCATAGTCCCCTTCTGGATCAAGACTGTTAATTCGTCCACAGATATGAGGTTCCTGAGATGCTCATTTCACCATCTTGTTTTAAATAAATAAAGTATTTTCTGTCATCACATCGTCTCTGAATTTAGCAACAACTTTCCTTGTGCTGTAGTCACCCAGCCATTAATACTAAGCAGCTATTCTGTGATTCACAGTACCAGACACCAAACGAACATTTTTAGAATAATTAGCTAAGGCATGCATTAAGAATAAATAGTTACAGCATAATCCATCTGAAATCATCCTTTATTTACCACAGTGATCCTAAAACTGAATGTTTTTCATAAGAAAAGAATACAATGCATATAAATTCATATTAAAAGTGATTTGTATCCTTTATGAAGGCTACTTGCAAATATCTCACAAATAAATTTATAATGCTAAGAATTTATCTTAAAGTTATACTTTATAAAGTCTGCAAAGATTCATGTGCAGGAAATTTACTGGAGCAATTCGTGCAAAAATAGAAAACTTGACACAACTCAAGTATCCATCAATGGGGAACAGGTTAAAGAACTTATGCATCCATATAGTGAAATATTTTGTAATTCTTAGAAAAGAAGGATATAGGTGAAGATATGGAGAGATACATAAGATGTATTGTTAAAAGCAATAAAACAATTTGCAGGACACTGTATACACTACGATCTTATTTAAATAAATTAAAGTGATAGATCTTATATATGTTTACTGTGTGTACATAACTTCTGGAATAATACACAAGAAATTCTGAACAGTGGTACTCTTAGAAAATTAAAAATGGTAGGCCAGAGATGAGGAAGCAAGAATAAACTCTTATTTTTTAATTATAAGTTGAAGATTTTGTCAGTAGTGTGAATCATGCTTATATTTTTAAAAATATAAATTTAAGTAAAGAAAATAATACTTAAAACAGTAGAATAAAATAATAGAAAATCAGAAAAGAACTGATAGCTCCTCTGAAACTATATTAGTTTTCTATGGCTGTGGTAACAAAGTACCACAAACTGGGTGGTTCAGATCAACAGAAATTTTTATCTCACAGTTTTGGAGACCGGAAGTCTGAAGTCAAAATGTTGGCAGGTTTGGGTCCTTCTGGGGGCCGTGAAGGACTATAGTCCTGCACAGTCATTTAATACCGTCCTGTGTTCACAGAATTGATGGTATAAAAGGAAACATAACTAAGAATCAATAAATATCCCAGGTAGAAGAATGAGCATATGAAACATTGTAAAACTGAGCAAAAACATGGCCATTCAAGTTCAGAGTATTTAGAGAACAAGATAGGAAGTGGGTAGAAATCAGTAAAATTATTTTAGAATCATGATTATCATCTTTGGCTCATTCTAATTACACAAAATTCAGGATAGTAGTAATGAATCAAGCTTCCTTAAATTTGTTCTGTCTAAAAATTTTTATCAGATAAATCTCTAAGCTCTATCTCTTTTCATAAAACTTGTAAAAAAATTTACTGAGCCGCTGCCTTTTTAAGAAACAGTACAAAATTAAACATCTTTACTGAGGAGTAGGAGACATTTTGACATTTATTTACAGTTTGTTCTAATAAAATATTTGCAGTGAACAAGGTTTACCTACATAGTTGCCTTATTTTGAATTTTAATGAAGATGAATAGCTAGCTAAGTCATTCAATTTTGTGAAGAAGGGATTTCTAAAAACACTGCTTTAAAAATGAATGATTTTCAGTGCTTGGTATTATCCTGTTTTAGTGCGAGTTTACAAATAAGTTTTCGATTTTAATTATTTTTTAAAAATAATTAAATAATTTTAAAATAATTTGGTGTTGGGTAGAAGGATTATATATGTGACTTGGCATGCTATTTATGTTTTGAGTTCATAGTCTTCCTTATAACACATTAGAATCCATGCAGTAATGAGCCGACATATAACACTATTGTATGTTTCTCTTCTTAAGCAAACATCACCTGAACAGTAGATATACATTATACTATCTAAGACTTCTAAGTTAGTTCCCAATGAACTCAAAAAAAGAAAATTGAAACAAATTATAAACAAATGAATTAGTTCTACTCAATTAAATTTATTAATGTGAATCAATGTTTGGAACACTTCTTTATATTTCTCCTGCATTCCAAATGCCTGAACTAATCTGCAGTTTTCTCTTTTTCAACTGAGGTGGCCTCCAAATTAACTAGGATGGAGCCACTGTGATCCTGCTTGCTGGGTTCCATTTGAAAGGCACCCTCTATTCTCAGTTTAGAAATACATATAAGTCTCTGGTCTGTGTAGAATTTAGACTGAAAAATTTAGTGAGATGGGGCCTGTGAAATGACTAATGTTTCCCACTTCCGGTGAGCTAGAAACTCCAAGGAAAGCAGCCTTTGTTGTGGTCTTTCAGCACTTCTGTTTTTGGTCCCTGATGGAATCCAGAAGGGTGGATGTGAATGCAAATGAAAAGAAAGAATCAATTTGTATGTTTGGATATTTGAAAAAAGTTCAGTTCTTTGTGAACAAAGAAGTGTGGAATTGGAACTGACTGTATGACCATGGGCTCTCTCATACTTTGAAGAATCTGGATTGGTTTGGGAAGTGACAAAACAATAACAACAACAAAGAAAAGAAAAAGTTATTCCCTCTTCTGAGGAGCAAACTTATTATTTGTAGACTGAAGCAGAATAATAGTGAGTTGGGATAGGCAGTAAACTACAGAAGTATTTTAAAAGATAACTTTTAATCGATGTGTACTTATCAATAATGGTGACACCAAACATAATATGTTTACAACATATACTAACGAGCAAGTAGGTCTTTTCAGGAGATATTAATCACTCATAGTGAACATAGCTACCGATAAAGGTATTCAACATGGACTGTCACACTTATAAATAGTTCACTAATAAAATATATGAGGTTGTGAGTCTTAAAAATGTAGCTTTGGTAGGGAATCTTTTGCCTGAATGGCACAAATAGAGTTGACTATTTTAATAAAACATGCAGTTACACTAGTTCTGGACACCATGTGGGCATTTTCTGCCTACATTCTTCTTGGTAACTGCTACACAAACACACTTACACATGCACACACAAGTACATAGACCCAATAATTCTTAGAATTGTGGGATTTTAAAACTCAAGGGGAACTCATACCAAAAGACATATGGAATATATCATGCTGCAGAAGAATTATCTCATTACATGTCTTAAGTTATGAATTCCACCTGTTTTGAGGCTTTAATAAAAATTGTTTAGTAAATATTATTTTTTAAGATTACCCACTAATCGGCATCTGAATACATTCACAGTTAAGTTCAAAGCATGCTGAATGTAGCTAAATTCTGCCTGGAAGGAAATGTTGATGCATTTGAAACTGAACATCTAAACTACTATGGTATTGTGAGATCAAAAGTTAACATTAATTTTTAGTATAAACATATCCTAACATTGTAAAAATTAGATACCTATAAAAATAATTGTTATGATGGGACAGTCCTATGTATTTTCTATGTATTTTCATACATGTTAATCAGACTTTAAAAAAACTCTAAAAATACTCTAGCAACAGTCTAAAGGTTGGTCCCCTAAGATATTTATTAATTACACAAGAAAAAACATTAATTTACAGTGGAGAAACCCAGCCAATCCCACTCTCATCATGTGACCAAAAGAAACACGTCATTTCTGCAGTATGAATGTTTGTCACAAATGTTTAACTTAGTTTAATCAGGAGAAAACATCATACAATCCTAAACTGAAAGGCATTCTAAAAAGTAATTGACCTGCATTCTTCAAAAGTGTCAAGGTCATGAAAGACAAGGAAAGCCGTGGAACTGTCATAGATTAGAGAAGACTACAAAACATGATAACTAAAAGCAGTTGAGGATGCTGGAACAGAAAAAGAATACTATTGGAAAAAACTAGTGAAATCCATATAAGGTATTTGATCAAGTAAATATATTGTACCAATATTAACTTCTTAGTATTTAAAAAATTTTCTTAGTTTTGATTGTATTGATAAAATACCATGGTCATATAAAATGTTAATATTTGGGAAAGCTGGATTAAGGGTATTTGGGTACTTCCTGTAACTCAAATCAGTTTTAAAAGTTAAAAGATTAATCTAGTACAATTTGATAGTCATAGTTTAGAGTTTTAGGAAGGGCAAAAGTACAATAACAATCAAAAAATGTTCTAACTATTAATGGGCTTTTAGACACTTTTGTTGGAGTTTCATACAGCGGAGCAATGGCTCTGTATAGTCACATCTTATTAGAATTTATGGATATTTCATGGCATAAATTGCGATCTATGAGCATATTGTTCTTAAAAATGGTGGGAATTGTAGGAGGAAAGGACACAGGCTAAGGAAGAGCTAAGGTGAATCTACTGTATTCGTAAACTAATTTTCTGTGGGTACCAATCTCCTGGAGAGTTGACAAGGAGAAAGAGGAATGCCACTTGCAGAGCACCAGGTAGGCACTTTGTACACAGCACCACATTGCATCTGTACAGCTATTTGCAGTAGTATCATCATCCTCATGCCACGGATGAGGCATGAAGGTTTGCAGAGTTTGGGGGAAGTTCTCTGAAGTCGAACAGCTTAATAAGTAAAGTAGCTAGAGTTGAGCCCTGGGGTATATCTGACTTCGACCCCATGCTTCACAGACTGGAAAACAAAACAAGATAAAACAAAACACACTGTACTAAGGAACGGAGATCATGTTTGTAAAACATGTACAGACCAATTAACTCTTCATCAAGGAAGACTCTTTTTTCATGGCTACAGATGGCATCCCTAAACATAACCAGCTGCACTTTGAAATGCTTACAGTTGGTCAAAAGTGGAACTAGGCAAGAGTGCCTATGATTCAGGCCAAATCTATTCCTTCCAGTAGAAAAAAAGCTTCAAAGCACCTTTCCAGCATATGCTTTGTTGCTCAAGTAATTTTTAATTTTGAACAATAGCACATTAGTAATCTACTCATTAACTAAAGACAATATAAAATTCCCATGGTAGACAATGAACAAACATTTAATTGATTTTTAAAAATCATCTGTACTCATTTGTCATGTGTTTTCAGTTCTCTGAAGAAGTTTATAGTTTATGACATTTATTCATTTTTTTCAGTTAATTCTTTTAACAAACATTCATTCAGTGTCTATATGAGCTAGTCTCAGTCCCTGTCTCATAGAATTCTAGCTGAGAAAACAGATATGTAAACACACCATTGCTGTATAAAGTGTGAAATGTTCTGAAGATTGTTTTGGGCACAGTGTTGGCACGAAAGAGCATGATCAACTCTGTTTTACAAAGGAGATTACCACTTGAAATACACTGGAGTTCACCAGATGGATGAGAGCTGATGGGCTTTCCAAGAGTTGGAAATGGGGGTGCGGCGCAGGTGTGTGGGGGCCCAAAGCAACTGGTCCTCTCCAGTACCAACGCCTATGAATGAGTGGGCCTGAAAGCTAACTGAACCCCGATTTACAAGTCACGAATTTTTCTTCCCTGTTGTGCCTATTAGTTTGGGATTCAGTACTTAGCCATAAAATAACACACAACAATCTAGAATGGATTGGTGGTGGATTTTTGTCTACTTGTGTTTGGGGACAGTGTAAAGCATATGATGTCAGTTACAAAACTCTGAAGCAGTTTGTTCAGAACCTAACCCAGACATATCAGTTTAGGCTTTGATATTGTCGTTATCAGCAAGCATGCCCAGTGAGGAGTGGGCATTTTCCTGTGGAAAATGTGCTATCTTCCTTGGCATGAAGTGTAGAATTATGGGTTGCCCATTTCCACGGGGGAACTAAGAACTCTATGTCCCTAGTTATAAAAGAAGGTGTCTTGGAGAGATTTCAAGATATAAGATTGTCATTTAGTCTGTCTTAAATTCCCCATGGGTTTTAAATTAGCTCATTATTTCCTGAACTAGAATGCTGTTGCTGTGATTTGATCATTACTCTTAAGTGGTTTGTCACAACTCACTGTGTGGGATGAAATGACTTTTTCATTCAAAGCCAAGTCTGGTGAGTGAGTCCTTATAGATTACATATCTCTAAGTCACCACAGCTTTAGCCTCAAAGGGCTGCTGCTATGTGAGTCTTCCCAGGATGCCCCTCTCCACTCAGCTTAAGTCACTGGGTCTTGCCTCCTCGGCCACATGCTCAGAGGACTTGCCTCTGCCATTGCTTCATAACCTTCAACCAGGTGGCATTTCAAGCTGATCTTCAGAATATATCACTTCTCTACATTAGTCAACAGCTGTTCTAGGATCTTGCTGTCACCCATCAGATATGCTTGCCTGGCCTAGCAGAGCTGAGTTACAGCTAACATTGCTTTAAAGTCAGACCCTAGCTTTGTTATAGAAGTTTGCAGTTGTTACCCTGCACAGATCTGGTACTTTATTGTGTCTCAGCGTTTTATCTTTAAAAGGCCAACTGTGTCTTAAGTCTTCACTGTACTGACTAACCAAAGAGGACATAGCATTAGACACTACTAATTCCCACTGATTCCCCTTTCCTTATGACAGGTGTTCCTTGTAACTGGAACCAGGTATAGGACTGAATGGTTGAACAACTAAGGCTGATAACAGGAAAAAATAGTTTCTGGGAGGATAAATTATTCAGCATACTGGCCATTATTTTTTATCATTCCCTATAGTGTTCCATAAAGTTTCCAACCCCTATTTTAATTATACTCTAAAAATTTTATTGAAATAAAAATGATATAATAATTTTTAAAAGGGCTATATGTTCCCAAAAGTGTGGTCCATGAAATACAGGTTTCTGGGAAATTAACAAGTAGGTGTTAAGTCAAAAAAGAATGGTATAGACCAACCAAACTAACTTTTGGCAAAAAAATTTTAAATAACTTTTGCCTATTTTCACTGTCAGTGGTAAGGCATTCTACAACATTTTTATAATTTAATAATGACGATTTTTAAAAATGTTTTACAATTTGTCATTGTTTATACTGGATATAATTCACTATCTCAGAGAATTTTAATTTACTGAGGAGAAAGTCACTTTTGATGAAATCTCTTTGACTGTCTGTTAAAGAATCCATGGTCAGAGAATCTATGTAAAGTTAGCTTTCCTGGCAACTACTTTGTGTCAAAAATACTGAACTAAGAAATCATGTGAGATCATGAGTAAAAAACTCATATGTGGCAGCAAAGACCAAAACAAAAGAAAATACCACAAAGCCATATGGGAACAACTGACATTTATCCCTTAAAAAAATTATAAACAAAAGAAATATTCTGTGATGACAGACATCTGTCTGGCATAACGAGGACTCATTTTGGAGGATGAATAAGTTCTTGAGATAGCTGCAGTAAGTCACACATTATGTACATGATATAATCATCTTCTGTGAATACACCCATTTCTTTCTTCATTTATAGCAATTTTCCTGGGCATTGATTGCAAAAGTCATTATTTAGACTGTACACTATGCTACTAAATTTAATTTTTAAAATGGGATTACTTTTCAGAAAAATATTCATCGTATTTCATATGCCACATCAGATGTTACCCATTATTATGCCCCTGAAATTGGTTACATTTTAAAGAGGTCTCCTGTGAAATTCACTTGAGTGCAAAGCACTGAAAAACAGTCATTGAGGCCAGGGTGGCACATGATAAGAGACTAGAAGGGTCTAGATCTAACATGATTAGCGGTACAGTGGTTAAGGGTGGGTGATATTGTGTCTGACTGCAGAATTCAGATTTCAGCTCCGCCATTTGTGACCCTGGGCAAATGTGACCCCCCAGGTGCTCCAGTTTCCTTTTCTGTAACAGCCAGCCTAACAAGACTGTTGGAAGGACTAGATAAACCAATACATTGTGGTCAGGATTAGACAAGAATCTGTATGATTCTAGACACCACACTCATTTTCGTATATGATTCTGGAATTTAAAAGAAAAATACATGTGTTCATGTTCGGTGCATAACATGGAACAAATAAGTCACTTTCTCTGAGCTTTAGTGCCCTCACATTTAAAATGGAGACACCAATGTTTATTGCTCATATACACCTTAGCATTGTTTCTGTCATTCAGGTGATAATATGTGAGAAGGCACTGGTCATGGGTAAACCACAATGCAGTGCTTTGTTTTATTCTTAATGACCACCATCTAATCTACCACTCAGCAGCTAGTTTATGATGAACATATAGGGTAGCAGAGGCGAACTCAATTGAATACCCTTATAAGATAAGTTTCCTTTGAATTGGCTCAACATTTCAAGGGTTCATTTTCATCTTTTGGAAAAGTTTCTTACATATATATATATATATATATATATATATATATATATATACACACACATACATACATATATATATACACATATATATATACACAAAATTATTTTTTATTTGAAACTCTGTTTTATGAAAAACCAAGATATGAAAATATATAAATTTTATTTTTAATTCTTTGGATTACAAACAAAAATAATGTATTACTTGTAATGGTAGATAGTCAAACACTTTTCTCACATTTTAAGAAAATTTTGTATTGTAAATAAATAAAAATTAGATGATTAGATATGATTAAGCAGTATTAAGTGGCAAAAGACCACAAGTTAGAAGAGAACAGTTATTGATAAAATTGCATCTACCTGAATATACATAGGAACATGTTGTCCAGAGAGTTTTCCTTCATTAGTGGAATAAGAGAGCAAAAGCAATGTTTTATAAACCTGCTCTAATAAATGTCCATCCAATGTACTCTGTACTGAAACTAATAATAAAACAAAATAAAATTCTTTAAAAAAGTTTATATATAATACTGAATCATATTGGTTCAATTATTTAACATACATGTAATCTAAGAATATATGCTTAAGGATTAAGCATTTTTAAAATAATTTTTTGCTAAAATTAATCTTAAACTCTTTAAAAATCATCGAATAAGCATTATTCAGTGAATTTAAGTAGCATATAGATGTAGTTAAATAAGTCCTTTCTGATGATTTTAAAAATGACCATGATCATCTCCATAATAAGGAAATGAAAAGAATTACATGTGAAAATAATTAAAAATTAAATAAAAACAAAAGCTTCACATTTCAAATTTGATTTACAATGAAACATCCATGAGTCTTTTTTTAGAAATTAGAAGATTGATACAGTTAGAAGTCCAAGCCTTTCGAAGTTTTACCTACCACAAATAGCCACTAACACCACAGAGAAAGCCACCTGAAGTTCTTTTCGAGACCGTATAAAAGGTATTAGTGTAAATATTGAGGGGGGCTATATTCAGTTTCTTTTCATTTGTAACCAAGAAAATTATTTCTCATTTATTTACTCAGAGATGATTTGTATTCTCACCACGTGCAAGAAATACAGAGCTGAACAAGATGAAATAGCCTTAGTTTTTAATACTATATTAAAAGAAGGAGAGATTTGAAAGACAAACAAAAAGGGGAGACAAATGTCTTCAAGAAAAAGGAGTAAACATGTAGGATCTAACAATTAGGGAGGTGTGGTATACTTTAGGAACATCAAGACACAGGTATGACTTAACGTTGGGTTTTGTGAGAAGCAGGCAGCAAATGTGGCTTGATATAAACTGTATTAAGGGGTTTGGTTTTATCTTTCCTCTCCCTCATTCACTTACTTACTTATGTATGTATATATGGATGTATGTGTGTATAATATACATATGTTCATTAGAAAGATGGAAAATAAAAAATAAAAATAAAAAATGAAAAGTACAAATAACGTTTAAAAGTTTCCCATGGCTCTATACACGCATGCTGGATTTCACTTGTGTATTATATACATAGTGTTTATTACATGTGCATATGTTTTATAGAAATGAAATTAAACTGTTCACTGTGTTTTGCAACAGTTTTTTAATGCTGATAATATATTACGAATATGATGGAAGGCTTTTAATGGTGATGAGGGTGAGGTGGGATACTGTAACATAATTAAAATTTGCATGTTAATAATCATACAGAAGCCAGACTGCTAACTCTGGAGGCAGGACAGTGGGTTATGAGACTGTTACAGTTATTCAAGGGAAAGGCAATGAGAGTCTGAGTTAGAATGGTGGAGAAGAGGCCAGGATATAAGAGATACGTAGGAAGAATTTAAAAGCAGTGAAAGAGAGAGAAAAGAAATTGGGTAACTTTGGGAAATCTTTGGGCCACCAGATGGACAAATGAGAAGGGAGAGGATGTTTCATGAAGCGATGTGGAGAAAGAGGTGTTCATTTTAGTTGTCGACCTCTAAGTGCTTGTGGAATACTTAGGCAAACGACCCTATAAGCAGTGGGATAAAATGCTTAAATGTAGAATTATTAAGAGAGGACAACTACTGTAAAATTTATCAAAACAGTATTTCTCAGAATCAGAGTAATGTTCCTTTGACTACGCACTCACTGGGGGTTATGAGAGTTCACACAAGCCCAGCCTCGTAATGATGTTCCACCTTTTTGGAATGACGATGCTCTGCTATTGCTTCCTCAACTTTGTGTTTCATTCTTGCTTTCAAAAAATTTCACTGCTTCACTGGTGGATATGAGCTTAGATACAATTTTTTTTTTGGCATAATAACCAAATCCTTCACATTTAAGATCAATCTCTCTCACTTGAGTGCCTCTCCCCCTAATAATTCACTTCATTATCCTCTGTTCCAGCCACACGGATCTACATGGTGTTTCCCCATGCTGTCACCCTAGGACACTTGGGGACCACATGAAATTGTTATCTCTTGTGAGAAATCTTTTTTTTTTTTTTTTTTTTGGCTCCCATTCCCATTCCTGATCCAAAGAGTTTTTTTTTTCTCTCTCTTTGCTATAATGTCACAACAGAACACCTTTATCAGACATATCATATTCTGTTGTAACTACTTGTCTTTTAGGTAGGTATATCTTCCTCCCCTAAACAGATCATTCGATTGATAGATATATCATCTATCTATCATTCATCTATCTGTCTCTCTATCTGTCTATCTATCTGTCATCTTCGTATATATCTTTGCCCATGATATAGACAACCTAGGTAACAAAAACACAGACAATAACATGCGCTAAATAAATTTAGGTTTTATGTCATTTTCACCTCTGTTCAATATATGATATGTATCATGCCATATATTTAATCAATACTAAGTATCAATTCAATTCTCTCCCAGCTTCTTGGAATGTAATGATATCCCCCTTGGAAATAAGAAAATCTGAAATTAGAACTGTTGGAGAAGCAATGTCTCCTAGTGATGTATATAAATTAATGGAGCACTTTCTTGTGCAAGTTTTTGTCAATGTGTCTGAAAACTGGGCTTATTTAACTTTTTCACTTTAACATAAAATGCTGTAACTAATGCCAGTGTTGATGCAGGTATGGGGAAACAGGCACATTCATATATTGTTTATTTGGCAAAGTAATTTGGAAGGGTATATTACAGCTCAAAATTCTTATTTATTTTCAACTATTAATTCCACTTTTAGGAATCTTTGATACAGAAATAAGAGTGCAGGTATGTAAAGACTTATATGTAAAAGACTGATAGGTATAGGAATATTAATGATAGCAAGGCATAAGAAAACATCTGAATGTCTGTCAATAATAAACTAAGCTAAAATAGCACATTTGCATGATGAAATATCACATGGCCTTTAAAAAGATGGAGGTAAGTCTGTACCTACTAATCTACTAATCTGAAAAGTTGTACAGAAAGTTGGGGAAAAACGAAAGTTCAGACCTCTACCATAGCACAGTTTCATTTATTCATTCATTTAAAAATACTTACATATGCAGATGTGAGTATAGATATGTCAGTATCAATGTGGTCAAAATCTGGAAGGATTGCTCCCCTGTTCCATTACTATAAGAACGTAAGAGTGAGCGAGTAGGATCAGATGAATAAAGAGCAGATTTTCACCAGCTAAGTTTTCTTAATTTTTTCTTTCAGTTATACTCAGTATTTTTTCAGTTAATGAGAAAAAATATTAAAAGAATAAAGCAAATTGGTATGTATTGCTTTATAAAGATATCCACAATATTGCAAGTGAAGAATGTATGTTGCAAACAAAAGTTTGTATTGAATTGTCTCAATTTTTGGTAAATCTATAGAATAGTTAAAAGGTCAGATGTATATATGCCAGACCATGATGTATGGGGCAAGGTTGGAAGGAATGTCCATTATTTGTCTTATACATTTTGTATCATTTGGAATAAAACTAATGAAAATAGTAAAACAAATCATGGTTTGTTTTATATCTTAGATATTTTCTTTATTTTCATTTTTATTTTAATTGCAATTAACACTGAATGTTATATTAGTTTCAGGTGTACAATATAGTAGCTAGAAATTTATGCAACTTACAAAGCGATCCCCCCAATAAGTCTGGTACCCATCTAGTACCATTCATAGCTATTACAGTATTATTGACTATATTCCCTATGCTGTACTTTACATTCCCTTAACTATTTTGTAACTGCCAATTTCTAGATATGTTCTTTAAAAGTCCTGTGCAAATTAAAATTTAGTAAGGAAAAATTATATTTTAATTAGATCAGTAGAGTTTTCAATTATGTAAAATATTCTTCTGTGAAGTGAATGTAATTTTTGGTGATATTAATTTTCATGACTCCTGGCTGCCTGTTTTAGCCTATTTAAAGCTTGTCCTTCAGAGAAGCAGAAGTCAAATGTTCTTAATTATCTTTAAAACTTAAGAGAAAATAATGTCATTATTTTGCTTTTATTAGCCCTCCCAGGCAAAGCGTCACACACACTCCACTTCTATGTATTCAGTCCCTCTTTTTCTTTTTAAGCAAGGGATCTGTCTTTGGCAGTTGATGCCCTTTTAGCATTGATATGTAGTAGTACTCCTACCCATGTAGTAGTACCCCCATCCATGTAGTAGTACCCCATCCATGTAGTAGTACCCCCATCCATGTAATAGTGCTCTCATCCATGTAGTGGTACCCCCATCCATGTGGGTTATGTTCCAATTCCCGCAATAGATGCCTGAAACTTCAGATAGTACCAAACCTTATGTATCTGTTTTTTTTTCCTATACAAGCATACCTATGATAAAGTTTAATTTATAAATTAGGCACAGTAAGAAATTAACAACAATAACTAACAAAACAGAACAATTATAACAGTATTCTGTAATAAAAGTCATGTGAATGTTTTGGGGGCTATGTTACGAGGTCGAACAAGGGTTAGTTGAACACAAGCACTGTGGCGCCTTGACAGTAGATCTGATGACCGAGAGGGCTACTGCATGACTAACGGGCGGGGCACGTGCACAGCGCGGAGGCGCTGGGCAAAGGGATGATTCACGTCCCAGGCGGGATACAGCTACTCAGAATGACACACGATTTAAAACTTATAAATTGTTTATTTCTGGAATTTTCCATTTCATATTTTCAGGCTGTGGCTATCTGTGGGTAACTAAAACCACAGAAAGCAATACCATGGATAAGTGGGAGACTACTATAGTTTCCATTTCAAGAAGGAAGAAGAAAAGTACTGTTGCCCATACTTACATACAGAGAACAGATGACTGGATTTGCCCCAGTTAAACAATCCCAAGACAGCGGCTGTCCAGTTCACTTTCCTTTCAGAGGAATGAGCTTTCCTTTCTCGTGGATGTTAAGGCCTATATTTGGTCTCAGATCCACTTTTATCAGCCTGGTTAAGGCAGCAAACTAATTGACTGAGTAACTTCAGCTTTCTACTTGCTTCCAACCCATGTATTAAATAAAGAGCCTTTTATTTTCTGAACAGGTCACAGCGTATTATGTATTCAAAGTGAACAAAATGTGAACTGGAATCGTGTACACTTGTGAATGCTTTTGAGAGATTTAAGAAAAGTAAACAAAATGAATAGTTTAAATTTTATTTCTTTATATAAAATCATATTCAACTCCAATCTCCAGCTCAGGACTACTAAAAAAAATTCTCTCAGTCTTCACTGGAGCTCAGTTTTTAGAAAATAAAAATAAAAACCACAACACCAGAAACCACTGAAAGTGTTAAGGAAAGATTATATCTAAAAATACCTGAAATATAGACTTTCCTACATATCAGTCAAAAAGTGACCAGAATATCTTTTTGCAGTGTGAAAAGTGAACAAAGAATTCAGAATTACTTACAGGGTGAAAAATAAAAGAGGGATAAAATAATTACTTAACTCCAAATGGTAGTGTTACGTCATTGACAGATAGGTGGGATTTATAAAATCCCAAGTTGCACAAATTTATATAATTTCTCTATTTCTGATTTATAAAAGACCATGTTTCCAACAGTCTCATAAAACATGGGAAGACTTTTTATGCTTGATAACATATACAAACTTGAGAGGAAAAATCCTCCAAAAAAGAAAAAATTGTAATAATTATTATACCGATTAATAGATATAGCCAAGTAATTTTCTTAGTATTTAAATTCATCTAAAATCTTCATCAACAAAATAAGCTTTACCAGAGTGGCCAGCCTTTTCTTGAATTAATAATGAAAAGAAACCACGTCCCAGAAAAGAAAACCAATGTTTTATGGAGGTGGCCTGCAGCCCCTATCTGAATCATCAAGATTAGGCAATGATGATTTTTTTAGTTATATTTATCTAACCATTTTCTGTAGGAAAGAAACATTAATAGCTATATAAAGCTTCAACACATGTTGCACAGAAAGGACTATATAATCTGCTATTATTTCTGCCTGTAAATGACTACATGTCTAGCACTAGCCTGGGGCTGAATTGGCTGCCAGGAAACTTGACCTGCATCATGGGCTTAATGAAGCTGTAACTTTGTTTATAATTCTTTCCACTTTGAACTAGTATTGTATCCAGGGGAAATGAGATAATGTGCCTCTCCTTTTTAGATCATCTGGATTACTGACCAGTCCTCTGTGAAGGGACAAGCAACACAATCTGGACACTGTTCAGGTACTGCGACCTGCTCTGCCCATCCCTCTGGAGGACCAACCAGATCTGCCCCAGGTCGGGCACCTGCAGGTCTTCACCTGCAGGAGCAGAGTCTGAGATCTGGCTCCCTGGATGTGTGCTGACTGGCAGACTTTGAAATATAACCGTATAGAATTTCCTTCTGCCTTTTCCCAGATGATGGTGAGCAAGGCTGGGCCTATCCAACACTTATAGTTTAGAGACGTTTTCCTTCAGTGTCTCCAGCCTTTTTCTGATACTTTTTTTCATTCATGGGCATTGAATCTGTAAACTAGTTATGGACTTTTAGGCTTCTGATCTGCTGAGTGTCTAAGTCACCACAGCAAGAAAGCAAAAGCTATTACTAATTTTGTTACCTAAACTGTACATGAACTTTGGTTTGTCTTTTAAGCCCCCTCTCTCTAATTTTGGAACAAGAGGTTTAAAACTGAGATATCATTAAGTAGATGAAAGAAATTTTTAGAGTGGGGATTTATTTTCCTGTGAGTGTCCTTGAATGTTAGGTGTTTGAAGAAGTATAGACTACGGTGACTCTCTCCTTTCTGCGCCCCTCCCTGAGAGTGGGGAATGGGGCCGGAATGATAATGGGTGCAAATGTGGGAGCTCTGAAGGGGAATGGGATGTCGTAGCATTTTTGACCCCATGTAGTGACAGCTTTAAGACCTGGGGCCAGTCTTGTCACATATTCCCAACCAGCAACAGCTCCCACATTTTTCCTTTTACTTTTTCCTCTCCTATTTCTTCTTCTATTCTTCTGTCCTCGGACATCCAAATAGGACCTCTGGATGGTACAGAATGGTCTATTGGCAGAGTGGAAGCCACGCTGCACGGGGCTTAGCCGTTGACAGAGAAGGAGGCAGAAAGGTGGTAAAATGGCACCAGGAGTCACAAGGATAAAAAATTATTTTTAAATGTGGAGGTGACTTGCATGTTTGCTGACAGAGAGAAAAGAGTTTGTAGAAAAGATGAGTTTGAAGAATAAGTGATTGATGAGGAAGGCTTCCAGGAGATAAGAGGTAATGAGGTTTGAAGGAAGTGAAGACGTTAGTCCTTGAGAGAGGAGGGACACCTCCCTCTCAGAGAAAGGAGAAATCTGTGATGGTATAGAAGAATTTGGAGAAATTGTTGGTTCACATCAGCTGACTTTGATCTTGTTAATGATCTGTTACAGCACAGGGATGAAAGTTATGAAGAGTAAAAAAGATGTGGAATGGATGGATTATGCCCTTTGGTGGTGGGCCAGGTGTGTCATCTTTATTTATGATGGTTTGCACGTCAGCACATCTTAAAATAGGAGTAACTGGTTTCAGAAATTAACAAAAGCCTAAACCTGAAGGAGGAAATAATTCTAGAAAAAAATGCAATTCCAATGTTTTATATCAAGCATGTTTTGTATCAAGCATGTTTTGAATACATAAGCCTTTCTAGAAGTGTTTTGGAAAAGGTATCAGAAGACCTGGATTATAGCAGCAACTCAGCTACTTAATAGCTTTGCTCTCTTTGGCAAGATCTTTAATTATTTCCAAATCAGGTTCTCTATTTACAAAATAGATATCCATTAAATCACTCAATAAATATTTACTGACTGACCACTACATGCCAGGAGCTCTGTTAGGGATTGCAGGCACAATAGTAAACAAAACACTCTCTGTCCTCAAGTTTCTATCAGTCCAGTGGCTCTTTACTCTGCTTCCTTTACTAAGAGGATCAAATAATATAATACATCAGAATGTGTTTTAATAATTTTGGAGCCCAACTGTAGAAAAAAACTGTAGGAAAGTACTTTTTTTTCTTGAAACAATTATCCTGTTGTGATCACGATAATAGCGATCACTACACTTTCTGGAAGACTTTACCTCCAAAAGATTCCCTATGGCTCTCACAGTTTTAGACCACCTCCCCGCGTGGCTTCCCAACCAGGCATGGCAGCCACTGTCTCTTACTGGGAAGCAGGGAGCATGGCTTTACACTGGGCTCATGATATCTTTGCCACTTCTTCATGTCTCCAATGACTGGTTGCCCTATTCCTGTGGCTGGCTCCTCTGAAGACATCATTGCTAATTCTAGCAGGGGCACAACACAGAACTGTCCCAGCAGCCAAGTGTAAACCAGAAGAGTTCTTTGATCTTCAGCCTGGTGCATTCTTTGGGTGGTCAAAACTTTGGAAGGACAAGCTAAAAGAATATGTCTGGTGGTTGGAAGCCAGGTCAAAGGTAATGTTTTGTAGAGGCTTTCTGGGAGTAGAATTAAGAAAATTGCCTTTTCTTTTTGATGTCTAAGTCTAAAATAGAAAAAAAATATTCCCTGAAATGTGTCCAAGAGTTCTGGGAAAGTCTATCATTACAGCTATGGCCATCATTTTAATTTCTTTATACTACACCCAACTTTGTTTAGCATGCTCGATCTTGCTCCATGTTTCCATTTTATCTACCATTCAAACATTGTTATCAGTGGGAGAAGGCAATCTTTCTCTTCTTTTGTATTCAGGCTAAGGAGGAAGTCCATTTCTAAAACCAGGATTTTTCAGACAAGAAAAAATATAGGCTGCAGATGAGATTAGAGCAAAGGTAGGGCGGAAGATAAAATTAAGATTGCTTTACTTTCTGCTTTCTGTCTTCCTCTGTGAAGGGCTGTATCTATAAGTGAATCCAGAAATTAGATTCCCAGAGCTTACCAGATAGGAGAATAGGCCAATCATTTTATATCTAGGTGTGAGAAAAGCAGCAAAAAACTGAAGAAGGCAATTTCCTGGGCATTTATCTCTAAATAATTCATTTCAGTAAATCATGTGATCCTTGGGGTATCTGGATAGAAAAATATACTTTCCAGAGCTTCTTCCCCAAGCTCTGGTTCCAGACCTTCCCATCTGACATATACTCCCTTCTTGCCTCTGGTCTCATTTTCTCAGAAACCTAAAGATCCAGTCTGGTAAAGGCAGAAACACCCATACGTGTTACATTGAAGGAAGGTTTGTTTGCTAAATTTTGGCTCACAGTTCCCTGCCTTGCCTTGTTTACCGTTCTCTCCACTGCTTTCCTTGCTTGTCCTCTCCTATTCTCTGATTTGCCTTGAATGTGAGTGACTATTCCGCTGTAAACCATCCTGACATTAATTGCCTGAGAGAAGCTCCTTGCTGTGTCAGTAATGACTCTCTTTCTCTCACTGTCATTTCCTCATTAACTTCAGCTTGGTGGTGTCATTGTTTCTCTTCTTGGACTTATCAAGTTCATTTCTTTTTAAGTGTTCTACTCTGCATTGGTTTCTATCAAACTTTCTATTTAATTCAGTCTCACAAATATTTACTGATAATTGTGCTTAGTCCAGTGAGATCAAGTTGTGAATGACTCCCTTTTTTTTCCCCTAAGGAACTTTAAAAATGTTTAGGAAAGACAGCCAAGTGCAGAATGAACCAAATGTTACAACAGAGATTGTGTCAGAGACACTGGAGAAGAATTAACTGAAGGTACACCCACATCCCCATAAAGGCTTCCCAGGACCTATTCATTTTGCTTCTTTCTGATTTCCAAATTCCTACATCACTTACTTTGGGCTTAAATCAGCATTTTCTATAGTTTGTTATTCATAACACTAGACTCAAGAGATGTTCTATGAAAAAAACAATTTCATGATTAAGAATAGGAAATATTGTACACACATTCTCTTCTTGAAAATCCACAATATACATCAGCACATGCGAAGTTTTCACCAGCAGAGGAGCAGAAGAAAATTTATTTAACCCAAAATATTCCAATCCTGTACAATTGCATATTACAATCCTGCCAATCACACACTTTTGGCATAACACCTTGTAAGGAGAGGTGGTGCTTCTCCAAACACAATTTCGGGAACATCATCCTTATTGATTCATTAAATAATAAATATAAAAATGTCATGGAAGTCCCACATCATTTGCAAAATTTTACTTTTATCACCATGTAAAAAGACTATTCATACTCATTAGATTTTTAAAGGCCTAGAATTCTGCTGTGCAATACATAGCTCAAGCTGAGATGCACTGTAAGTATAAAATACACATCAGATTTGACAAACAATATAAAAATGTAAAATATATTATTAATAATTTATATTAATTATGTAATAAAATAATTGGGGTATATTTGGTTTAAAGATATTATTAAATTAAACTGGCCTCTTTTTTTTATCTCAACAAAATATAATGGTTAAAAAATGAGCAAAGTAACCATTGGTAGATACAATTTACCATCACCAAAAAATAAATGAACACCAACATACAATAGAAAAATACTTTAAGATAAAAACAAGTGGCATTTCAATTATTTTGCTGACATTTTATGAGAATAAGCTGTCTCCTTTTCCTTTAAATTAAAACTAGGTTAAAAAAATTAGTTTCACTTCTTTCTTTTCATTTTTTTTAATGTGGCTATTAAGAAATTTAATATTATATTTGTGGTTCACATTATCTTTCTACTGGATGGCAATGACCTAGAAAATAGGAATTTTTTTTCTCTTATGTTTTGTAACCATTCTGTCATTTTGGTAAATTTCAATAGTTCTTAGGTATTCATAGACTGTAGAGGTATTGCCTAGTGTTGAATCTATATTTACTGAATGCATGACCACTGTTTCTTATTATCCAGAATCCTACTCCATGGCGAGTAAGGGAAAAAACAGGTTAAAATCTTAACTATTACTACCTTCTAATCTTAACTATTACCTTCAGGAGAATCTTCACAGATGTGTACTGAACACTGAAGGTCCATGTAATAAAATTAAAAAAATAACTGATTTAGATCATGTTTTCAGTTACTGATAAAAATGAAACTTAAAATAAAATCACACACTTTGATTAGTCATGCCACATCTGTAATATAACTATGGCAGTGGATGGTATCTTGTAACTACCTGTATCTATAGGAAGGTAGAGAGTTTGAGGTAGCTGTATTTCACCAGAGCATACAGAAATAGCCTCTGGCCCAGTGAATTCCAGAAAATGGTGAGAAGGCAGCCTTGATGGTCACTGATGTGACAGTTGCATCAAGAGAAAAAAAGTGGGATTGGGCAGTGCTCTCCAAGGCATGAGTCAGAGCAAAAAAATAGAAAAACAACACCATGGAAAATAAACTACAGATGCTTTCAATCACACAAAAGTGTGCCTGCTCTACTCACACTCGCCATCCAAGAGGAATTATAATGGAAACGAATCTGATGTACACATCTTTCATGAAGAAGCATAGCCTATACACAAGAAACCATGCTGAATATAACTATCAAAGATGAGCTTTCATGTAAGAAGCTACAGAAAGCCATCAAAAACTTGTATACCCATGACATTTGGGAGTTTGCATATGAAAAATAAGGCTTCTTATTTTGTTAGGCCCGTCCTATAGGTTCTTTTGAGATTTTCTAGTTTATAGTTGTCAAGATGTAGGGTGTTAAGGGGTTTTTCTCCTTAAATAATAAAATACTCTGCTGGACCCAGCTTCTCTTTTACATAACTGCTATCCCCAAACACTATTTTCTAAATTTTTTAAATTCTAATTTTTAAAATTACAGTTGACAATCAATATTATTTTATATTAGTTTCAAGTATACAGAATAGTAGTTCGATATTTATATAATTTTACAAAGTGATCCCCCTGATAAATCTAGTACCCACCTGGCACCATACATAGTTATTACAATATTGCTAACTATATTCCTTATGCTGCACTTTACATCTCATGACTATTTTATTACTACCAAATTGTGCTTCTCAGTCCCTTCACCTTTTCATCCAGTCCCCAACACCCCTCCCACCTGGCAACCATCAGTTTATCTGTATTTATCAGCCTGTTTCTGTTTGGTTTATTCATTTATTTTGTTCTTTACATTCTACCTATAAGTTAAATCATATGGTATTTGTTTTACTCTGTCTTATTTAACTTAGCATAATACCCTCTTGGTCCATACATATTGTCCCAAATGCTAAGATTTCATTCATTTTTATGGTTGAGTAATATTCCATTGTATAGATGTACCATTTCTTTATTCAATCATCTATTAATAGGCACTTAGGTTGCTTCCATATCTTGGCTATTATAAATAATGCTGCAATGAACATAGGAGTGTATATATTTTTTTGAATTAGTGTTTTGGATTTCTTTCTATAAAAACCAGGAAATGGAATTGCTGGGTCATAAGGTAGTTCTATTTTTAATATATTGAGGAACCTCCAAACTGTTTTCCACAGTTGCTGCATCAATTTGCAATCCCAACAGTGCACGAGGATTCCCTCTGCTCCGCATCCTCGCCAGCACTTGTTTGTTGATTTATTGATGACAGCCATTCTGACAGGTGTGATGTGATATCTCAGTGTGGTTTTCATTTGCATTTCTCTAATTAGAGATATTGAGCATCTTTTCATATGTCTATTGGTGACCCATACGTCCTCTTTGAAGTAATATCTATTCAAGTCCTCTGCCCATTTTTTAAAATTGATTGTATTTTTGGTGTTGAGTTGTATGAGTCCTTTATATACTTTGGATATTAACCCCTTAATAGATAAATCATTAGTGAATATCTTCACCCATTCAGTGAATTGTCTTTTTGTTTTGTTGATAGTTTTCTTTGCTATGCACAAACTTTTTAGTTTGATATAGTCCCATTTGTTTATTTTTTTCTTTTGTTTTCCTTGCACAAAGAAATATATCATAAAAAATATTACTAAGACAATATGAGAGAGTTTATTGCTTATATATTCTTCTAGGAGTTTCAGGTCTTACATTTAACTCTTTAGTCCATTTTGAGTTTATTCTTGTACATGGTGTAAGAAAGTGGTCTAAATTTCATTTTTTGCATATATCTGTCCTGTTATCCCAACACCATTTATTGAAGAGACTGTCTTTACCCCATTGTGTATTCTTGCCTCCTTCGTCATAGATTAATTGACCAAATAGGGTATGGGTTTGTTTCTAGGTTCTGTATTTTGTTCCATCAATCAGTGCGTCTGTTTTTATGCCAGGCCCATTATGTTTTGATTACTATAGACTTGTAGTATAGTTTGCTATCAGGTAGCATGAGACCTCCAACTTTGTACTTCTTTCTCAAGATTGCCATGGCTATTTGGGGTCTTTTGTGGCTCTGTATAAATCTAAGGATTATTTGTTTGAGTTCTGTGGGAAACGCCATTGGTATTTTGATAGGGATTACATTAAATCTAGATTGCCTTGGGTAGTATGGCCATTTTAACAATTTTGATTCTTCCCATGCATGAGCACAGTATATGCCTCCATTTATTTCTATCTCTTCAGTTTCTTTCTTCAATGTCATATAGTTTTCTGAGTACAGGTCTTTTACCTCTTTGGTTAAATTTATTTCAAGATATTTTTATGTGATTATAAATGCGATTGTATTCTTAATTTCTCTTTCTGTTAGTTCGTTATCAGTGTATGAAAGTACAACTGATTTCTGAATATTGACTTTGTATCCTGCAACTTTAATTAATTCATTTTGTCAGCTCTAATAGTTTTTGGAATCTTTAGGGTTCTCTATATATAGTACTATGTCATCTGCAAATAATGACAATTTTACTTTGTCCTTTCCAATTTGGATGCCTTTTATTTCTTTTTCTTATCTGATTGTTGTGGCCAGGATTGCCAATACTATGCTGAATAAAAATGGTGAAAGTGGACATTCTTTTCTTGTTCCTGATCTTAAGGAAATGCTTTTAGCTTTATACATTTGAGTTTGATGTTAGCTGTGGGTTTGTCATATATGGCCTTTCTTATGTTGCAGTATGTTCCTTCTATTCCCATTTTGCTGAGAGTTGTTTTTTTTTTAATATCATAGATGGATGCTAGACTTTGTCAAATGCTTTTTCTGCATCTTTTGATATGATTGTATGATTTTTATTCTTCATTTTTGTTTATGTGGTGTATCATGTTTATTGATTTGAGGACAATGAACCAATCTTGCATTCCAGGAATAAATCTCCTTTGATTGTAATGTATGATCTTTTTAATGTATGGCTAAATTCAGTTTGTTAATAATATTTTGTTGAGGAAATTTGTACCTTTGCTCATTGGAGATATTGGCCTATAATTTTCTTTTTTTGTAATGCCTTTGTCTGGTTCTAGAATCAGAGTAATGGTGGTTTCGTAAAATGTGTTTTGACTGATTATGAAATTAGGGTAATGGTGGCCTTATAAAATGAGCTTTACTTCCTTTTGAATATTTTCAGACAGCTTGAAAAGGATAGGTATTAATTCTTCTTTGTATGTTTGGTAAAATTTACTTGTTAAGCCATCCAGTCCAGGACTTTTGTTTGTTGGTAGTTTTTAGATTACTAATTTGATTTTGTTAGTAGTAATTGGTCTATTCAGATTTTCTGTTTCTTCTTGATTCGGTCTTAGAAGACTGCATGTTTCTAAGAATTTTTCCCTTTCTTCCAGATTGTTGAATTTATTGGCATATAATTGTTCATACTATTTTCTTATAATCCTTTGTATTTCTGTGGCATCAATTATCACTCTCCCCTTTCATTTCTTATTTCATTTATTTGGTTCCTCTCTCTTTTTTTTCTTGATGAGTCTAGTTAAAGGTTTATCAATTTTGTTTATCTTTTCAAAAAACCAGTTCATGATTTCATTGATCTTTCCTATAATTTTTTTTAGAATCTATTTTGTTTATTTCCACTTGGATCTTTATTATTTCTTTCCTTCTACTCACTTTGGGCTTTGTTTGTTATTCTTTTTCTAAATTGTTTATTTGAGATTTTCTTGTATTATAAGGTAGGTCTGTCTTGTTATGAATTTCTCTTTTAGGACTGCTTTTGCTGTGTCCCACAGATTTTGAGTAGTTGTATTTTCATTTCCATTTGTCTTTAGGTGTCTTTTGATTTCTTCCTTGATCTCATTGTTAATCCATTCATTGTTTAGTAGGATATTATTTAGTCTCCATGTGTGTTTGTGTGTTTTTCAGTTTTTTTTCTAGTATCATACCATTGTGGTCAGAGAAGATACTTGATATGATTTCAATCGTCTTAAACTTATTTATCTGTCCTTTGATTCTAAATGATAGCGTTGCTGGGTAGAGTTATCTTGGTTGTAGGTTCTTGCTTTTCATTACTTTGAATATTTCATGACAATCCCTTCTGGTCTGCAAACTTTCTGTTGAGAAATCATCTGACAGTCTTATGGGAGCGTCCTTGTAGGTAACTAACTACTTTTCTCTTGCTGCATTTACAATTCTCTCTTTGTCTTTAAGCTTTGGCATTTAGATTATGATGTTTATTAGTGGGCCTCTTTCGATTCATATTGTTTGGGACTCTCTGTACTGCCTGGGCTTTTATGTCCATTTCCTTTGCCAGCTTAGGGAAATTTTTAGTCATTATTTCTTTAAACAGGTTCTCAGTCCTTTGTTCTCTGTCTTCTTCTGTTACCCTTATGATGCAGATGTTGGGATGTTTGATGTCCCAGAAGTCTCTTAAACTATTATCATTTTCTTTAATTCTATTTTCCTTTTTGATGTTTCAAGTGGGTGTTTTTTCTACCTTGTCTTCCAAATCACTGATTTGATTCTCTTCTTCATCTAATTTGTTGTTGGTTCTTTTCAGTCTAGTCTTCATTTTAGTTATTGTATTCTTCATTTCTGACTGGTTCTTTTTTATGGTTTCTATGTCTTTTTTTCATGCTTATTATCTCTCTGTTGAATTCACTAAATTCCTTGAGCATCCTTATAACCAGCGTTTTGACTCTGTATCTGGTAGATTCTTTGCCTCTATTTTCTTTAGTTCTTTTTCTGGAGTTTTCCCCTGTTCTTTCATTTGGGACATTTTTTTTGTCTTCTCATCTGGCTGTCTCCCTGTGTTTGTTCCTATGTATTAGGTAGATCTGTTACATCTCCCAGTCTTGGCTGGGTGACCTTATGTAGTAGGTGTCCTGTAGGTCCCAGTGGTGCAGTCTCCCTGATTACCTGTTTCGGGTGTTCCAGGAGTGTCCCTTGTATGGGTGTTGTGTGTGCCCTCCTACTGTAGTTGAGCCTTGATTTCTGTTGGAATATCAGTGGGTGAGACTGATCATCAGCCTGATTGGCTATGAGGATTGGCCATGAGCACAACAAATGAGCTGCAGTGCTTGGGTTGATCCCCAGAGAGCAAGATTCACCGCTGCAGTCTCTGGTGCCTGCCGAAACCATCCTTTGTGTATGTTGCTTGGGGGACTAACTGGGTGGTGATCTGTTATAGACTGAAGCTGGCCTCTGGGTGTGTTGGTTCTGTGGTTTCTAGGGAGGCGCTCTGGTGTAGGCCATGTCACTTGCTATTTATGACCTATAAGGGCATACCTGATAGGAGCTACAAAGAGATTTGAGGTTGGTAACTGCCTGTCCTGGACCTGGAGGAATGTGGGAGAGGTCACACTGTGAACCAGCTGTTACCAGTACTGGGCCTGGGGCATCTCAGCAAAACCCATAGTGCAACTCAAGGCCTGCCACCATTCACCTACTGCCCATAAAGCTCAGCCACTGACAGAGGCTCTAGCAGTGCATGAGCTGGGTGGGGGTCTCAGGGAGTCACCAGAGTGGGACAAGTGGTATTCGCCGGGTTAATGCAGATTCAGGTTTGGCCTGGGGCTCCTCTGACAAAGACTCAGCTCATACCAAGGCCAGCTACCTGGAGCCCATAAACCCCTGAGAGTTGTCCATGAAAGACTCTAGCGTGGGCCAGTGCCAGCTGTCCAGCTGTCCAAAATACCCCTGGTGGCATGTGAATTGAATGGGGTAGTATCCCAGAGAGTCACCAGGTGGAGCAGGTAGATTTCACCTGGTTAATGCAGATTCAGCTTTGCCCCTATTGGGGGAGAGCTCAACACAGGAAAAATGGCACCCACCTGTCAGTTGTGTGGGAGAAGGGCTCAACACAGGGACAATGGTATCTGTCCCTCCAGCCTTTGTCCTGAAACCACACAACTCAGTGTGTCCCTATATGTCTCTGGTGCCTCCCTAGCTCCTGTCCCTCTACCAGAGCCCAGGGTAAGTACCTGCGAGCATGTCTGTGTGCAGATCCTTTAAGAGGATGCCTGGGTTTCCAACAGCTTTCCATCTCACCTGGACAGAATGAATCCTCACTGATTTTCACAGCCATATTTTGTAGGGACCCCTCTTCCCAGCACTGGTATTCCCAGCTGGGGAGCCTGGTGTGGGGCTAGCACTCCCTCACTTATTAGGGGGGATCCCTATAGCTAAGATATTCCTACAAATCTCAACCCCCACATGTAGATGTGGAACCAGCCTGTTTAAAGTCTCAACATGGCATCTTCTTTATATCCTTAGTTATAGGACTTCTGTTCAGGTAGTCTTCAGATGGTTCTCCAGGTTGATTGTTCTATAATTTAGTTGTAATTTTAATGTGGTCATGGGAGGAGGCGAGCATAGCGTTTACTTATTTCTCTATCTTGACCGGAACTCCAGATGAATTTGTATTCAGTGTTTTTTTAGTGGTTGCCTTCAGGATGGTTTGACTCATGTCATCAAGTTGTCTTCAGTTGTTTCCAATCTACAAATCATTTCCTAAATGCATACATATGTGCTTCTCTTCTTTAAATTGTAATCTTATTTTAAACAAGTTGTATCAGTATTTCTCCATTGAAATCCAACCACACTGTTATTCAATTAAACTTTAAATACAATATTAAAAATCCATCAATGATTTCCCATTGCCCTTAAACCAGGCCACATTCCCTAGCCTGACCTTTAGGATTTTTGCAATTTGGTCCAATCTACTACTTTGGCCCTATTACTCATGATCAACTTTATATCCACAGTCTAGGTAACCTGGGCAGATTTCTTCCCTATTCCTGTGGCCTGGCAGGCCCAGCTTTCAACTCTGCACATCCAGGCCACACTCAACCTCCATATTCTTCCTAGTTCCCTAGTTCCAAGGTTCTCCTAACACCTGGGACTCTCCATCCTCTGGGTCCCCTCACCACTTTTCTAAGCATTCTGCTCCCCCACCCCTAAACACACACACACGCGTGCGCATGCGCACTGTGCACGCAGTAATGTAAACAATTCTTCCTCCCATATTAAATCCTGACTCTGCCAATTACTAGCTGTGTGCCCTTAGCTATTACTTAACCTCACTGTGCCTCATTTTCCTCAAAGATAAAAATTAGAATAATAATAGCATATAATTCATAGGGTTGTTGTGAGGAATAAATGAATTTATGCAAAGTACTTAGAACAGTACTTGATACATAATATGCCTTTGGTAGATGATCTGCTATTAGTAGTAGTAGTGATTATAGCAAAGGTATCAGTGGTAGTTTTATCATTTTTGTATGCCTGACAGCAATTCATGCAGTCTCATACATTATTCATGATCAAAAAAACATTTATAAAATAGAATAAATAAATGAACATAAAACAAGAAATTTTAGGGTGAGAATCAATGCATTATTTTGTTATTACATTAAAAAAAACTGCTTTGGGAATTCTCCTTTTAAAAAGTCAGTATTTCTTAGAATATAAATTATAATTTTTTAAAATAGGAAGAACTAAAAAACAAATTCCTATTGTTGGCAATTTCTGGATTAATTACTTTTTTAAAATGCATATTTTAGTGTACAAGTCTGGAAAAGCAAACATTTATCTTAATTTACATTTGATATGTTTAAACTGCAATAAACTTGCAAAATGAAAACCGAGTTCAATTAAGGCTGAATGACAACTGAGTGTTTTCTTTTAACTTTCTAGATTGCTTCCACGCTCATTGTCTCATTAAAGCTTTCTCGCTCTAATGAGCTAGACTTTTAGAAAAGGGGTTTAAAACTTTAAAAAAAGGTGTGATATACAATGTGGCCACATCCATTCTTTTGGCCATGTCTATTCTTTCTTATCAGTGTACAGTAGGACTGGGACCAGAGTACTGTTCTTTAGCCTTTGAAAATCTGTGCATTTTGCAGAGGAGAGCTGCCACCTTTCAGTTACAGTATTTTTCCCTGCTGTCTTGTAACTATGTCCTCACTGAATTTAACATGTCCCCAGATTCCTATTTAATTCTCACAGCTGGGAGACAAGACTAGCCCTCCAAATCTATTTTACTAAAGTACCTGCAAATATGTCCTATACTAATTTATTTTCTCTACTATAATGGTCTCTAACTAAATTCTAATAGATTTTGCCACATAGTTGCTGCTTTAATCAGAGAAGAGAATTTTATAGGTTTATTAATCGTGCTCTTTCTCAAAAGCTACTGATTAAGCATTTGCCTTATGGTTGCAAGCAGCCAGAAGGTACAATGGATGCTGCTCACTTACCAAGAAGCAGTCTGCAGGAAGCTGTCACACAAGGCCCACAACAGACTGTATATAACTAGTGCCAACTGAGCAGACTGAAGTTTCAATTCTCCCCAGTTCTCAGCAACAGATTGCTCACAGCAATCTTCTGTCCACCATCTTGTTCACCAGGACTATTCCAGCAGGCTATGGCAAAATTCCTCCCCAATCCCTACATCCCAAAGCAACTAAATTATGTCTGAAAACTGAATGACAGGCTTGGCAAATGAATGTATTCTACCACGAGACAGTGCTTACAACAAAGTTTGCTTTGGCCTACTCAACCAGCAGACCCACTAAACACCATCTCCCCCTGCCTTCTAGGAAAGCGGCAATTTAAGCTGCACAGTCACTTTACGTGCTACATTCATTGCACCAAAACAACTGCCAAACAACACAACGAGGCTTCCTGTACTCCAGAAAACCCCTACTTCTCCACAATTTATAGTGTATTCATGAGAACACACCAACCAAGACCAACACCAACCAAGTCTGAGGTTTTGTTAGAAGTCAAGTCACCAGAAATCGCAGTGAGTAGTTTTCGAAAGAAAAACAACCTTACATTTATATATTTGTTTTATGAAGAAGATAAATATTTTCTTTAAAATTCACAGCTGTCTGGATGTCCTTCAAGTTTCTTAAATATATATGCAAATTTTCCTATCCCTTTAGTGGTCATTACCAAGTGGAAATGGATAGAAATATTCTTGAAGTAAATTTAGTTACGATTGGTCCATGACTTGCCCAAACTTTTCATGTTTGGCTCCAAAGCAAACATTAAAAGCAGTACTTCATATTTTCAGCCTAGAATAAGTGTATTATAAGTGTATTAGGTGTAGTTCTTTGACCTAAATGATCATAATTTTTTTAATTAATCTTTATTTGAGGTATCAACATTATTTATGTTGATATACCTTCATCCTAGAAAAATGAGTTTTTTTTTTTAATAAGGGCTATATATAGTGAAATTTCTTCCCACCATCTCCAAAAAAATGAGATTAATTAAAATATAGAAGAAAAAAAGGGAAAAAATATTTTTTCACATATGTGTCTTCATAATCAGGCTGTTAACTCTACACAAGTATTTCCTAGGTCAACATTATAGATAGCTGCATAGATATTTTATTATGTCTACTAAATGGGTCTGAGGTCTTATATATTTATATTCATATCTCCAAATTTTGAATTAATAGACTAATTGATAAAAACAGGAGACTTTAATATGGTGGTTTTTATACTGTAGTATACAAAGGAAGAAAAACTAATTAAAAATAATGTAACAGATTATTTTAGTTCATCTCCAGTGTAATTTATAAAATTAAACTCTTTCATTTTTTTACAAGATATTAGAAAGTCCTAAAACAAACAAATTTGGATTAATTTCCATTCTTTACATTTTCAAATAAGCAACACTTAGGTAAAAAGCTTGACAGATTTAAGAGGAGAAAAAATAGACCCAAACCATGTTCAGCTTATAATCAGAATGATCATCAGTCATAGTTTTGCTATGTGGACACAATATAAGCTCTGCTTCAATGGCCTGGAAAACTGGTAAAATAAATTTATTGTCTGGTCTGTGGTAATTAATTGTTTTTAATCAACATTATTCAGGTAGTGCCACAAACATTTGTTACTGCTATCACATAAAAATGTTATAGTCAGTGTCTGTTCGCCCATGGTAATGGAGACTAAACCTGCACAGATAAATGAATTCCACAGATAATAATTTCTAACTCTTATTATACACATGTAAGAAAATACATCTGACTTATTTCTGAGTTTTTATACCAAGCATTTCTTACTCTTTATATTCCAGTTTTATAGGTAATATTAAGTAGTGAAAATTTGGCATAAATCAGAAGTAGGATTAAATCTTTACCACAAACTCTAGGCAAGTTATTGACCTTTTAAAGCTTTAAGTTTCTCATCTCTGAAGTAGAGTTAATAACGTATATATCATGGGGTTATTGTGAGACAATGTCTGTGAAGTACCTAACCAAGCCTGACACCTCTGGTGCTGAGGAAATGGCAGTGCTTCCATTTGCCCTACTTTTCCTCTGTCCTGAGTCCCCTCCACTCCATCTGTGTGTAGCCTACTCTTTAGAATCATGGAACACATCATGCCATAGCTGAAATTTCCAGATACACCAGGAGAAGATGAAGGAATTAAAGAAGAAATTAAATTAATGTGATTTTGATTTTATTAGTTGACATGACCCAGTAGAAATGTCCACACAAAAGAAAGAAAAGCTTTTAACATTTACCAAACAAGCCTTAAAGGTATTAGGGTAAGATGGTTTATTTTTTCAACTAAAATGACCCAGCTTGTTCACATTTTCCATCATTTAGCTTGGTATCTTTAATACAATGTTGGCTAGTCAAACTGCTCTCACATTTCACTTTTGGTTCTTTCTCTCTTAATTTTTTTTTATCGAACATTTGTTCTTATGCATTGTAAAAACAAATTGAAATTAACCATAGTGATGGCTAAAATATAAACCACAAATTTGAATGAGTCAGAGGAGGTCGTTTTGGGTAACCCAAAATTCCATGTCTCTGCGTATTTCAGTCCCTTTGTCAATTTATTAAATAATAAATGAAAGAGATCAGATGAACAGAATAAAAATTAATCCATCTTAAGAGTTCTATATGCTCTTGGTCAGATCCCACATCCAAAAGGAAATCTGATCTAGGTTTTGAAAGCAGTAGTGTCTTACAATAATTTTACTTGATGAAGTTCCCAGAAAATACATGGTCTAGCCATGGCAAGGGGAAGTGCTGTGCTTCTCAACTGAAAACATAAAAATCTTATCTATTTTATTTATTTTTAAATTTTGACATAAGTATACTTTGTCACCAGGAATGAACATTTATTTATTTTAAAGCATGTATTTTATATTCAGACATAGAAATAAAGAACAAGTAATTTTCCTGAAAGTTTCTTTATCCTTTTATTCTTCTACTTGCCTCACTCCAGTACATATAAATCTGCTTTCCTTCACAAAGACTGACTGCAGTCATTCAAATTGGAACACAATGTAAGAAGCATTTAATGTACAATATGAAGCTATGTGAAGGATACAAAGAATAAGATAAAATTAATCCTTGTACTCAAGGAACTTATTACTTGGTTTCAGAGAGCATACACACAAAGAGCACGTTATCCCCGAGTATATCATCCATCATACACGTTTCTATATACCCTGCTGTAGAAAAGGATGGGGGGAAATGAAAGAATGAAATGACACTGGAGGGTGCCGATGATGTTTAGAAATAGCCAGTAGGTGTGGTAGTGAAGAGCAAGTTTAATTACATGTTGAAGCTTAAACAGACTTTCCCCTCCCCAATTTAATTCTCCTCTGCTTCTGGCTCTCTGAATTACTCTTAACACCAGAAATAAGATCACCATACAGGATATTTTCATTGTATGAAGAGGTCCACTTGTAATATCACTCATTATCTAGAAAGTCTCTTTGTTTCAGACATCTAGACAAGAGATCAAACAACATTTGACTAAAATATTTATTGTAGATCTAATCATAGCGTCATTTTGTTGTTATGCCAGGGAAATAATGCTGAAGGAAAGTATATAAATTGAATTGTTCAAATAATAGTGTTTCTTTCTGTCTTTATACCATCTTTTTTAATTTCTGTGAGGAGGATGCCAATTAAAAATATGTTTTGATTGAGGTCTGAAACTGATATACCTCCCGGAGTTTTGGACCCAAAACTCAATGAAAAAGAACCACAGAGGCATGCAACCAATAACCACCCAAATTTGAGTGAATTAGAACTGTTCTGTTTTGCCACACTAGACAGAAAGCCACAGGCATTCCACCACCCCAAAAGGATCTGGAGAATTGACAGAAAATATAAAAACTGAATACAGATTGTACATAATTGTGCTGCTGTATTCTTACTTCAACAACCATAGGAAGAACCCCATTTCAATTCAGACACTTCCCTTGCAATGATAATAGCCTCTCTCACAACAATTTTGGCTTAGTTTTTCACTCAGCAAAATTTTAATATGCCTTTAAAAAATTCATCTTAAAAATACAACTCATATTTTTTATAGAAAGAGGCAAATTTATAAAAAATTACCTTTAATTTTTTCATCATATTTTTTAATCTGGAGAAATAGAGATATGTGAAAGACTTTTAGGAATTGAACACATTAATTCATTTTATTTCACAAATATTTACTGAGAAACTTGACTATATCAAGATAATTCCTTGAGTGCTGAAGACATATTAGTAAAAGACTGGGTCCCAGCCAATTAGGAAGTTCTTAGCTGGTGAGAGAAACTCTTATAATATGTGATGTGTGTTCTGTGATTAGTAAGAAAAGGTAACTTTGGGAAAACTGAAGAATTTCTCCCAAACTTGGTCTGAAACCTCAGGATGAGTTCCTAGGAGAGATGAACTCAAACTGAATGTGTTTGTCAGGAAAATGAGAAAATAGTATTTCTAGTAAAGGGGCAGCACTTGTAAAAGAACAGCAAATTAGAGGAAATGATAGTAAAATGAGGTGTCCAGAAGTTGAGGCCCAAGATGGAAATTAGAACCGTGGGGTCATGATGTGAGGAGACTCAATTTTATCCTCAAGGTGTGAGGGCCAAGAGACTTAGGGGCAGAAAAATTCGCACCTTAGAAAAATCGGTCCATTTTCTAGTATGTCATGAGACTGGAAGTAGAGAGATAAGTATGTCAGAAGTCCAGGTGTGACATTTTATCTTTCTGAAGATAAAATTCAAAAGATATTAAAGATGTGGAAAAACTAGAACTTGGTGATTGGTTAGGTATAGGAAGAGGCAGAGAAAAAGAATACCATTAAAAATTTCAAACTAGTCTTCCTAGGTATATATTTTTTGATATATTCCTTTCTTCTGTTGAGTACTGCAAGAATATATGCTATCTGACTTTACAGCTTAATCTCAATTAAACTTACAGTAATCTTGGAGGTAGACAAAAACTAAGGTTTGCCCAGCCTATCTGAAATCCTTCATAAAGAGACACACATTTTCTACATTGTTTGTTTGTAAAAATTAACATTACCTTTTCTTTGACAATAATTAATAAGGGTTTTCTCTGAACATAATAAATAAATTTCAGTGCATGCATTCTACCAGATAAAAGTACTGAGGCAGTTTTTGTTGGATTTTGTGCACCAGCAGCATTGAACTACTTGTAGTTTTTCAAGCATATTCATTGCTTTCAACTTGACTTTCGATGTCTCCTTGGTCAATAGTATACCCTCCCTATCACTTCCCTTCTACCAGTCCTTCAAAATAATCTCAGATGTCACCTCCTACAAGAAGCCTTCCCTAATATACTGAACTCAATGTAGGATTTGTAGACTGCAGGGTATAGGTTTAGTCTCCTTTGCTCACTAGGGCATGAATTTCCCTATAAATCTGTAAATTATTTGTTAATCTCTAAAAATCTTACTTTTTCCTTGTATAAGTGTTTTTAGAAGATTTTGGACTCAGTTTGTATTCCAAAAAGTTGTAAAAAGCATGCATCACACAGTCCTTTAACTTTTTTCCCCAGGTACCTATCCTCTGAGATTTGGGAATATCAATACTCCCTTTCCCTAATGGCACATGATCTTTACCTCCAAATGACCTTGACATTTACAAGCTAAAAAAACCAATACTGTAACAGCCAAGACTAGCCAGACAGGCTTTAAAACTCGGCAATGGCTTGGGATAGGGAAAATCTGATTTGTATGTGTGTGACTTTTGTAAACTAATTTGTAGTTTAACTCACATGACTTCACCAAGATTTAATAAAATTCTGTCATCACATTCAGTTTTCAGATCTTAAATATTTGTTAAATGTAATAGAATAATTCAGAGCTGATTTCATTTTTCAGAGTTTGAAAGACTATATTATTTGAGAAAGTTTTCAATAGTCAGAAAAGTACATATATATTTTTTTGATAATAGGAAATAAAAGTGAGGACAATCTGGTGACTGCCAGAGGGGAGGGGGCCTGAGGGATTGAAAGAGTGAAGGGTTGAAGAAGTACAAATTAGTAGTTAAAAAAATAGTCACGGTGATGTAGAGTACAGCATAGGGAATATAGTCAATAGTATTGCAGTGGCTGTGTGTAGAGCCAGATGGGTAATAGAGTAATCGGGGGAATCACTTCATAAACTATGTAAATATCTAACCAATGTTCTGTACACCTAAAACTAATAAAAAATAAAAAATAATAAGTGAGTGTATTAAAAGTATTTTTTTAAAATGTGCTTATTATTTATTTTTCTAATTTTCTTGAGTCTAGAAAAACATTGTCTCTCTAGTTTTTTCTAAAGTTATCATTGAAATTTGTCATGAAAAAACAGTAATGGGATTGGAAATAGTTTCGTGTCTGGAAAACACAGGACTGAAAGTAAAAAAAAACCTTGGCCTTTGTCCTACTTAAAATACTCAGATATGTGATTCTGGGTAGGGGAACTAAATGCTCTTGGCCTGGTCTACAAATTAGAGAGATGGGATGGATTAGAAGTTACTTTCAATCAATATGGCTACACTGAATTTAATAACTTGATAGGAATACAACTTACGATGCTAATAATACCATGCATACACACCAAATATTTCTTTTATTTGCCACAAGTTACTTTGTGAATTTACTAGGACATTAAATGGCCTTGTGAAGCTGCTAAGGAATGAAAAGATGTTTATATTTCACTTGGCCATTTCTAAGAAATTTCCTCAAACTTTACTCACAGTAGCCGATAAATAATGGGTGAATAGACACAAACATACAAAAGTTTTTTAAAACTAAGTCAGATCACACCATACCTGCTCCAAAAAACATCCAATTCCTTCCCTTCCTCCTACCCGCAGTAAACTTTAGCCTTTAGTATATTCTACAAAGCTTTCTTTCCATGGTCTATCTTTCTCTCTCTACTCTCTTCCTTATTTCCTCTGCTGGAGCCACTCTGCCTCCACGACTCACTGTTCTTCAATCCATCACGAGTGTGCTCACCTCAGGGCTTTTGCACTTACAGTTCCTTCTGACTGGGATGTTTCTCCCAGGAAGCAAGGCTCCCTCTCT